>CANSZD010001799.1:0-307500 GCA_947648045.1 Beta corolliflora
CAACTACTATATATGTAGAAACGCCTAAGAAAATAACTTTATTCCTAGCAAACCAAACATTCCACCAAATAATAGAAAGGTTATAAACGTGGTCAATACTAATAGAAGATCTAAGACTAGAAAGCAAAGAACAATATCTATCCCAACTTGAACATTAGGAATGACCGGCAAATGAAAGGCTACATCTTTAGTGAAATTACAACCAAAAAAGAATGTGAAAAGCATCCTCACAATGAAAATTACACATAACACATTCTGAGTCTTGAGGAAGGAAAACATGACTTACCTCAAGCCTTGCTTTATTTAAAAGACCATCTAAACAAATTTTCCAAAGTAAAATTTAATTTTATGAGGAATGTCCAATTTTCGTATCCACATGAAATTTACATTTTCAACTGTCGAATACCATAACCTTTGAAGGCAATAAATTTCGACTTAACCGAATAAAAGTATAAGCAAGAAGGGCCCCGCACAAGCTTATCCTCAAACCTAGACATAGGCAACAAAGATCTTAAGAATATCAACATAATAGCCTCATTAACAATTGATCTCAAAAATTAGCATTCCACTAACAACCGCACACAACAAGCCTCTAACATCAAATTATCTATCAAATAAGGAACCTTAGGTAACATCGTATATGGGAAATAGATACACCCAATTATCATACCGTAAAAAGAAACTTTCCTGTTATTACTCATTAATCCATCTCGAGCCCATTCTAAAGATAGGTCTCGCAGAGGAGCTCTCTCCATTGCCAAGATACTAAGGATTTAGGGGTATAATCCCAATGAGATTGATCTTTTTAGATAGTTTTTTCCTAACTAGCGACACCCATAATTGAAGGGTCCAAAATAATCCGCCGCAGAAGTTCCATTTGAAGTGCCATGTTATTAACGGGGGCTTTTCTAATACCCAAACCACCATAAAAATTAAGCTTACAAATCTTATCCCAACTAATGAGCGAGATTAGCAGATTTTATTATCCTCGGGATTTATTCCGTATACCCTACTAGTTTTATCGAGATCCCACAACCGATTTAGTGGAGGAGGTTAAAGAATCACTATGCAACAATATTCCACCAACAATGTTAAATTGTAAAGGCTATGAAAGGGCTCATAGATCATATTGTAGGAGAACCATCTACAACGAACTACTATTGTTTATTCCTTTCAACTATTTCAATTACCCATTTATCCACCCATTGTTTCTTCCTTACGAAACATATCATCACTAAATACTATGCCTAATGCACCCCTTACACCTAGCCATAAATAGCTCCATTGTAAATTTATGATCTACTATTGTTTGTTGGAGGCAAAAGACACAAACCATATTCCCACTGGCTACAGAGATTATTACACGCTCGATTTGCTATTGCATAACGATAGCTAATGCTTCAAATACTACTACAACGCTTTCTCCCTACATCATACACCTGCAAATACCAAATATCATCCCCCATTGTCCATGTACTTGTCATTGACATTTTACTCAAAGTATCCAATCTCATACGTAGCGACTCCATGGAAATTGTCGGCGGTATAAGTGTCTTGGTACTCAACCGGTCTCTAGTATATTTTATTTTTATATTTCTTTATTAATACACTACATTCGCCATAACTACACATACATGATCAATAAATGTACTTGTAATTACAGTGGCTTTGTAATTCCGAACCTTAATGACGATTGGTGACCATAACCATCCACTGTCATTTAACCCACCTTGCTGGGGTTTTCCATGTTATCATTTCGCGTGTCTCCCTCTATTTATTTTCATCCTTTATTTTCCCTTTTAATCTAGTGGTCGATGTCCCAACCGAACATGGTTGGCCTAAACACTTTAGTTCAAAATTAATGTAATGATTGTACTTATAATATCAACGTTTACAAAATTTTGAACACACATTTTGACCATCATACCCAATTAAAAGATTAGTCATGAAAAAAAGCATAACATAAACATAAATTGTTCCATACACAAATTACAGAGTTCAGAATAAAAAAAGATGAGACATTTTATTTTCCAGAAATACAGTAAGAGTTCTTGAACTAGGACACAGACACAAAGTAGCACTTGAGCAGGTAGTCTACCTATGATATAGCCATATAGGAACCTATGAAATACTTCTAAAAATTAAAATCAGAGTTGCTCATCCCATAGTTCTTCTACAGTTTTGTAGCCAGCAGATGCCTCATGCACCATATTCTTGCCTGTAACAATTTTTTCCTGAAAAGAAAAAGATATTAAGATTAGAACATGCACCAACCAAGCACGACTCTCACTAAATTAGGAACAAGCTGATGCATTCATCCTTAATTTTTCTTTTTTGTGATCAACAGTTAACTGAAACTTTCGTCCAATTCAACTGACTTGAAAGCATAATCATTCCAGTTATGGAAATATTGCATCCAGAATTCGAAATATATACGATTTCACTTATGGAAATATTGCATCTAAAGTTTGGAATATGAGACTAAGAAAAATGCAACAGCATGAGGAACTTGCCTGCTTAATCTCGGAAAATTTATAGAGCAAATTTTCAGGTATGGACCAATCAATAATGTCCAAATTTTCTTTCAATCTTGCTTCGTTTGAGGATTTCGGTAATACACTATGACCCATCTGAATCCCCCAACGAAGAGCTACTGTGCGTGGTGACTTCCTAGTTCTTTTGCAACCACATTGAGAATAGGATCCAAAGAAGCCCTTTCTTGTTTGCTTCAGAAGATTGATGACCCAATGGTGAATATCCCTGAAAACAAAAAGTTACAGGTCATTCTATTTGATTCGAAAGCCAAACTACAAAAGTGGTAGCTATTCAACCTTGAATTACTACCATATAAGGCTATAATGATGCAAACATGAAGATTCTTGCAAGTGGGGAGAATTTGGGAATCCCATATTGCAAGGGGCAAGAATCAAACTCGTGTCACAGGAGTGGAAGGAGCGTTCAAACCAACTCCAGCCAACCCTTGATTCTTAACATGATAAGGTATATATCATTATATCTTATATTAAAGCTTTTAAAAGGAGTTCAAATTGGAAACTTACAGATAGATGTATGTGCTTTGATCTGCAATAATCATGCAGTTTTGCTTGTTGCCACAAAGGATTACATTCAACTTGGTTTACAGCAGGAGGAACACGAGCAACTTCAAGAAGGCCATCAAGTTTCTTGGCAGAGAAATTGCTAACTCCAATGGCTCGGACCTTACCTGAATCGTAAAGCGACTCCATTGCTTTCCATGTACTAGGTATGTCTGTTGGAATGTATTTGTCAGGATTGTTAGGTAATCCTTTTTCTCCTTTACTGGCCAATGGATCTTTTTTTTACAATGACACCCAACACTAAAATTAATGTGATGAATCAAAATTCATCAAATAGTGAATAGATTTAAACTATTAGACAAAACTTTTAAATGGTAGATTCCTAATAAACCAGGTAGGTCACATACAAGATATAGATCCAAGTAGTCAAGTTGAAGGTCACTCAAAGTTCTATCTAGTGCCCTCGGCACATCTTCTGGCTCATGATCAAAGTTCCTGTATATTGTCAAACAAAGACAGTTCAGTTCAACATGGTAATAGACAAGGATTAGTTACAAGATTATATTAATATTAACCAACATCTACATACCTACACAACTTCATAACATACATAAAACTAAGCAGGCTTAATTTCACTACTAACCAGAGTTTGGAGGTGATAAATAAGTCTTCTCGCTTCACAATGCCATCTTCAAACAGCTCCTTTAAAGCAACTCCAATCTAGTAATCAAGTAAAGCATAATAAGGTCGATAAAATATCTTCAAGATTGGGAAAATTTCTCAACTGAAACTAGATCTTAGTGTATTAAAAAAAACTTTGAGAAAAGAAAAAAAGATACTATGAAGAGAAGAGTGGATCTTTAAGTTTTCCATACCTGCTTTTCATTTCCATAGATATGAGCACAATCAATGTGTCGGTAACCAATCTGCATGAAGAAATAAAAGTAAGCTGTCAGCAAACAGCTGACATTTGTTTTTACACTTGCTAAGAGGTACACATTCTTATTTTCGAGATATCATTATATATTTTCTACTATGAAGCACATAGCTAAATCAAAATAGGCTTCCCTAATATGTGTGGCAACGTTTTTAGGAATCACCAAAAGGCCCATTCATAACCTCTTAGCTTAAGCTTACTGAACCTAGCTACAATATCCACTGTTACTGAGCTACATATTATCACCAATCAAGGTACTGTTTGATGAACACTGATTTCAGATGAATTGGATAACTGTAGTACAAGAAAGCAATAGACCAGAATTTCGATAGAAAATCAGGATGAGTGCAACGAGAAGAAGAATAAGAAAACCAGCAAACGTTAGAAGTTTATAGATAAGCATCCATCTAATATTATTTGTGCATATATAATGCCCTTCAAAGATGATAGCTGAAGTAAAAAAATATACACATAAAAGATAAAAAAATGATTAGCAAAGACCACCTTCACATGCAATGATCAATGTGATTAGCAACTCGATAGACCAACAAGGAGAGACACAAAATCTACAAGTGAAACACACCCTCTACAGCTATCTGAACAGCATTGAGCCAACTCACAATGTTTTCCACTACCAAAAGTTCAAAATCGCACAGAGAATTCAGAAAAAGAATGCTCCAGATAAGTTTCCAAACAGTTGTAGAGTTCCTAAACCAACCTCCTTTGCTGTCCTGATGAAATATATAACAGAAAGACACTGAACGAAAAAAACCATAGGCAACTTACAAGTGAAACACAAAAACTAGAAGAGAAGATACACAAATCTACAAGTGAAACACACACTGTACATCTATTTTAACAGCATTGAGCCAAGTTACAAGGTTTTCCACTACTAAAAGTTTAAAATCGAGTAGAGAATTCAGAAAAGAATGCTCCAGATAAGTTTCCAAACAGTTGCAGATTGAGTCCCTAAACGAACCTCCTTTGCTGTCCTGATAAAATAATATATAACAGAAAGAAACTGAAAGAAAAAAACCATAGGCGATCTTGGCATCACGCACACGAAAATGATGTGGCACACTGATACAACAACGCTGTCATGTTTCAGAGGAACAAATGCAGTGTACATCATTTAGTCTTCTTGTTCCCCATGACCATATACCAATGTTAGTATTTCCAAACCCAATTGGGAATACAACTTATCACTTTTCTTCCTTCACCCATTAAGTTAATCTTTATTGCTCAATATTTCACTCAATAATCATGTCAAAAAATAATAGTCGTTGACAATAAAAAAAATAAAAACTCATCCTTGAAGTAAGTTCATGAAAAAGAGACATCCCTAAACTTATAGAGCACCTGAACTACAACTTGCAAAACATTTCCCGCTTGACAAACTAGCCGTCCTCTACAAAGAGATGAAATGCTAAGGATAATATCAGATTTCAGTGTATCAGGAAACCTCCCTCAACCTTTTTCTTTAAATCTTTTATAATGATATAAGTTATAACGCACCAGCTTCAATTATAAACTAGATAGTAATCACACCTGAATATATATGAAAACCCAACGTAAGACACCCTTAAATTTACTCTACTATTATGTAAAGGAATTCCCCTAATCTCTTTACACTTCCATTTCTCATCATCCCAACAAAAAACTGAGATTTAGACATGTAATTGAACTGATGGTGGGAGCTCCAAGGTTAGTTTTATATTTAATCACGCCCCGTCACAAAAGAGCCCATTATAGCCCATTATGCTTGAAGTGTGGATGCAACATAAGCCCCCTTTCACCCCACGCTAAATATTCCAATAGGGATATGAAGCTGAAGAAATTCGAACCCGTAACCTTTTGGTCACACTGGCTCCAATACCATGTCAAAAGATAACTCAACCAAAAGTTTTTAAGTTGATGGTAGCGAGGCTTGAATCCCCAAGATTGATTTTATATTATAAGATACATGTGTAAGTGTCTGATTCATCTAGTATATGAAACAATTCCATCATTTTTGGCCCAAAATAAAGTGTCAAAGTAAAGATACCCATGTTAGAGTGTCAAAATCTGACATGGGTACTTAAGATAAAATAGAGAGTCCAAGTAATATAAGACATGTACTTTGAACTAAAAATCCTAATACAACTAATTGAAAACGGCGTATAATCCATGAGAGATGTCATAATAACGAACATTTTTCAGAATGTATATACTAACAAGGGCAACAATCAAATTTGACCATGGTGCGGATGCTATCTAATTTAGTTGGTAAAGTTATATGGGTGGGTGAGGATTGAATTCCGTCTATGCCATTGAGCTGAGTGACTCTCTAACACCAAAATAATTTGATCACTGTACATCTAATGACTAGTAAAGTAAAATCAGCAAATACCAAATTTTACAACACTGGAACTTGGTAGTCCGGACTTCATAGAAGTTAAATCAATTCAACTATTAACCATAGATAGACTAACACAGGAATCTCTGTGGAAAATAAAATAGATACAAAAGAATTTAAAAAGTTAGGAGAGAACCTTGATGGCAGGAGCAAGAATTTGTGGGGAAGTTGCGTATGTCCCCAGCCCGATAGAAGGAATTCTAGCTCCAGTATTTAACTCAAAATATTGTAATTCCCCCTCCATTTTATTTCTAATATCTCAGCTATTTTTTCAGTATATTAATTGATGAGATTAAGATTATTACTCTTATATAGCAAAAAGGGAACAAAAAGATCCAGATTGAGGAATACGACTATAAGCAGACATCTTCAAAATGACATCATCGCAGTCGTCAGCCTTGTGCCTGCTGACTGCTGACTGGTATTTTTTTTTACTAGAGCTTGTTTGGTAAATATATATGTTGTTGTTAATAAGTAAAACACGTGGAAAGTAACTTCCTAAGTTCTATTTCCTACAAAATGGAGGAAATAACTTACCCAGGCCCTAGGTAAGTAAAAATGAACTTCGTAGGAAATAAAAATTTATAAAAGCATGCAAATTGGGAAGTTATACTTCCCAATTCCAACCAAACGATTAGTGAGAAGTAGCAGTTGTGTGGGCTTTTCTGTTAAAAAAAAATGTTTCAAAGTTCTTCTTTCTTGCAAATTTGCAATTTGTTTTATTTTTAATTTCAATATGTATTCAGGCCCTGTTCTTTTGAACTTATTTTCAATTAATTTCAATTCAGTTAATTTAATTTCAGTTAATTTCAGTTCAGTTAATTTAATTTCAGTTCAGTTAATTTAATTTCAGTTCAGTTAATTTAATTTCAGTTAATTTCAGTTCAGTTAATTTAAATTCAGTTCAGTTAATTTAATTTCAGTTTAGTTTAGTTAATTTCAGTTAATTTCAGTTTAGTTCAATCTTATCTAATGTTTTAATTATTATTTTTTATTTTTTATGATTAACAATAATAATTATTATCTATTATTTATTATTATTTATTATTACTTTTATCATTATTATTATTGTTTATTATTACTATTACTATTATTTATTATTATTATTATCATTATTATTATTATTATTTATTCTTATTATTATTTTTATTATTTATTATTATTATTATTATTTATTATGATTATTTTTATTATTTATTATTATTATTATTTACTATTTATTATTTATTATTTATTATCATTATGTTATTATGTATTTATTTTTATTATTATTATATTATTATCATTTATTTATTATTATTATTATTATTTTTGTTAATATTAATTTATTATTATTTATTATTTTTTTTATTAATAATAATAAATAATAACAATAATATTAATAATAATAATAATAATAATAATAAATAATAACAATAATAATAATAATAATAAATAATAATAACAATAATAATAATAATAATAATAATAATAATAATAATTGATAATATTATGTTAATACTTATTAATTATTCTATATAATTATTATTTTAGAAAATTAAATATACAATTCAGTTCAGTTTCTCTCATTTCAGTTAATTTAATTTAATTTCAATTCAGTTAATTTAATTTCAGTTCAATTAATTTAATGTCAATTTAGTTCAGTTAATTTAATTTCAGTTCAGTTAATTTATTAATTTAATTTCAGTCAAAATAAGTTCAAAAAAACGGGGCCTTATTCGTTGATGGTATTTATTTAGGCCTTTGAGAACCCTTAATATAAGTAGTAGGTCAAAGAGTGAGGGATAGCCTAGTGGTTAGAGCTCTTCGCTTCCTGCCCGAGGAGTGCCTTGAGATCGATTCTCACCCGCAAGTTGGGATCCCCATTGTTCCCCAACTTGTCAAGGCTTCTCCTTACCTTATTAAAAAAAAAAAAGTAGTAGGTCAAGTAAATCTCTTTAACGGTTTTCACCAAATACTCGACAAATAAATTTATTCACCAAATACCCCAATCTTTTTTCAAAATTCACCATATACTCTTGACTTTTAAAAAAATTCACCAGATACCCCAAATCTTTAAAAAATTACCCAAAATGCCCTTTTGACTAACGGATGTTAGTACTCCGTTAACTAATTAACCATAAAAACCCTAATTAAACCTAATTAAACCTAACTAAACCCTAAACTCTCCTTAACCCAACCCCAACCTCCCAACCCTACCCCCCCAAACCCTACACCCACCGGCCCCACCCCCCACCCTCCCCCACCCCGCCCTCCACTCTCCCTCTCCCCGACAACCCCCGGAGACCCCCTTTCCCCTCGCCTCGCTCGCGCTTCCCCTTCCCTCGTCCTCGCGCCTCCTCTCCCCCTCCTCCTCACTCGCCGGTATTTTCTTTTCGAAGCTCTTCCCACCCGGATTCCCAGGTAACTCCAAAGTGAGTGAGGGAGGTTGCGATTGCTCGAGGGGTGGGGATGGATGCGAAAATTCGCGGGGGTGGGGGAGGAAGGGTGGAAGCTGCGTGGGTTGTTTGGGGGTGGGGTTAGGATTCGACTGGGGGGGGGAGGGTGGGGGAGCCGCTGCAGGTCGACGGGAGTGGGGGCGAGCTGCGGGATGTCGAGGGGGAGGGAGCTCGCATGGGGGCTTGGGGAGGCGCGGCGGCGGGGAGGGGGAGGGGGTCAGTGGGGTTGGAGTTGTGGGGGTGGTGTCTTTGGGGGTGGGGTGGGAGGTTGGTGTGCTTGGGGGGTGGGTTTAGGGTTAGTTAGGGTTTTAGGGTTAGTTAGAGTTTTAGGGTTTAATTAGGATTTAATTAGGGTTTTTTAGGTTAATTAGTTAATTAATTAACGGAGCACTAACTTCCGTTAGCCAAAAAGGGCATTTTTGGTATTTTTTGAAATGTCAGGGGTATCTGGTGAATTTTTTTAAAGGTCAAGGGTATTTGGTGAATTTTGAAAAAAGTGGGGGTATTTGGTGAATAAATTTATTTGTCAGGAGTATTTGGTGAAAAAATCGATCTCTTAATATAAGTAGTAGGTTAGGTAAATATATATCACAGGAAACTTTAGTTGTGTTGGTGGCATTTGCGTTTCCTCTTATATTGAAATTGTGGGTCACCTAAAAGTTGCCTTCTTTAGGGTCAGATATAAAAGACATGTATTGCAGCACTTTCAAGTATTGGTTAGCATTGACTGGTGTAATTTTCTGAAAATTAGTAGAATAAAGTTATGTGCAGTCTCAGTGCAGAAGCTCTGTCTTTGGTTTCTAGTTCTCCCTCCTCCTGCTTTCTCTCTCTGAAATTCATTCCATGAAAAATTTCATTGGGGGTTTGGTTCCCTCCCTCTCTTCAATCAGTGACCTCATTGTCTCTCATATCCTCGCCGGCAACTTTGTCCGCTAGTGCCGAATTTTCACTGCCACCGCAATTATTGTTCTCTCTAATTTTCTAATTTCCTCTATTAAGTCACCAAAACACTAAAAAGAAAGAAACTTTAGTAAACAAACGTGCAGAGAATATGAATGAAGAACAAAAGTCATAGAAAGACACTATAGTTTCAAAGAAGATAGATTCTAATGTAATACGGGCAGTGGCGGAGCCAGGATTTCAAAATCGGGGGGTCACAAAATCAGACAAAAGATATTCAATATTAAAAATTTTACGACGCAACAAACATTGTCTAATATTCATACTTTTATAGAAACAAATAACCATATTTCGATAGGTAAAGGTCCATATTATAACTTTTTGGGGAAAAAGCCATTACCTCCTATGTTCCAAATAATACACGACAAATATCCAAAATCCAATCATCCAATTTACTTGTCAACCCACATATAAAGCAAAAGAAAATAAATCATTCAAAAGTACAAATAATTAAAAGAAGATAAAATGAAAAGAGAATAAATCCCCAGAAATGAAATTCAATAAAAAACCCCAGAAAATCATTTAATTCACAAAAAAATTAGCAAACGAAAATGATTTTCAAGATCGAAAAAAAGAAAAGACGAAATCTAAAATTAAAAGTTCAAGATCAAATATCTACAAATCAAAAAAACCTCAGATCTGAAAACTCACCAAATGAATTGATCAAATCGTTTCCATATCCATCAAAACGCAAGCGATTCACGTTTCCTCAATCATCACAACTCGGCTATTCATTTCTCACCCCATCGAAATCAAATTTCGAACACTAGATTACAAATTTTACCTTAAAAACATAATTTTAAACCCAAAAAAATCAAAATTCCGTCTCACTACCCTCTGAAATTAAGTAATCCATCATCATATCACAAAAGAACTCGAAATTATCATAAGAGAATCAATGCAAATATGCAATGATGCGTAACACTATCATTAGCCGTTGATTTCGAGCTATTTTTTCAACAATTATATACCCATTATGAACAATAACAACAGTAAATAGGAGTGAGGAAATTATTTTAAAAAGGGGGAAAGATAAAACCTTGGAGTTCGATAGCACTCGAGGCCTCGAGAGAGAGAAGATGAGGAGTACCACCGCTGTAAAAAGCGTCATGAATCGGATTTGTGAAACCATCCATCGAAGAACACCAAAGAAATTGTACTCTAAACATAGATCGTTGAAAGATTTGTTCGATTTGAGAAAAAGAAATAAACGGATTAAATCTCAGTAGAATAGATTTGAGAAATTCAGAGTTTCATAATTTTTCAGAAAGAGAATAAAGATATGATGAGAGAAAGGGGTGAAGGAAACGAGATGCAAAGGAAAGATAAACTTTCTTTTCTTTCTTTCTCTCTCCTCTTTCCTCTCTCCTTTACTCGGCGGCCTTTGGAGCAGTTTTTTTTTTTTTTTTTTTTTTTTTTTACGAATATCCTTCAAAATATTTTTTTAATTCGAGGGGTCACGTGACCCCACGTGACCCATGCTGGCTCCGCCTCTGAATACGGGTACTCAGAACAACATAATGAGTTTTATGCTTTGGATTTTGGAACTACCTGATCGGCTGATCTTGGTTGATGGACTATTGCTTTTCTTCTAGTATGATGCCATACTATTTTGGTTTTGTGTTATTTTTGTTAATTTATGTTCTTCCTGTAGTTATGTATTTGAATAATTACGTGATAACTGATAATAGACGGTTGAGAACTTGCCTAATCACCGTTCCTTTTTTTTTTCCCTCCTTTTATTCTATTGGTTGTAATTTGTGTAATTTATAAAGGGTAAAATAGGCTTTTATTATTTTGGTGTCCCCCATAGTTGCCCTATATAATAGAGATATTGAGTTTGAATGTTTGTAACTCATATTGGAAATTACAATGATGGAAAGGGGAGGGGTGATAGTACACATGGTAGAATTTATAAATCTAACATGAGTAAACATGGTGGAATTTTAGTGAACATGTCCGAGGGTGGCTCCACAGTCGGTTCACGGAGCCCCGGTTCGTGCATCTAACTAGAGTGCAAAACAAAGTCGCGGATAGTCTAGCGAAGGAAGCTATTAAGTTAGAAAATTGTATGAATGTAACTAGGTTTTTCCCTACCCCACCCTCTTATTGCATGATGGAGTACATCTCGGATTTGGATTTGCTTTATCTATGATCTTCCTTTGTTCAAAAAAAAAAAGGTAGAATTTACAAATCTTTACTTGTTTGGAAGTCCGTTACACATGGCGATAATGGTGAGCATGTACTTTACTTTTGTATAATTGTACAAGGTTTATCTCATGTGAACGTTTATGATAATATTTGTTCATCCTCTAATTTTACAAGGTTTCTTTCTTAGTTGGTGTTTATGAAGGAAAGTGTTTCTAAAAGATTCTATATAAATTTTGATATGAAATTGAAATAGTTACCTTATTAAATATAGGTAAGATAGAAATTTAGCTATGCTTTATTTTTTTTTTATAGGCGGAAGAAAAAGGATAAAACTGAATTTGATTCTCTGGAAATTTTTGTATAGAGGTTGTGGGGAGTCGTCTTAGCTATTCGTTAACCGAGGCTATGCTCCAAGAGAGTCTGAGGTCCTACAAGAAAGTAATAGTGAATCACCTAATGTTGTCCCGAAGCGCTCCTCCAACTATACTTTCTAAATCGAGAAAGTAGAGAGATGAAGTCTAGAAATCCAGAAAAAGTTACTTTTGTTTTTGGGCCCCCTTTTGGGAACCCCCTTGGTAAGAAGAATTTTCCTATGAGCTACTTTTGCAAAGGGTCACTCACCTATATGCCCAACAAGTCCCTACCCCTCGTAATTAAAAATATCCTAATATTCTTGAAAACAATGGGCTTAATTAGGGGAAGCTTGGTTTAAAAGGGTAACATAGTAATTTTATCTCTGATATGGCTAAAACCTGAAATGTACGTCACAGTTAATAAAGTTTAATCATTATTTATCATCGCAAAATTTTAAAGGTAATAATGGAAATTTATGAAAGAAAAGGACACATGCAGACATGCTTAAGTATGAAAAATATTCCAAAATATATTGAAGTTGATTACCGACTACGACTAGCCCACTATTAAAGAAATGGCAAGGATACACGTTTTATTTCTAGAGAAATTATCACTTTTTTTGGGTGCTGTATCATGATTCAGAATCAGGAGTATCATCTTAATAAAAGCTTATAAGAAGTGTGAACGGAGCCATTTACTTTCCCTTGTACGTTTGTGAACAGTTTTTTGTGGAAAGTTTCCAAGAAACAAGACGTCATTGATTATGTATGTATATAGCGATCCACTACCAACGATATGTGGGTAACCCTATAAATTAAGGGTCCGTTCTGTTCAACTTATTTTAACTTATATAAGATTTTATAAGATAAAGATCGAGGATAAGATAATCTTTCCCTCTGTATTTTTTATCTTTTCCTACTTTGACTTTGCGCGTTTTGCCAACGCACTTATTCAACCTTAAATATCTTTCATTACATATTAGTAAAAATTATAATTATTGGATATTAATAAAATACTCATTGAGACGAATCAAACAAGACCCCACATTACTATATTTTTTCTTATATATTGAAAAGCATTATAAAGATTCTATCTAATTGTGAATAGTTACAAGATTCCAAGTGAGAAAGATAAAAAAATACAGAGGGAGTATTAGATAAGATGTTCTGTTCAATTTACCTTCACTTATTTCAGAATAAGATAAGATAAGATAAGATAAGATAAAATAAGATAAGATAAGACAAAATAAGAGTTCAGTTCAGTTCAATTTAGTTCAGTAGCAATATTCAATTTCAATCAGTTCAGTTCCTATATTATTATCATTTTTAATTCGATTGGTTCGTTCCGCAATCACTGTTTTATGTCGAAGAGAACAGGCCTAAACAACACAACAAAATATGTATATTCTGTTTAAATATTTGCAAAACTATCTTAACCATAATTTTTATTTGACCATAAATCATGTGTTATGTGTAAATCCTTTTAACTATTTCCTCTGTCACTAAAAGAATGGTTCATAGGACTATTTACATTTTGCAACATGCATTAATTGTATATACTTCTATTTAATTATGCATTATTATAAATTATGAAAATATATTAAAATAGGGACAATATATGCAATCAAAATTTCAAAACTTTAACCAAAAAAAGCGAGGCAATTGAGTTTATAATGTGAGATTTACCAGATTGTCATTGTTGAATTACTTTTCCCAAATTGGATCATATCCTTGTAGTATATAGACAATTCAAACTAAAAAAAAAAACATGCAGTTCACAATAAAATAATATATACTATTTTCATTTATAAAAGAATACACGGTTCATTATAAAAGAATCTACAATAAGAGTGTTGTACATCCTCCTTTAATTAATGCACGATTTCCCATTGTCAAAAAAAAAAAAATAAGAGTGCTGCGGGTAAGAGATTTGTGGGATGCTTTACGAAAGATGGTCACCCTGTGAACAAGCCATGCTTGCATGGCTAAAGGTTCGGAAGAGATCGATTGAGCAAGGATGGGGATCGAAGAAAATTGCCAAAGCCATGGAAAATGATGCAAAGGGGAAAAAACTACTAGAAACTCATGCTCTTGATACCATGTATAATTATGATAATGATTCACCTTTTTAGAGAATTTTAACACTAATTTATATAATATTATAAGGTTACAAATACTTTAATATCTACTCTTAATAACATAAAATTGAAATGGAAGAAACATTAATCTTGGACATATGAGGGAGTGGTGGTAGTTTAGTGCAGTACCACCTCGAATTTAAGGGCATTTTCCAAGGTTCGAATCTAGGCTAGCAGGGATTGGTCTTCAGACCAATTATCTTTCCTAATAAAATAAAATAAAAAAAATCTTGGACATATTGCACATTTGCACATATGCTCTTACGTAGTTCAATACTCGTTCATCATTTTTTTTTCTTTTTTTATAATTCAGTCACAATTATTAATATTAATTTCAATATTATATACGTTGAGCCATTCAAATTCTTTACGGTACAATAAATTATTTCCCTTATATATTTTGTCAAGCAAGCCAAACTGGTTTACATCAGTGTGATGCCTTTTTTTTTGTCGGATTTATGCTACATGTAGACTACTCCTATAAAAACCAAACAAATATTCATATAACAAATCCCATATAAACTCCAAAAACAAAAAACAATAGTTTCTACAACAACTGCAATCATGTTTGAGCTTGATAGCTTGTTACCTCCACTCATGGTTTTTCTTCCATTGCTTCTTTTACTCTTATTCAACATAATTTTCTCATCAAAAACACAAAAAAACTCTCAATCTTCAAATATCAACCTCCCAAAATCTTACCCTCTTATTGGTCATTTTATTGCCTTCTATAAGCAAAAGGATCATAACAGACTTCAATGGCTTACAAGCCTCATGGCTTCCTCTCCCTCCTTGACTTATGTTCTACACCGCCCTTTCGGACGACATAATATCCTTACCGCCAATCAGTGGCGGAGCCAGGATTTCAAAATCGGGGGGTCACAAAATCAGACAAAAGATATTCAATATTAAAAATTTTACGACGCAACAAACATTGTCTAATATTCATACTTTTATAGAAACAAATAACCATATTTCGATAGGTAAAGGTCCATATTATAACTTTTTGGGGAAAAAGCCATTACCTCCTATGTTCCAAATAATACACGACAAATATCCAAAATCCAATCATCCAATTTACTTGTCAACCCACATATAAAGCAAAAGAAAATAAATCATTCAAAAGTACAAATAATTAAAAGAAGATAAAATGAAAAGAGAATAAATCCCCAGAAATGAAATTCAATAAAAAACCCCAGAAAATCATTTAATTCACAAAAAAATTAGCAAACGAAAATGATTTTCAAGATCGAAAAAAAGAAAAGACGAAATCTAAAATTAAAAGTTCAAGATCAAATATCTACAAATCAAAAAAACCTCAGATCTGAAAACTCACCAAATGAATTGATCAAATCGTTTCCATATCCATCAAAACGCAAGCGATTCACGTTTCCTCAATCATCACAACTCGGCTATTCATTTCTCACCCACTGAAATCAAATTTCGAACACTAGATTACAAATTTTACCTTAAAAACATAATTTTAAACCCAAAAAAATCAAAATTCCGTCTCACTACCCTCTGAAATTAAGTAATCCATCATCATATCACAAAAGAACTCGAAATTATCATAAGAGAATCAATGCAAATATGCAATGATGCGTAACACTATCATTAGCCAGTGATTTCGAGCTATTTTTTCAACAATTATATACCCATTATGAACAATAACAACAGGTAAATAGGAGTGAGGAAATTATTTTAAAAAAGGGGGAAAGATAAAACCTTGGAGTTCGATAGCGCAGTGAGGCCCGAGAGAGAGAAGATGAGGAGTACCACCATTGTAAAAGCGTCATGAATCGGATTTGTGAAACCATCCATCGAAGAACACCAAAGAAATTGTACTCTAAACATAGATCGTTGAAAGATTTGTTCGATTTGAGAAAAAGAAATAAACGGATTAAATCTCAGTAGAATAGATTTGAGAAATTCAGAGTTTCATAATTTTTCAGAAAGAGAATAAAGATATGATGAGAGAAAGGGGTGAAGGAAACGAGATGCAAAGGAAAGATAAACTTTCTTTTCTTTCTTTCTCTCTCCTCTTTCCTCTCTCCTTTACTCGGCGGCCTTTGGAGCAGTTTTTTTTTTTTTTTTTTTTTTTTTTTTACGAATATCCTTCAAAATATTTTTTTAATTCGAGGGGTCACGTGACCCCACGTGACCCATGCTGGCTCCGCCTCTGCCGCCAATCCAGCCACCGTGGAGCACATCCTCAAGACTCAGTTTTCAAACTATCAAAAAGGGCCTTATCGATACAACATTCTAAGAGACCTTTTAGGGGATGGCATATTCAATGTTGATGGTGCTAATTGGAAGTTCCAAAGACAAGTTGCTAGCCATGAATTCAACACCAAATCATTGCGAAAATTTGTTGAAACTGTCGTTGATACCGAGCTCTCCGATAGGTTGATCCCTATCCTGTCTGATGCTGCTAAGACTAAGACAGTCCTTGATCTACAGGACATACTGCAGAGGTTTGCATTCGACAATATTTGCAAGATTGCTTTTGGGTATGACCCAGAATACTTGTCACCCTCTTTGCCAAAAGCTAAATTTGCAGCTGCTTTTGAAGAAGCTGTAATGATTAGTAGTCAGAGATTCAGATCTTTTTTCCCCATTCTGTGGAAAGTTGGTAGGTTTCTGAATATTGGCTCTGAAAAAAGGCTCAAAGAAGCAGTACTCGAGGTCCGGAAATATGCTGATTCCCTTGTAAGACAGAAAAAACAGGAGATGATGCAGACTTCAGAGGAATCTTCCTCATCAGAACCAGATGATTTGTTGTCCAGGTTTCTCAAATCCGGTCACTTGGATGAGAAATTTGTTACTGACATCGTGATCAGTTTTTTGCTCGCGGGAAGGGATACTACATCAGCTGCACTGACATTCTTTTTCTGGCTCCTGCACAACAACAACCAAGTAGAAGAAGAGATTGTAAAAGAGATAAATGAAAAAAGGGGACAACAGGGGATAAAAACACAGCATTCCTCGGCTTTCGAAGAAGTAAAAGAACTGGTATACATCCATGCTGCTCTATGTGAGAGCATGAGGATATACCCACCAGTGCCTGCAGACACTAAAGAGGCCGTCAGCGATGATGTGTTGCCTGATGGAACACTGGTTAATAAGGGTATGTGGGTGACTTACCATCCTTATGCAATGGGCAGGATGGAGACAGTGTGGGGACCAGACTGGGCACAGTTCCGGCCAGAGAGGTGGTTGGAAGTGGAGGAGAAGAAGTGGAAGTTTGTGCCAAAAGACCCGTATTCATACCCAGTTTTTCAAGCTGGACCTCGCGTTTGTCTAGGAAAGGAGATGGCCTTCTTGCAAATGAAGAGGGTAGTAGCTGGTATCTTGGAAAGGTTTCGGGTGGTTCCGGCAGTGGAAGAAGGGTATGAACCAGTTTATGCTCCCTCCTTGACCGCAAAGATGCAGGGTGGTTTGCCGGTCAGGATTGAAGAAAGGATACAAACAGAGTAATTAGATATCATTGTGTAAAATCAAAAGTACATGATAACAAGAGTAACTTAATGATGCTTTTAAAGATTCATTTTATAAACTATGTACTTGGAAATCTAACTTTCATTGGCATCTGATCTTATAGTATGCCATAAAAATTGTGCCGTAAGGTTCATTTTAAACAATACTTTCATCATATAATTTTCTTCTACTTATTATCAATAGGTATTAAGAGTAATGAGCAGTTAGAGCTCAACTTCGAAATCTTTTGTGCCTTGTAAATAAAATTGAGAGTATATTTTGAATCCTCTTTCTCACCAAGCAGAAAATTTCAAGTGCTACTCTATGTATTGTGATCATGATCAGTTATGGAGGACGATTCTCGATAGCTTGTTTGTGAGGCTGTTGAATTCGAGTAAGTAAGTTGGAGATGCCTATGCCATCAGAAATGTCACAACCTTTGTATCATTGTGTGAAGAGTATAGATGTATAATAGTATCTTTTATTTGAGTTGAATAATATCAATGCTTTCATATCAAAATTTAACCCACTTAATAACATGTCAAAAGATAACAGCATTATATAAGATGAAACAAGCACTGAGACAAGCGATAAACCAGCATATGCAAAACTAAACTCAAACAACAGAAAGTTACAAGTTATAACAGATAATAACTAACTGTAAATAAGCACTGAAATGAATTCGGCACTAATGACTGATGCGAACGGTGGTGCATTAACAAGATATGGCAACAATGCCAGTCTTTTGAGTATTTCAGATCAGGCATATGTCATCACAGAAAGAAGCGAGATAAGTCATCATATAGAAACTTAAAGAAAAGATACATGCAGGTAAAATCACCAGTTTCAGCAGTAAAATCCTTGCTGACCTTTATGCAACAGACAACCTGTTGTAGAATTTGATCTTGCACAGCATTGTGATGCCTAAACTTTCTTGGCACTATGGGTTCCAGTGATGAAGTGATGATAGAAATGTGGTTGTTCAGGCTCTGTTGGGCTACGCGGTGACATAGAGACCCAGAAATGGTTTACACTTTCATATAGAGATGGCCAATAGTGCGGGCCAATCCATCCCAGCCCGCCTCTTGGGTCGTGTGGGCTGAGCCCACAAAAAGCCCGGTCCAGCCCAGCTCGAACCGTGAAATTGGTGGGTGGGCCGTGGGCCAGATTTTTTGAGCCCAACCCACGAAAGCCCGCTACTAAAACCGCCCGCCTGGTCCACGAAATCGGGTCCAGCCCGACCCATGAACCTAGGGCTCAAATTGTCCCAAGTAATTATTCAACCAAATTGTGTATATTTTAATCAAATTGTATATATGTTAATCAAATTTCATATATTATAATTCAATCAAATTCAAAAATAATAAAATTATTCATTAATATTAATAATTGTATATATTTTAATTAATTTTAATGGTTTTCTGTAACAATAATAAATGATTCCAATGATTAAATAATTTTGAAAAAAAAAAATTCTCATCTTTGGCCCGCCGGTTCAAGAGCCTACCTAACCGCGAACCGTGAAAACCGTAATGCAGGACGTGTGGGCACAAGATTTTCGATCCGTGGACACGCCCCGCCCAAACCGTGAATTTCCGGGCCCTGGTCTGGCCGTGAAATCTCAGCCTGACCCACTAGGGCTCGCGGACCAGCCCACCCATCCCGCACTAGTGGCCATCTCTACTTTCATAGCTACATCAGAATTCACCAAATAGAGTCAATTTGATACCAAATTTTTAAGTTGATACCAAGTTAGAATTTGCTACCGAAATAGAGTTAAGTTGGTACCAAGTTACAATTTAGGTACCAAACAAACTCCGACATATCCCTTATTGAAAATTATCATAACTTATTCAAAATTTAAAGTTGCTTTACTAATTTTTTAAATAATCTAGAACTTATATTTATAAGTTCAGATTACTTATAACTCTTTTAAGTATACCCAAGTTTAATCCGCAACTAAAACAAAACTTGATGGGAGTGTTTGGTTGAGAAAGTTTTGGGGTAAAAGAGAGGTTTGAGATAAATTCAAGGTTAAAAGAACAAGTCTTAGTGAGAAGCTCTTATCATAGATCATAGATGACGACCAAAAGAAGAGCGATGGGCTCATGGTTTAGGTGCCCATCTTTAAACTCGTTCCATTTCAAGACATGTGACTTCTAGAGTAATAAACATAAATTAAGATGTTCTTAGTTGTCGTGTTAATAATAAAAACTAACAAGTACTTCATCCTTTCTTTTTAATTGCTAAATTGTGTTATGCACAACAATTTAGGCAATGTCACTTTTAATCTTTTGGAAAATTTGTCAAAAAAAAAACCCTTTAAAAGTTGATTTTCGAAAAAAACCTTTAAAACATTCTTTTCGAAAAAACACAAAACTTAATTTTTTTTGCAAGATGAAACCTATTGCCATTTTTCAGTGTGGTTTTTGAGATGAATAGGGGTGGTGCTACAGTTAATGGAAATAGGGGGTTAAAAGAAGATAGAAAGGTCACCCCTATGCATCTCAAAAACCACACCGAAAAATGGAAATAGGTTTTATCTTGCAAAAAAAATTAAGTTTGTGGTTTGTTTTTGCAAAGAATGCTTTAAAAGGTTTTTGTTCGCAAAATTGAACTCTTAAAATGTTTTTTTTGGCAAATTTTCTTAATCTTTTTGAAGAGTACTTCTTGACCCATTTAATGTAAAATAATGGGGAAAATTGAAAAAATAGTACTTTTTGGTGGAAAAAGAGAAAAAAAATATCATAGTATTACTTTATGGTGGACCAAGTACCCCAAATAAGGAAAGTTTAAAAGATGTAGCAATTAAAAAAATAACCATTTAAGGAAAATATAGCAATTAAAAAGAAACGGAGGGAGTAATAATTCTGTGTGATTGGGATAGCAACTCACCTTAGGTATTTAGTATTAAGTACATCGATTTTTCAAGTGACAAAAAAATTTAAATTGCTCAACATTATCACAAAGGACAATAATGATTGATTTTGATTCCAAATCTTAAGTACTACCTCCATGATATTTTCTAACTTTACTATCTGAGAATAAAGTGCACAAAATTATAAAGTGCACTGAGTATTTACTATCCTCAACTACTTTTGTTCAGCCCCTATTAAAAATCTCACCTACTCTTTGTCATTCATGCCCTTTAAACATATTCTGTTGGCAAAGTACTATAAAAACACACAACTAGTGTTTTAGTTTGCACAACCAGAGCAGCATAGCTTAGCTTATTGAGAACCTACCAAATAATCAAATTAGAGAAAGAGGAAAAATGTCAATTTGCCCAGGTAAACTTGCTTTTATACCATTGATGATTACTCAAATTTCAAACATCATTTCTTTGCATTAAGCTATATACTATATCTCTTAAGTAATGTTTATTATGTAATGCATTATATTGTTTCATTGTTATAAACTTATAATATGTGCATTATATAGGAAAGCAAGCGTGGCCTGAACTCATAGGAGAAGATGGAAAAAAAGCAGCAGAAATAATCGAGAAGGAAAATTCAAGTGTGGAAGCCATTGTACTACCAGAAGATTCTGATGTTCCATTTGATCTGAGATGTGATCGTGTTTTTGTTTTTGTTGATTCTAAAAACATAGTTGTTGAAACTCCCTCTGTTGGTTAAACTCTTCTTGCAATTGTGCAACTTAATTAGGTAGATGTGCACTTTAAGAAACCTAGTATTAGTATTAAATAAATGTGCACATGCATAATGCATTGTTGGTAATGTACTAGCTAATCTACTACAACTGTCTACGAACTACTAAGCTAGTGATAGTTAATGATAATTAGTATTGTCCTATGATATGTTTTCTGTACTACTTTTATCCTTTCATTGTCTTGATTACAGTTACGACTAGGTAATGAGGTTGAGGTGGTGGAGTAGTGGTATCGCTTCCCATCTCATATCCTTGAGGTTTAGGGATCAAACCTCATGGGGCTCATTTGAGGAATTTCCTTTTTCTCCCTCAAGTGAACCCCCCAAGTTACGACTAGGTACTCCTGTGAAGCCATAAAATTTAAAAAGAGAAGAGTGCATTGGTTAATTCTGGATGAAGATCAGAATGGTACACCAAACAGAACAAAAAAAAATGTAAAGAATCCTGTGAAGACACAAGCAGTTTTCCCAAAACTAGACTATAATCAGCAAATGTTACTCACAAAAAACAAGAAAAAAGCAAAAGAAGATCGGTAAGAGTTATGAGATGTCTAGTGTCCAGGCAAAGAGAGCGTTAAACATGATCAAACAGCCTTGCCAGGCTGCCATTTCTCGAGCACCGTCATGTGATTGAGACGCGGGGTGCGCTTGCGCAACACCACAGCATAGTGTCTCCTTTGTTTAGCAAAACCAGCAAATTCAGTAGACATAGCATTCAGCACAATGTGGTACCTCCCATGTCCTACTGCCTCCAAGCATGCTACTACCACATTCATGAAAAAAACTGCTTCATCCTGCAAAATTAAGTAAACTTTGGTTATTATTACAGAAAAATGAAAATCATAATTTTAGCAGGATTTGAAGCACTGTTTAAAGTAATCTAAACCTTGTGTAACGCATTGTATTGTTCAACTGCAAATTCAGCAAGTGCTATTATATCTTCATCTTTATTAGCTTCTTCACATGGAAGGATCCCTCCTTCCACTTCCAAATCATGCTTATTAGCACTATATATACCCTTCCGTTCTGACCAAGGGTTGTAACCCAACTTATCTACTATAACTTCAAGACCTTTTGGAACTCGGCAACAGTCATAAGCTTCTTCCTTTGCCTTAGGCTCGTTACAACACGTATTTTTGTCTCCATGTGATCCACTAACCGAGTTTATAGTAGACAGTCTACGCCTTGGCTTTCCAAAATAACGTCCCACAAAGCTTGTACTCGGGCCTGCAAAAGATTCTACATTAGGGCTTGCAATGGACACTGGAGCAGTTAAGTGGTCTCTGTTTAGGCTATTAGGCTTATTAGCTCCGTTTGCACCACTATGGCTAACGAAGCTCGTACTTGGGCCTCCAAATGATACTGGAGCGGTTGAATGAGCTCCAGTAGTTGGGACTCCAAATGGCACTGTAATCGGACAAGCCTGTGTTCCCAACACAGGTACAGCGGACCCAAAAAGGCCAAAATGGTTGCCAGCAAGTGTTGCTGCAGTTGGATGAGTTAAAGTGACAAATGCAGGGTAGCCAAAGACTGCCAAAGGTTGATTGTTGTAATTTCCAAATGCATTTGTGCCTACAGTTGTGCCTTGAGTTGCCCAAGCATTGGCATCCACAGCTGAAGTGCCTACCATTGTGTATTTTGCCCCAGTAGTATTGGCATCAACAGTCGAAGTACCTACAGTTGTGCCTTGAGTGGTTGTATTAGCACCAAAGGTTGAAAATGGATTCTGAGGATTGCTTTGAGAAGGTTGTACTGAAAATAGACTCCTAGGATTGCTTTGAGAAGGTTGCACTGAGGATACATTGCTTTGAGTAGAAGCTTGTGGCCAAGGGCTCTGACAGTTTGAGCTAATGGATCCAAAAGGTTGTGCTGCAAATACAAACACATCATTAGAATCCTCTTAAAACATATTATTTTGAACTAAACAATTTTAAAAAGTATAGTAATTCCTCATAACTATAAGTTTGCAACACTTTGACATCCACATTTGCTTGACCATTTGAATTTGTAAAATTGTATCTATAATGCATTAATAAAGACTATCAAAGAATGATATTTTGAAACTCAACATTGAAATAAATCTATTTTTTTTTACATAATGATAATAGCATTTGTGTTTAGATATTAGTTACAAAAATATGGTAAAAAGGGGGTCTCTAGACATACTCTAGCTAATGCAAAAGTCAAAAGTGTTGGAACTTCTAAAACTTGGAGAAAGTATATCTAATTGAAACTTCAATCTTAGACATGAGAGAATATAAACATTACTAGTAAATTTTCTCTAATACTATACAATTACAAGACAGCAACAAAAGTTACCTTTATTCCTCTGTTGCTGGTACTTCTCTGATCTTAGTTCTTCATGGCTCTTGTTGTTGTATACTTTCATACCTGATATAGACATGAGCTTGCCAGCTTTCTGACCCATATTGGTATTATCACAAATTTCATATGTAGGATTGTAAGGATATTCATCAGTCCAATCACAACCTGATCATCAAAACAATAGGCTAAAATCTTTAATGCATATCAACCCAGGCTTGGATAAACCTCAAAGAGTTAGAATCAGAAGTCATAAATCTACAAAATCTGAGAACAAACATCTAAAAGTCGGAATAATGATTATGATTGGCATTCCACTTAAAGGTAATCAAGATTCTGATTTTTACCAAATGCAGGTGTTGTTGATGGCCGAAATGGTGGGGTTGATGATGTACCGAATGTTGGTGTTGTTGATGATGTACCGAATGTGAATTTTGGTGTTGTTGATGGCCGAAATGGTGGGGTTGATGATGTACCGGATGTTGGTGTTGTTGTTGATGTACCGAATGTTGGTGTTGGTGTTGTTGATGGCCGAAATGGTGGGGTTGATGATGTACCAAATGTTGGTGTTGTTGATGATGTACCGAATGTTGGTGTTGTTGATGATGTGCCGAATGTTGGTGTTGTACATGATGTACCAAATGCTGGTGTTGAAACTGGTCCACCAGATGATCCACCATTTGAACCAAAGAAAGGGACATATAGATTTTCACCACTTGCTGGTGTCGTTGATGGAAGAAATGCTGGTATTGTTGGTGATGGAAGAAATGCTGGTACTGTTGGTGATGTACCAAATGCTGGTATTGTTGGTGATGTACCGAATGCAGGTGTTGTTGATTGCCCAAACACTGGTGTTGAAACTGGTCCAACAAATGATCCGCCATTTGAACCAAAGAAAGGGACATATAGATTTTCACCACATGCTGGTGTCGTTGATGGAAGAAATGCTGGTATTGTTGGTGATGGAAGAAATGCTGGTATTGTTGGTGATGTACCAAATGCTGGTATTGTTGGTGATGTACCGAATGCAGGTGTTGTTGATTCCCCAAACACTGTTGTTGAAACTGGTGCACCAAATGATCCACCATTTGAACAATAATTAAAGAGCTGCGTGACAGCTTGTGTCCCAGGTCTTGGTGCACCAAAATTTTCCACAAATGCATCACTAGGTGCTGCTGGTTAGCAAAGTCAAAGAAAATAATGTTTCACTTTAGGTCACAAATATAATAAATCCTTAACTTTTTCATCAAAATTTCCCATTCGACATGAATATACTATACTTCCTCCGGTTCTGTTTAAATGAAACGTTGGGTGAAATAGACATTTGACTCCAATTTATCGCCATTAAATAAAGTAAAAACATAGTCAAGTGGGATCTTGTAAGATTCGTCTCGATGCATACTATCAAATTATAACTTTTTTTATATTTTTTACGCGTGCACAACTAAAGATATTAATGATTAAAGAAGCGCGTTGGGTTGCGTGAAAAAACAAACGTTTCATTTAAAACAGAACGGAGGAAGTATTATGTTTATTTTCCACCATGTTGTAAAAAAAAACAGCATATGTACCGCAGAAGAATATATTACCAGTCCAACCATTTACACTTTTATTTGAGGTATGATAAACCTCTATCGAGATAGATGTGTTAGACACAAGTTTTTTCAGAACAAATACGTACATACATATAACAAATATTGTTTGTGTATGTAAAAATATTGTTTGTGTTGTTTTCCCCTTATTTATTATAAGGAACACACACAATATTTTTACCTACACAAATAATATTTGTTACACGAAAACTTGTGTTAGATATATCTACCCGTTAGATATTTATCGAACATCCTTTTATTGTACGTGCCAACCTTGTTCTTTTCCCTATTTTTAACCCCTTTTGCATTTTCATACTTTACTTTTTATCCTTTTCATAATCCCTAATACACATATTAGATCATTAATATCTTGAAATACCTATTATAAAAAATTATGAAAAGTCAACTTCTAAAAGTACATATTGGAGTGAAGTTTAACAAGATTCGCGTACGACTATATCGTTTTTGTTACCTATAAATCATTAAACTCGGTCGAAGTTTTATAACTTTTGACCCGAACATCTAAGAAGGTAAAGTAATAACGAAAAAGGGGGCATCTTTTGGTTGCATGGGAGGGGAGCAAAGATTCGAAAGATGTCAAGATCAATAGCTTAAGGGGTTATAACGTAGAATCTTAACCAAAGTAGGTAACACATGAAGGTAGTCCTCGTTTTATTATGACATTGATATGATATGAACAATTAAAGATTCATGTGCATTCTCTTCAACTAAGTTTTGTTGTACTAAACTTATTTTTACCGTATTAGGACTAATCTAACCACGGTGTAAGATGAAGGATTTTAAAAGATCATAATTAAACACCCTACAAATTCGATTTCCTAGATGCCTCAATGGAATAATTCACCTAAAAATTTAGAGGTAACCAACACGTATTACATTCATATAAACCCAATATATATATCATGACTTACCAACACTGTTTAGCAAAACATACTTTTAAAATCATGTTTCCTATATTCTATAATCAACTTTACTAACTCCTAAGCCTAGACATACATGTTAATAAGATTATGTATTATAATCATAAAACTCAAATTATTTGCTTACCGCAGCCGTTATGATAACCAAACCCTTGTAAAGCTTCTGGGGGCAACATTGCTGCAAGAGAATTCATATTAAGCAACAATTTCATATCATCAGAATATACTAAACAAATTAATGAGAACACTATCTACCATGTTATATACATAACAAAATCTTTCCCATATTTTAAATATGTCTATTCTACATTGATTACTTTAAGACAATCATCTAATATGACTAAATTGTTTTTATTTTATGAAAAAAGCATTGTTCTTTCAGTTTTTGAACTTAAAGATGCATTTTTTGTGTGTGTGAAAACCGACACAAAAAAGATGGGTGAGGAAAAATAATTGAGATTGCAAAATTAAAGAAACCAGAAAACAGGAAACGAATTGCATGATGGGTTTTGCAAGAAATTACATATAATTATGAACGTAAAAAAAATTGATCAGTAGAGAATTTAATGGATAAAAAGAACAGAGAAAACTCACCTTCAAGCCTTCGAAAATTTTCTTTGTATTTAGAGTATGACGGACATATAAATAATTATACAGTAGCTTAAAAACAAAGCACAATTGTTAATCAATATATGAAAATTTTAATTAAATCACTTAAATAGCTTATGTTCAACGCGATGTACTGAAGTCCGAAAGAGTATTCCACTGTTTCGGGACTTTTAAATAGGAGTCCGTTTCTTATTTTTTTTTTCTTTTTGTAGGGCCCACTATAAATTATTAGGAATCATATAGTATGGAATCCTTCTTAACACTAAAAAAAATTCTGAACACTATCTTTTAGACAACATTCGAAAATCTAATCTAATCTTTTAGAGTAAGAATATATAATTTTTTTAGATTTTAGATTTAAATCAATATATCATATCATATAACTAATATACAAATTACAAAGTAGAGTACAAAAGCTAGCTCACGAGGTCGCGACATTACTCACGAGTCACGAGTTCGTGACATTTGATGTCCTCATTGAACGTCATTTGTAGCGCTCATTAAGTATCATGTCATTTTTGTTTTAATATAAATAGAGTTCTAAATTGCTTAAAATACAAATAGAGTTTAGGATAAAAATAAATAGAGTTGAGTTCACAATGAAAAACTTAAATATAGTAAATTAATTATAACTTTTAATATATAGTTCGTAAAATTATAATTTTTGTATCGTTGGAAAGTGTTTAAAAAGTACTTTAAAATAAGATCCATTTATACTATATTTATATTTTATATTAAAGTAACATATAAAAGGAAATATTGACTATACTAACGTATTAAAGTAACCTACTGCAATTGGAATTAGCGATTCAATTAGAATTAGGGTTAAAGTATTAAAGTAACCTACTGTAATTAGAATTAGGGATTCAATTAGAATTAGGGTTGTTATAGGAGATTCAATTAGAATAGGGTTGTTCTACAAAACCTATTCATATTAGAATTAGAATATTCAAAGTTATATATACTAGATTGTCAGCGGTCAACTTTGCACAATGAGTTTTCTTCCCTATATTTTATTTCCACTTAAGCTAATTACGTGAACTACATATTATAGATTTTTAGCGATAAGCTTTGCACATTGAGTTCTTCCCCAAGGTACGGTTTCTAATAAAAAAAACTCCTCATATTTTCTTTTCCTTTGATAAGAAACAAACGCTGCATCATTCGTCTCCTCCAAACATGAATGTTGGATAAGATGGGAAATGGTCAACATATTAAAAAAGAGGGTTGATAAGGGCATCGTAGCAACATACCGTAGCAATATTACCAATCCTTCATAATTTAACAAATTATTACATATATATATATATATGATAGGTGCTTTAATTTGATTTGTAAACAGAATGAGTACTAAAGAAAGGTAAGTTTTATCTTGAACTTTCTCCATTAACTTTTCATTGATCTAGAACATATACTGATACTTAAGCATTGGAACAAAAACTAAACTTATGTGCTATGCTATTGTAAATAAAAAGGTCAATGATATCAATTGAACCAATCAGGTACAATAGTTTCTGCATGATATAGTATGTTTCTGAATGATATAGTGAGTTTCTTCATGACATATAAATTAGAAACCAACGTCAAAGATAATGACAAAATCATATTATAACTTTTAGTTGTTCTATGCCAGACAAAAATAACGGCCAAAAATAGGGGTGACGTAACCTCTTCTTCACGAAAAAGCCTGGGCATTTACCCGGGCCCTAATACTAGTATATAAATAAAGGAGGAACTTTTCAGGAGCATAGGGAGCTCCTCAAGATTTCGAGTCCATAGAGCGACGCCAGGTAGGATTGTCATGTCATCAAATTTTATTTTTATCTTTTACAAAAAAAGAGCTCTACATAGATTTAAATACATATAAGGAGTTCTAGATAAGCTAAAATTAGAGTTTGGTTTTGCATGAACAACCTAAATTATTATATTATGTAAATTGCGTATAACTTTTGCTACGTAATTCGGAATATTTTAATTTTTGTTCCGTTGGATAGTGCTCGAAATATGCTCCGAAATAAGATCCATTTACAATATAGTTCTACAACTTATGAAATAGAGAGCGCCACGTAGGATTGTCATGTCATTAATTTTTATTTTAAATATTTTAAAAAATAGAGTTCTACATATATTTAAATACATAAAATGAGTTTTGGATAACGAGAAATTAGAGTTTCGTTTTGAATAAACAACCTAAATTATTATATTATGTAAATTGAATATAACTTTTGCTACCTAATGCAAAACATTATAATTTTTTTACCATTTGAGACTGCTTGAAATATACTTCAAAATAAGATCCATTTACAATATAGTTTTACAACTCATGAAAATATATTTAACTAGATGAATGGTAAGGCATTATTTAGTCTTTCTTTTAGATAGATATAATACTAGTTATAACTATAGTGTAGTATATGTGACTATAGCATTTTATCATAGGTCCAATTTACAGGATTAAACATATTATCTTTCAAAACCTCAGTCTTAAGAGTCCAGATCCTCTAGAGTTTTAATAAAATTCTACAAGGTAGAGTTGTATATAAACCATATATTTTAAAAAGGGCGTGTATTGGTGAAAGGGGGAAATAAGGGGTGGATTTTGGTGAGAAAAATAGAGGGGGTTTTGGAAAGATAATATATGAGCTATTGATTTTTTATTCAATGGTTGATATTGCTCAAACTCTACATTGTAGAGTTCTTTTGGAACTCTGGAGGATCCAAACACCAGCCTTACTCAACTGAACCAAAACAATTTAGTATTCCAACAAAATTTATTTAGGAAATTTTGTTGTTACAATAAAAATTAAAATCTATAGCGATAAAGTTACATATATATACTTCCTCCGTTCTGTTTTAAATGAAACATTGGGTGAAATGACACTATTCATTGATCAAGTTTGACTCCAATTTATCGCCATTATATAAAGAAAAATATAGTCAAGTGGGATCTTGTTAGATTCGTCTCGATGAATACTATCAAATTATAACTTTTTTATATTTTTTACGTGTGCAGAACTAAAAATATTAACGATTAAAGAAGCGCGTTGGGTTGCGTGAAAAAGCAAACGTTTCATTTAAAACAGAACGGAGGAAGTATTAGAGTTTTGGATGATGAACAAATTAGAGTATGATTTTAAAAAACAACCTTAGAATATTATAGAGGGCTCCACCTAAGCATGACATGTCATTTTTTTAAATTTTTACTTTTTAAAAAAAAATAGTATTTAACATAGATATAAATACATATAAAGTGTTTTTAATAAGTGAAGATTACACTCTAATTTTAAATAAACAACCTAAATTATTCAACTATGTAAATTGAATATAACTTTTGCTACATGATTCGCAATATTATATTTTTTTACCATCGGATAGTGCTCGAAATATGTTTCGAAATAAGTTCCATATACAATATAGTTTTACAACTTATGAAATTATATTTATTTAGATGAACAATAACGTATTATTTATTATTTATTTTAAATACATATAAAATTAACTATAAAAATAGCGTATTATATGTAACAATAGCAATTCGAACAGATTTCTTCAATGCCGTCTCTTCTTCTCATAATCAACCCATGTCCGAATTGTTGTTTTTTTTTTTCACAGATTATACGAAAAAGTTTTCATGTATATAAAACATGGTGAGTGAATTGTTATTGATAATAAAAGAAATGAGCAGGAAATAATGGCAAGAAAATTTGTTGTTTCAATCGTGGAGAGGAGATGAAATGGGGTTAATGAATAGAAGATGAAATGAGGAGAAAGAAAGATAAGTGTCTCAATTTTTCTTTTTTACCCGTGGAGGTGAGATGATGAGGAGAGAAGATGAAGTGTGTCAAACAAATCTTTCAATTTTGTCTCTCATGGAGGTTACTAATTTTCAAGGAAGAGAAGATGAAATGAGGAGAGAGATAGATGAAGTGTTTGGTTATTTTGTGCATGAAATATATCAATTAATTGAATCAATAAGAAGATGTCTAATATTATATTGTAAATGGTTATGGTGTAATCAATGCAAATTTGACATTCTTTTTGGATGGGTGAACTAATGTGTAATATTAATCGAGAGAATCAATTGACAAGTTGTATGAATGGTTTTGATTTTTTTTAACTTTATTGACATGTGTATATAAATGTATAATATTATATTGTAAATATTTTAACTCAATAGCAATGATTAAATACCATTACAATACGAGAGTGAGGGATAGCCTAGTGGTTAGAGCTTCCCTCCCGGTTCCAGGAGGTCCTGGGATCGATTCTCAACTTTGGCAAGTTGGGATTCTCTTTATTCCCCCCAAATTTGTCAAGGTTTCTCCTTACCTTAAAAAAAAAAAATACCATTACAATACTTTAAGTTCATGGGTTTTTATACTTCAATAACAATCATATTAGTATATTAAACTTCCACATAAAATCATTTCAATTGTGAATCGTTTTTCTTTTGTGGTCTTTTTGTGTTTTGTGTCTTATACTGCCACATAATATTTCACTTACCATCAAATATAATTGTCATAAATTTTCATTTATCAGGTTTGACTCTATCAATGAAATCTTCTATGGACATTTGGCACAATACTTAGCTAGATAAAGGACACCAAGGTAAAGCAGATGCCCTCTGATGTTCAAACCTACATGAATAGCTCCATGGCGAACCTGCTCCGTGATATTAGTGCTATCCTGAGTAACAATGAGAGATATTTCATCATTCACTCCCCTAGATCAACAAATGGAGTGGTGTTAAAATAATGTTAATCTAGAAAAATCTTGTAAATCTAAGTTGCCTAGAATAATGTAGAACAAATGATTCTAGAATAAAAAAGAAAGAGAGATACCAACACATGAATGGAACTAGGAAGAAAAGTTTAGGAACATCTAGAGAAATCCAAGATATTGTCATCTTAATGACGGTGGAAGAAAAACACCGACCTTAGCATGTATAAATATGTAGCATGTGAAGTTTGTTGAAAACTAATCTAGAAAAATCTAGTAAGGATGATGAAAGTAAATCTAGAATAGTATAAATAAAAATCTTACATGTATCTAGCCCAGAATTATCTAGAGTATAGTAGCCTAGTAATAAAATCTAACATGTATCTAGCCTAGTAGTATCTAGATAATAGTAGAAATGTAAGAGCACATATGTCGGCAAATTCACCGACTCAAACACCTATATATATGGCCATGTAGTTTACAAGTCATGAATAACAAGATATACATTTCCTCCACTACAAAAAAAAAAAAACTTATGCTACATCACATCTCTCAAAAAAATTACAAAACCCAACATTAACAATTCCACTAACTTCCGCCTGCTAATTCAATCAGTGGTATCAGAGCCAAAAATTCCCAAAGCCTCTTTACTTTAACCAAAACACATTTAACCCAAACACAACATAAATCATAATGGCACTCAACAACCCAACTTTTCCAATTCCAATTTTTGGGGAAGAAAATTATGATTTTTGGAAATTTAAAATGAAGACATTACTTAAATCTCATGGGTTGTGGAGTTATGCCGATAAAGGATATACGGAGTACGAAGACGAGAGTACCCTAACCGAAGCTCAAAAAAAGCAGCTCGAGGGTGAAAGAATGAAGGATGCTAAGGCATTATATTTAATACAAAATGCGGTCACGGATTTAATATTTCCAAGAATTTTAAGAGCCAACACGGCAAAGGAGGCTTGGGAGATCCTGCAACAAGAATATCAGGGAGATAGCAAGGTGAGAAGTATCAAACTCCAGTCTCTAAGAAGAGAATTTGAAAACTTAAAAATGAAAGAAGGGGAATTAATGAAAGATTATTTTTCAAAGGTAATAGAAATAGTAAACCAAATGAAATCATATGGAGAAGAAATTTCAGATGAGAAAATTGTGAAGAAGGTTTTATTAAGTTTAATAGAAAAATATGATAACATTGTTGCTATTATTGAAGAAACAAAAGATATATCAAAAACAATAGTGGAGCAATTTATGGGATCTTTGGAGTCCCATGAACAAAGGAAAAATCGGCATATCAATGAAGAAATAGTTGAGACTGCTCTTGCAGCAAAATTTAAGAAAATGCCCAAGAAAAATGTTGAGGATGAAGACGAAGAGAAATCATCGAAAGGTATGAATCAAAAACTTTCCTGCAATATTTGCAAAAAGACTAACCATGATACTGTAGACTGTTGGCATAAAGGAAAGCCACAATGTTGGCAGTGCAAGAAGTTTGGTCATGTAGAAAAGAATTGCAGGACCAAGAAAAACAATGAGATTGCCAATTTTGGCAAAGAAAATCAAGAAGAAACTTTATTTTGAAGTTTGCTAATGACAAGAGCATTAACGGGACAAAAGAAAAAATTGGAGGAAAAATATTTTTGGGTGATGGCTGATGACACGGGCATCAGTAAGATAGTTGGTAGCATGAGTACCAACGAGAAGATAAAAAAAATCGAAGAAGTCATTGATAAGATGAAGGTTGGTAACATAAGTACCAACATGGGAACTCAAAAGAACATATCCTCTGGTGGTTGGTGACAAGTGCATCAACAAGATTTTCCTTTGAAGAATTTTGGAGTACAAGATTTTTCAGATTAGGGGGAGTGTTGAAAACTAATCTAGAAAAATCTAGTAAGGATGATGAAAGTAAATCTAGAATAGTATAAATAAAAATCTTCCATGTATCTAGCCTAGAATTATCTAGAGTATAGTAGCCTAGTAAAATCTAACATGTATCTAGCCTAGTAGTATCTAGATAATAGTAGAAATATAGGAGCACATATGTCGGCAAATTCACCGACTCAAACACCTATATATATGGCCATGTAGTTTACAAGTCATGAATAACAAGAGATACATTTCCTCCACTACAAAAAAAAAAAAAACTTCTGCTACATCACATCTCTCAAAAAAATTACAAAACCCAACATTAACAATTCCACTAACTTCCGCCTGCTAATTCAATCAAAGTTTACAAGTGAATGGAATGAAAGAAACAAATTCCTCACTTCCAAAGTCTTTTACCACATCATTAAATTCCTCACAGTAAGTAAACCCTAACATTCACAATACAAATCCACTAACTTCCGCCTGCTAATTCTATCAAGTGGCACACATCTTGGCTCAGATGGGTACTCATCTCCTGGTGGCCAAGAAATACCACTTCACTTGCCCAGACAACGTCAATGATGCATATCTGGCGGACCTTCTGAACAATCCAGTTGCACCAACTACTAATGCTTAGCCTTAGTTGCCTTACCACTATAATGCTCTTAAAACAACTGTCTTTATGTAATATTTTGCTCCTTTGTCTGAGAGGTACTCTGAACTGTTGTTCTATGTGTAATATTTTGAAGACCTCGACCTTGGTCGTGTCTTATTATATATATATATATATATATATATATATATATATATATATATATATATATATATATATATATATATATATATATATATATATATATATATATATATATATATATATATATATATATATATATATATATATATATATATATATATATATATATATATATATATTCCTGTTTGTTTAAAAAAAAAAGGACACCAAGGTGACATGTTTTACTCCTACATTTGGAAAAACAACCACGAGGAGGAGCAATATTGGATTGGGTATTCTTTTTTAAAAAATAAAATTTTATAAGGGCATTTTGGAAAATTTCAATCTCCATAAAAGCAAGTACTTACAAAATTATTACTTTTTGTTAAATATATGATTGATTATCAATCATTGTTACCCACAGAGTTATAGTAAATTATGGAATATCACGAAAAATATGGATTTACAAAATCATGACATTTTTGTTAATTTGATTATCGATTACTATGACTTGGAATTTCAGGAATATGATTATAAAAAGGTTGCTTGGAATTTCAGGAATATAATGACGTATTATATTTTTTTTGAAAGAGAAATTTCATTAATTGAAGGCCAAACGGCATCTACAATAGGTATTAAAGAAAAACAAGATACAATTAAACAAGGCTAAATCAAATTCGTCTTCGAAGGAACTACAATGAACCAGCAATGACGTATTATATAAAGGAAATAATATGATGAGACTTTTGTGACAGGTCATTCATGATTTTCATTTGTGTGCAATCACTCCCTTAAATTATACAATCTGCCAAAATTTTCTATAAGATAACATCTGATGAAGTTCCCCGCCGCAAGCAGTGGTAGCCTGGTGGATGGCCTGGTGTAGTGCAGCAGTGGTGCAAGACAACAAGAAAGAGGAGAAGAGCATGACTGTAGAATGCAGGAGTGGAAGTGGTTGCATGATTGAGTGTTAGTAGTGGTGCGAATTACGATTTTATTTAAATGGGCAGAGCTAAGAAATTTCCAGTCAGCTTTTTTCTAAAATATTGTTGGTCACGTGTTCCACCATAACATTAAATATATGACTATAATAACTTTAAATCACAAGTTAATATTCAGACCATGATTTAGGAGAAGCATCCTAAAATTTTAAATTTATAAAACAAAAAATTCCTGTGCAATTTGCACGGGTCTAAAAGCTATGTTGTTTGTAAAGAAGTGTTCCAAAATGTATAATTTCAAATATATTTTATGATTGACCTTGTTTATGATTTATTTTTTTCATACCGTGTAAATATAAACGGACAATTTTAGTTACTTCTTTTTTGTTTCGTTGTAGCCATAGTCTTATTGAGCAAATCTCTTCTCGTGCAATTTTGCACGGGTCCAAAAACTAGTGAGAGATAAACTAAAAAAGTGGAGAGAGAAACTGAAAAGTGAGAGAGAGAGAAACTAAAAAGTGGGTTAAAATATTAAAAAAGTGGATGACATGGGTGGACAAAGAGGAGAAAGTAGATGTGACATGTTACCAAAAATAGAAAAAGCAACAGTGTGCAGATTAAAAAGAAACAGACCAAAAAGGAAAGTGTGTAGATTAAAAAGAAACGGAGGTAGTATAAAGATAAAAAATACATACATATAGTTTTAAACCTATAGAATACCATGATGACATTACATGAAGAATCAAATGAAAGTTTGTCAACGACATTGCAGAGGTATTATGCAATTGACTAATTATTTTATTCCTAGAATATTTGTTGTATAAATAATTATTTATGTTTTTATTTTTCATATATATATCTATATGTCAGATCTTATTCTTTTCTCAATGAACTTAATTCTTCTAAAACTAATTGGGAAATCAAGGTTTGAGTTTCTAGACTATTTGAAGACGCAGATCATAAAAAAGGGGGAAGTTTGATAAGTCTTGATATGGTCATGATTGATGAAGAGATTTTTTTTTCTTAAATAGTATTTTCGATTATTAATAGAGGTTAGTTTTATATTTAATTTATTTATGATAGCATCATTATGATCTTCTTTTTGGCTTTCCCATCTTTTATTCTATATGCGTTAGTGTTTATGTGTTATATTAAAAGTTGAAGTTGTGGCTAACACTCATATTTTTTCTCTATTCTTTCTGTCCTACCTCTATTAAATTATTACACTCTACTTTCTTAAAGTATCATTCGGGTATTCCATGTTAAAACTGTGTTAGCTACTGTTAGTCATACCAATTATTGGGATACTATTTAATAATAGACTTAGCTACAATATTCAATTGAACATTAACAATATAAAATTTATACTACCTCCGTTTCAAATTAGGCTATGTTCAGTTCACCTTATTTTTACTTATTTCAGATCAGATCAGATCAGAAAAAATAAGTTCAGATCAGATCAGTTCAGATCAGATAAGTTCAGATTATGCTTATATTTAAAAACTTATTATTATTGTTATTATTATCATGATTATTATGATTATTAGTATTACTAATGCTATTATTGTTATTGTAATAATAATAATAATAATAATAATTATTATTATTATTATTATTATTATTATTATTATTATTGTTGTTGTTGTTATTATTATTATTACTATTACTATTATTATTAATATTACTTTATACGATTACTATTACTATTAATATTACTATTTACTAGTACATTTGTTCAAAAAGATTATTATTATTATTGTCGTTGTTATACTTATTAATTGTTAATATTGGTAATTATCATTAATGTCATTGTTATTATTATAAATGTCATTGATATTGCTATTTGAAGCTATTTGTGTTCAAGAAGAAGAATGTTCTTTTGGCATTTGTACGTGTTCTTTTTTATATTTGTTCTAATTAATAATATTGATATGTGATGTTCTTTTTGATGTTGTACATGTAACGAACATGACAATAGTATATGATGTTTATTTTTTTAGACAATTTTGGTAGAATAATATAAATTATATGTTACTAGTTTATATAAAACATGAGTAGCATGAAATAGCCTAATTAATGGTGTTGGCATCACGTTCAAAATTTTCCCTACAAAGGATTTCAACTTATCTTTTTGAACAAATGATATAAGATTTAACTTATCTTTTTGAACAAATGATATAAGATTTCAACTTATCTTTTTGAACAACGATATTAATAAGTATTTAAATATTTTTGAACAACGATATAAATAATAAAAGGATTTGAAATCTTAAATCTTTTTGAACAACGATATTAATAAGTATTAATATCTTTTTGAACAACGATATTAATAAGTATATCATTTAATGTCTTTTTGAACAACGATATAAGAAGAATATTTAACCATTTTGTTCAAGATCATATGATTATATATATTTATAGGTTTATTTATAATAAAAAAGAATAATTTATTGATATAACAAAGAACATGTTGTTAGTTAAATCCAAACATGTCATCAATATAAAAATAACATCTATCTTTTATTTTTAGAATGTGTTCTTTAAATAGATTTTGTATGCTCTTTCAGTATATATTCTTTTTTTTAATATCATTATATGTTCTTTTCATTACTACCTAAATTCTTACTATAAACGGACCTTGAACATGAACAATATGTTCTCTTTACCATGAACAATATATTTTTTACCTAAAATATTGTGTTCTTTTTTTTTGGTCCCTTTCGGGAACCCCGTGGTAAGATGAATTTCCTCCGGGCTGCCCTCGCACAGGGTCACTCACCCAGAGGCCCAACAAGCCCCAACCGCCTCCCCCCCCACCCACAACAATATGGAAATTTATGCTTCCATTAAGTTTTGAACCTTGGTCTCCCATGTGGAAGATAGGAAGCCATACCATTGGACCCAAGAGTCCTTGGTCTTTTATTTTTAATTGTATGTTCATATACTAATGTGTTCTTTTTCAAAAAAAAAAAAACTAATTATGCTATTATTATTATTATTATTATTATTATTATTATTATTATTATTATTATTATTGTTGTTGTTGTTGTTGTTGTTATTATAATATTATTTATATTATTATTATATAATATTAATAATAATAATAATAATAATTACGGATTTTTCACCAGGTACCCCTGAGGTTTCTTAATATTCACCTGGTACCCTCGCGTTTTCCAATATTCACCAGGTACCCCTGAGGTTTGGTAAAAATTCCTGAAATGCCCCTGCCGTTAAGTTTCCGTCAACTTCGTTAGGTTTCCGTCCAAATCATTCATATTAACTCAAATTAACTCTAATTAACCCTAATTAAACTCTAATTAACCCTAATTAACTCTAATTAAACTTTAATTATCCCTAATTAACTTTAAACCTCCACCCACCATCACCTCGGCCCGAAACCACCCACCCACCTCCCCAACCCCCCAAAAAAAACCACCCACCCACATCCCCGCTCCCGAAAACCACCCATCCACCACCTCGCAAACGACCCCCACCCCCCTCCCTCCCCGCAAACGACCCCCACCCCCCACCACCCTCTCGCGCAATACTCCCCACCCCTCCACCACCCCCTGCGCAAAACTCCCCGCCACCCCCCCTCCCCCGAGCGACCTTCCCACCCTCCACCGCCCCTTCGCAAAACTCCTGCCACCCCTCCTCCCCTGCGAACGACCCCCCCCCCTCCACCACCCCCTGCTCAAAACCAATGCACTCTGCACAAACAATTTAAGAACAAATGTTTGTGTTTAGTCTCACGTTTGAATCAAACCCATTTAGAATAAAATTTGTGAATCAAACGACCTTGTTTTCCTGCTTTTGCGTCGATGCAAATCTAAAGCAAATTCAAATAAAATGAGGGGTTTAAAGGAGACCGGGTTCTTGAAGAAGGGTTTTAGAGCTTCATATAATGTACTACCCATGAAAGACAATTCTCGATTTTGGCACCGGTAGTGGAGTATATCAAGCTACTCAAATAGAGCCGAAATAGGAGTAGTCAAGTAGCACAAATTCTCGTAACTTTATATGTGCTACAAATTTAAGCCTATTTCCAATTAGTCCTAAATATCGTCACGCCATACTGAGCAACAAACGGGTATTATGATGCCGACAATTATCCATGTCAGTCTATTTTCCTCTTCAACATCCGATAAAGGAGGGAATGTGTTAGTGTTGCTCCCACCTCTCATCTTTAATACTTCATAAAGTCCGCTTCACGTTTGTCTCGGTCTTGCGAAATGGTGTGGGGGAGGGGGCTATGAGGCTGGTGGTTGCCGCAGAGAATGGGGAAGGGTTTCCGGTGGGGTGGGTGGGGGTGGGGAGGTGTGGTTTCCCAGTTGGGTGGGTGGAGGTGGGGGGTGGGAGGTGGGGGTGGGGGTGGGGAGGAGGGAGAAAGTGGTTGGAAACTTATCAAACCTAAGGGGTATTTGGTGAATTAAGAATGTGACGGAAACTTAACGGCAGGGGCATTTCAGGAATTTTTCCAAACCTCAGGGGTACCTGGTGAATATTGGAAAACGCGAGGGTACCAGGTGAATAGTAAGAAACCTCAGGGGTACCTGATGAAAAATTCGTAATAATAATTATTATTATTATTAAAAGTTGTGCATAGTAATAGAATAATAGTAATAGTAATACTAGCAATGAAATACAAAGTAATAATAATATTAGTAATAATATGTTTTATAAAAGATAAGTTCAGATCAGATCAGATCAGTTCAGATCAGATAAAATCAGTTCAGATCAGATAAGATCAGATCAGATTAGATCAGATCTGAAAAAATAAGTTCAGATCAGATCAGATCAGATAAGTTCAGATCAGTAAATTTCAGGTGAACTAAACATAGCCTTAATCTACATATATACTTCACTTTGGGGGAGAACCAAGGAGAAAGTGCAAAAGTATGAGAGATAAACTCAAAAGGTGGAGAGAGGGATCTGAAAAGTGAGAGAGATAAACTAAAAAGTGGGTTAAAATATTAAAAAGTGGATGACATGGGTGGAAAAAGAGGAGAAAGTAGATGTGACATGTTGCCAAAAATAGAAAAAGCAACAGTGTGTAGATTAAAAAGAATCAGACCAAAAAGGAAAGTGTGTAGATTAAAAAGAAATGGAGGTAGTATATCACAATAACAAATCTAGAGATTAAAGTATAATGACAAATACTTTCTCTGTCTATTTCTACTGCAACAATGGGTTTGGGCATGGTTTTTAAGAAAATAAAAAAAAGGGTACTTTAGCATAGAGGGGTTAACTAGAGTTGGGGATAAGTAAATCCTTAAAACACGCAATTTTATGAGGTAATTAGAGTAATTAATGACGATTTTATCAACATAAAGTAAATGCGATGTTGTCAACTATAGTTGCTTTTTTTACCAAAAGTGAAATGGTTCCAATAGATGAAACTACCCAAAGTGGTAATTGGTGCAACAGAAAAAGAATGGAGAAATTATATAAATACAATGGTGTTGAAAAATCTCATTTCACAGCAACAGAAAATCAACAATGTTGACAAAAAATAAAATAAACAATAACCGTGCAATGCACGGGCTTCAAAACTAGTTTAAATTATGATGATTAGAATGTGTTATGACAGACGTGAGAAAGAACAAATAATTGAATGCAAATTAAAGAGAAATCACACAACAGATTTAACGTGGCTCACCAACGGATTGTTGGCTACGTCCACGGACAGAGGGAGAACTGATTTTATTGATCTTAGAGGAAAACAGATTACAGATGTGTTATGAACTAATCCCGTCGCATTAACGAAACTAGGGTAAAAAACCTATTTATAAACAAATCCGAAAACGCGTGTCCGCGTTTCCCGCAAACACACCAAACTGCGCCTACCGAGAGTCGCGGCGCTGACCGCGAGTCGCGGAGCTGACCGCGAGTCGCGGAGCCTGGCGCGAGTCGCGGTGCCAGACGCCACTCTAGGTCAGCTCTCGGCATCTTGACTTGAATCCTCTCACAACGAACCGGACAACCAGATAACCAAATGACCAGATGACCAAAAAAAAACCAGATGACAGATGCATTGAACACAATGCTCAGATTCTCCCTGCAACCAGATTTGCCCCGAAAGACAACCAAAAACACATTTGTCCCTGAAAGACAACTAGAACCAGATTTGTCCCTGAAAGACACCAGACTAGCCCCTCAGGACCCTAGACCAGATTAGCCCCTAAGGCCCCAGACTTGCCCCAGTGGGCAACTAACAATCACAATCAACTTGTAAGTCCAATCAACCTTGGAACTTACCCTGTGGAACCAGATTCGAACAGATATGTTGCTTATACTCTTTCCTAGCACAAGTAACACCTTCCTTGGACGGCCCAAATATATTCACCTCTCCGACATACAGTGCAAAACCCACCGTGTCTTCACAACCGTCCCTTTGGGGAGAGTTCCCAAAACTTACATGCTGACCAAGAGCCAAATTTCACTGACCTGATTTTGACGACGAAGAACACGGAATTTCATATTCAGATTGTGAGTGTTGACGGATTTTTCCCTAACGTGAACCACCACTCCAACCTAGAGTGCCTCTATGCTCCACCTGTTTCTCAACACTACCACAAACAGCCAATGTGACAACCCCAGGCTCAGATAACGTAGACCCTTGCAACACATACAATGTCTCCCGTTTAACCCCTTTCAGAATTATCTTTGAACCCCTATAGACATACAACCCTCCACCTTCACCTTTGAAACTGAACCCTTTCTTGTTTAACAGACTAAGTGAAATCAGATTCTTTGTGACCTGTGGAACATGCCTAACATCATTCAAAGTACAGACTTTGCCATCACATGTCCTAATTCTAATGGACTCTATACCAACTGTCTTACAGACCTCACTGTTGGCCATAGTAACACTTCCATCAACCTGTTTATAGTTCATAAACCATTCCCTGCGCGGACACATATGACAAGACGCTCCAGAATCTAAAACCCACACATCACTACAATGTGTTTGTTCATTAGCAACTAATGCAATATCATCATTAGAACTAGAATTTTCTGCTGCAACAGCAGCCGAACCAGACCCAGATTCATCAGACCCATATTTATTTTTCTTCTTAGGACATTCCCTTTTCCAATGCCCCGTTTCCTTACAATAATTACAGACATCACTAGATTTAGGACCTCTAGAAAATGGTTTCCTGGATTTTCTCCCCGAATTCCCCTGTCCATTACCACTGGCTACTAATCCAGCAGCCTGATCGACTGTACCTGTACCAGACGCCTTATGACGAATCTCTCTAGTATGAAGTGCAGATCTTACTTCTTCTAATGACAGACTATCTTTCCCAACAATAAAAGAATCCACAAAATTCTCATACGATAAAGGCAAAGATACTAACAGAATTAAAGCAGCATCCTCATTATCTACTTTAACATCAATATTACGAAGATCTAGTAAGATAGTATTCAACTTTTCGAGAGGGTCCCTAAGAGACGTACCTTCCTGCATACGCAGGCTAAACAGACGTTGCTTCAAAAGCAACTTGTTGGTTAGAGATTTTGTCATATACAAACTCTCCAACATCAACCACATACCAGCGGCGGTTTCCTGCTCCGCAACTTCAGTAATTATGTCGTCAGCCAGACACAACATAATCGTTGATTGCGCCTTTTCCTCCAGAACGGCCATCGCAGCGGTAACTGAATCCGTTGACTTCTTTTCCAACGGTGCCCAACCCTTGTTGCTTCAGTAAAGCCCGCATCTTGATCTGCCACAGACTGAAACTGTTTCTCCCAGTGAATTTATCAATTTTCACACTCATCCCAGACATCTTTCTCACCCGGATCGAACACAAAGCTCTGATACCAATTTGTTATGACAGGCGTGAGAAAGAACAAATAATTGAATGCAAATTAAAGAGAAATCACACAACAGATTTAACGTGGTTCACCAACGGATTGTTGGCTACGTCCACGGACAGAGGGAGAACTAATTTTATTGATCTTAGAGGAAAACAGATTACAGATGTGTTATGAACTAATCCCGTCGCATTAACGAAACTAGGGTAAAAAACCTATTTATAAACAAATCCGCAAACGCGTGTCCGCGTTTACCGCAAACACGCCAAACTGCGCCTACCGCGAGTCGCGACGCCTGGCGCGAGTCGCGGTGCCAGACGCGACTCGCGGTCAGCTCTCGGCATCTTGCCGCGAGTCGACCCTCCTTCCGCGAATCGCCCTTTTGTTGATAGCCCGACATAACACGATTCAAGGCATTATTCCTTACAGAATGAAATTATATTATTCTATCACATAAATAATATTTTTTTAAAAGAATGTTTCCTTTTTAAACTTATTCAGAACCATGCATCATGAGTTCAATTCTAGTGATTTTAATATGAAAATTAATGGCAAAATTACAAATTGATTGTTTTTATTTATGCCTATTTAAAGTATGTTTGGTATGTGGGGTAATAACTGTAAGACCAGCTCTTTTTACCCTTAAGTGGAGCACCTAGGGGGAGGGCATTAGTCACCGCTCTCGGTGGTGGATATCTTGGTAATAGGAGTATAATGTAGTTGCTATAGGCTAATGTAATATAATTCAGTATTCAGTATTCAGTATTAGATGCATTGGAGTGGTTCACGAACGGGACGAGTCGATTGCGATTTGTAAGCAAATTGAAATCGCTAGTGGATTGGGGAAGGGTCTTAAATATTCATTATATTTGAAATTTTCAATTTTGAGATATTTTCCAATTTTGCCAACATTAATTAGTTGTCACGCCAATTCCTATTAAATATGACCTTATCTTATAATCCATATATGCACGTAATGCATGCGAAAGCATATAGAAAATTAAATTAATTGTGTAGAAGAATTATTGTATTTTATTTTTTCAAAAAATTGTTGTCCAGTTTACCTGTGGTACTTTTTTTTTTGTTTTATGGCCCGTTTTTTCGTTTAAATGAAGAGGTAGTTATCCTCCCTCTTTTTTATTTTTCTATTTTTTTGGTGTCCCCCATATATGATAGAGATTCATCCCAACAATTAATGAGACAAGGGACCTGTAATTTATGCCCTATTACAAGTTTACAACTCTATCCATTAATGGTTAATTATGTGTCATGCATACTGTGAAAAAGCAAATGGTTAAAGCGTTGCTTGAGATTGGAGATTAACTGATGAGTTCGTTTTTGAAGAGATGGTCTCACGTTAGTGTTAACGTGAGACCAGCTGATGTCATGTTGACATCACGCACAACTAGCATTAAAATTAGTTATGCGCTTGAACCTATTAGTTATGCTAGCTTTAAATTGCTTCTGGATGAATTAGTTAAGTGCTGAAGTATATTAGTTAAGCGGTGAAGTATATTAGTTGAGCGGTGAAGTATATTAGTTATATCATAAAAACAAGATTATAACGCATCTTATTTGTTCAATCACAACAATACTACATAGGTACATGTGCAAATGGTGGATCAAATTTGCAAAGAGCGAAGTGTGGAAAAGAGAATGGATAGAGAAATCTTTGGAGCAGTTACAAATAACGTAACCCCATGACGATATGAAACCACAAGAAAGTTCTACAATCTCATTCTCTAAAGTGAAGATAATGAAGATGCAAGAAAGGTACTGCAAGAAGTCTATAAGACTACTGCTGCAAGTATAACCAAAGTCTTAACTATAAAACCAATTATAGAAGTACAATGCTCATCAAGCACAACTACATTGGTTATTTTAGACTCGGATTGTGCAAAAACAAATTAAAGGGAAGAAGAGTAAAGAAGAAAAGTAATTTTGAGAAGACTAAAAAAACAAATTCCAAGAACCAAACTGAAATTGACACAATTAATCCAAATGCTAGGTTGTTTTAAATTCTTTTTTCATGTTGTCTTTTGTATTTGACATTTTAGATTTATAAAAAAATTATTTCTTCGTTTATATTGGAAACTAAATAATGCTCAATATATCTTAACTAATTATAGAACAACACTAACTAATGTATTGGATATATTAATTAAAAAATAATGTAAGTCTACATATAGATTACCAGCTCTAAACTATTGTGCTAAAATACTTAACTAATTCGCCAAAAATATTAACTAATTCGCGAAAAATATTATCGTGGGAATTTGTGAGACGCGGTCCATTTTTGAAAAACATATATCTCTTGAATTTGGGCAAACGTGAGACTGTCTTTTCCAAGAATTTGTGTTAACTGATTAAGGGCTACAACATGGAGTATATAAGATACGAAATCTCTTCAATATAATTAAATGTGGTACAACAGTAACAACACTAATAATAGAACAAGATAAAGCCATACATACTTGAGGGCATACGCGGCCCTTACATAGTTACATTGAACAAATTTTTAAACAAGCTTAGGATTATCTATACTAATATATTAAAAGGCGTACATAACAAAATTTATGTGCCACGTGGCACCTCCTCTAAGGTGCTAATGCAAATGCTCTATTTCCATGTCAAACCCCTCAATTTAAAAAATAACATTATGTAGTTACAAGGTATTGAACACATGACCTTTGAAATGAAAAGTGAGAGTTTAACCACAAATCCAACATTACATCCATGTTTACTATTTCAAAATAAAATACAATAAGGTCTTGTATTTATATCTTATTATATTAACACTTTAATGGTAATAACAAGAGCCTAAAACATAAACTCTTAGTTCGGTCAATTTCTTGTAGAAAGTTAAGCTATTACTTTCATCTCCAAACTTTAAGGGTTTATTTTTTAAAATACCATGCAATTACTTATCATGTCAATTTTTCCTCACTAGACAAAAAATTACGAAAAGTAATAACCCGGGGCATCGCCCGGGATACTCACTAGTTATAATTTATAACCCACTAAAATAAAACATACGCGAATTCAAAAGAAAGAGCAAACTAACGTACAACATGATGTGAAATCATTCATCATCGGAGCCTCCAAGTTCTACATCTAACAACAACAACAACAACAACAACAACAACAACAACAACAACGTGTTTGTGATGTATATCTTATGGAAGGGGAAGTTTGCAGTGTTAATAAGTACATGCACCCAAGTGCATGTAGAGCATGGTGCACCCTCTTCTAAACTACGTCGGTTTATCATTTTCAGAGTCTATAATTTTAAAAACTTATTGTTATTTGTTTCCTTAAATTTTGCAACTAAAGATTCCTTTTTCAAATTTAAATTTAAAAGGTACATGTTCTTTTACCTTAAGTGTAGATGTTCATTTATTGGATGTTCTTTTTCATTATAACCTATGTTCTTTTTATAAATATAGATTTACATGTTCTTTAATTTTAAGTCGTGTGTTCTTTTTAAAGTAGAAAAGTTGCTCGTGTTCTTTTATATAAATGGTATGTTCTTTTTGGGTGCACAATGAGCATTGTGCACCCTAGTGCATAATCCACGCTTTGGTGGTCGCGCAGGGGTTTGTAGTTATGAGCTAGAAAAGTGACGAGCTCTTGCGAGGTATGCGCATCATCAGGGTTGTCTTGTAATTTCTTTGGGATCTGTACCAAAAAATTAACCACATTGTTGTCTGTTGATATGATCTAGGCATTTCTCCAACTCAAAATCATTAAGGTTGGATGGGCACATGCCGAACAAGTTTATAGGCAGCTGATCAAGATGATTAAGTCACTCGGCAATGAGGGCCATGAAATCTCCTCCCTCCCCCAGCAAAAGCTCACCACCCAAATCCAATCCACCTAAAATTCCAACTCCACTTCCACCTAGCAACTCCTGCTCGCCGAGCGCCGGCGTAAGTAATTCCATAGTAATTGCGATAATATTAACGGAGTGGCCTACGAAGGCATTTAGAATTGGTAGCACAAATTCGGTTGCATCGTTGATGGTCTGCACGCAGTCTGGTGGAAGCTGGGCGTTGGCAATCGTACTAATGCTGAGTAGCACAATTAGTACCACAACGAGCAACTGCTTTTTGGTCATTGTATTTTAATATTAGAACTGAGTTAAGGTGGAGTATTTAGTATTTACTTGCAGGATAAGGATGGGAGAGGTATTAGCTAAGCGTACTTAGTTCATATGGAAATTGGAATATATATATAGGTATTAGGTAGCTGGGCAATGTAGTCATCAGATCAAAATGACTTGCATTAATTCATTTTCTGTATAATTAATAGTACTACGTTGTGTTGTGTTCCATCAAAGAAAAGAAATACTATATATGATGTATCAGTGTTACCCATATAGTTAGTCGTTTATAATAAATAAAAAGAATAAACTGGCCGGCACGCCTAACATCTGATTAATTAATAACATTTGAGTCATAGATTAGACTAGGGATGGTAAATAATCCCTCTATTTAGAATTAATTGTTACACTTCATTCTGGGGAAAATCAAGGAAATTCTGCAAAAAGCATGAAAGAAGCACAACTGTTTTTAAGGAAATGTACAAGAATCATTACAAAATTGTAAGAGAGAAAAATAGGGTAGGTGGGAAGGTTTTGGGTGGATGAATAAATTGGGTGGTGGAATATATGAGGTAGAAAAGTGTAAAAAGTTGATGTGATAGGTTACCATATAAGGAAAAAGTGAAAGTGTAACAATTAAATATAAACGGCCAAAAAGGCCAAAGTGTAACAATAAAAAAAAAAAATCGGAGGTAGTAGGTAGGGCTGGCAATCAGGTCGGGTTGGGTCAATTTTAGGTTGACCTGATTTATATTTCAGGTCACTTACCCCTAACCCAAACCCGACCTGATTCTAATCTCAGGTCGAAAATCATGACCCAGACCCGACCTTACCGATTTCGGGTTGACCTGAAACCAACACAAAATGACCTGAAATGAAATTCGACTATACACGCTAAGTTATGAAAGTATGGGTTGATGACCTGAAATGAAATTTAGGTGATCCAAGAAATGGGCTTGGCCCAATACAAATAAGAATAACAAAAGATAGGTTATATAAGTTATGAAAATCAGGGTTAATTTCAGGTTGACCCGACCTAAAAATAATCCGACTTCTAAATCGGGTTATTCGGGTTATTTTCAGGTTCAAAAAGTCAACCCGAACCTAACCCATTATATTTTCAGGTCGGGTTGGGTCGACCCATTTTTTATTTCAGGTCGAAAATCTCAACCCAAACCTGGAATTTTCAGGTCAGTTTCAGGTCGGGTTATCGGGTTGAGTCAACTTTTGCCAGCCCTAGTAGTAGGTAGTATTGTGTCAAGTTGCTCAAAGAGGACTTATACGTATCGAAAACCTCTAACATTATCTTAATCCATATAATCAAACAGGGTTAGAGCACTCAACACTAACCTAATATGTTTAACTAAACGGATTAGTCGATATATTAATCCATTTTACTTGACTAAGACGAAACATTAAGCAAATTCAGTGGCATTCGATTCTTATTCGGCCTTTTAGAAAGTGGGATTCCCAAATCTCTATCAATTATAAGGAATCTTTATCTCACCTCAAAAAAATAATAGGGGCAAATATCTGGTTATTAATTTATTATGCGCTAATTAGATTTCCCATGCCCACCCACTGAGTGGTGTACATGTAGCACCAAAAACAACTGAGTGGTGTACATGTACTGACATGCGTTACAACTTATAAGAAGGCTCAACTAGTAAACAAAGTTTGTAGGTTGTAGCCTCTCTGGCACTATTACCTTAAGAAAACTCGTTTGCTAAACGCCGCCCTAGTTTTTCCTACTAACGCCCTATATATACCAAAATATATAATGGCCCTACCTCTATGTATACACCAAAATACAAAGGATAGGAGTTAGCTCAAGTGGGTAGAGCACTCCCCCTTGGCCTCTGAGGTCAGGGGTTCGATCCTTACCCCCCAAGATTATCTTTGGGGTATTTCATAGCATGCTATACATGCCTTGCGTCAATGTGTTGGTGTTTCCTATGAGGCTAAGTAGCTTGTAGGGAGTTAGCGCTTAAGTGGACTTAATTTCCTAATCAAAAAAAAAAAAAAAAAAAAACACCAAAATACATACTCCCCATTCCTATACCCTTTGCCATTCCCTTTTTACATTCCCCCTCCATTCCTCACCTTTTTCATTATCTTTCATATCTTAGACGCTCACACAAAAGTCATACTCTTACTCTCTCTCTCTCATCACTTTCCTCCATTGAAGGGAGCTCGACATTTTCCGGCGAGCATAACTCCTCCGGCGAGCCTAACATTATTGCGGGCAACCCAAAAATTTAATTTTTTTTTAAAAAAAGGGTGAGGCGTCTATAGTAGACGCCCCACCACGGGTTCAAGCGTCCATGGTGGGTGCACACTTTTTGTGGTGGAGCGTCTACCATAGGCGCCCCACCACAGGTGCAGGCGCCCACCATGGACGGCTGAACCTGTGGTGGGGTGTCTACCATAGACGCCTCACCAAAAAAAACAAAATTAAAAAAAATTCGTTTCTAATGAAGGAGGAAATGAAGGAGAAATGAGAGAAGAAAAACTAATTCTGATTGGTGGAAGTTACTGCAACTCCATAGAATTGTAAAAACTAGAGCAGCACTACGAATTTTGGTTTGTGGGATACAATAATGGAGGAGGATTATTGACAGGTTGGTTAATTTGGAACTTTCCTGTTGAATATTGAAGGTGAAGAATACCATAATTGTTGGATTGAATTACTAAAATTACAGAAGAAGGTGAAATAATTAACCATAATTATTAGATTGAATTATTGAAATTAGACAGAGATTCTTGAATATTGAAGGTGAAAGGGAACTCTCCAAGTTTGAGAATGTATGCATTGAAGCGCTTAATTGAGGATTATGGAGGTAGGAAGTTACTGTATTCATGGCAATTGATTTTAATTTTTTTTCCTTTTTTCCCTTTTTATTTTCTGCTATTGGTTTTTTTTTTGTTTGGGGCCATGTATGTATTTTGGTAAGGTAGACATGGGATTTACTAAATACCGTCCGTATTTACTTGAAATCGTCCGTATTTTTTTTTAAATACTCCTAAACTACCCCTACAAATACTACCCCATACCCCCCATACTCTCACACTCTCTCACTCTAACACTCTCTCACTCTCACTCCTCACTCACTCCCACCATAGCCACCACCGCACGACAACCACCACCGCACGGCAACCACCACCGCACGGCGAGCACGACCTTACCGGCGACCACCACCGCGGGGACGAAGAAGACACCGACGCCCACCACCACCACAACTCGCCGGAAAAAGAATGGACCCAAGGAAGAAGGCAAAGGAAATCAGGGAATCTTCAAATCAGGTTAGTTTTGTAGTTATTTGTGGTGAAAACCAACCCATAACCCGGAAAATCCCCCACCCCTCGCCGGAAAACACGAGGGTTTGTTGAAAATTTTTTTTTGTTCGAAAATGCGGGGCAACGGATAGGAAATCCGTTACCACCACACGGTGGTAACGGATGACTAATCCGTTACCACCGCAGAGTTAACGGATCGGATCCACGTTACCATGGTAACGGATCACTTTCCCGGTACCACCGCAGAGGTAACGTGGATCTGATCCGTTAACTCTGCGGTGGTAACGGATTAGTCATCCGTTACCACCTCTCGGATTTCCTATCCGTTGCCCCGCATTTTCGAAAAAAAAAAAAATTTTTTTAGCCTCGTGTTTTCCGGCGAGGGGTTGGGGGGGGGGAGTTTGGGTTTGTTAGTATTATTTTTTCTTTTTTATTAATTTATGTTTTGTTTATGTTTGTAGTAATTTATGTTTTTTAATAATTATATATTTATGTTTATTTAAAATAATTTATATTTGTTCCTAATTTATTTATTAATAATTTCTGTTTGAATTAAAAATAATAATTTGTGTTTATTTGGGTTTTTTTAATTTATGTCAATAGTTATTTGAATATATTAATTTAATTTTAATAGTTAATATGTTAATTTGTGTGATAATGTTGTAATTAGGTTTTATTATTATGTTAATGCATGTTAGTAACATGTTAGTATTATTTAATTTGTTTGATTTAATTTTATTATTTGTTTAATAGCATGTGATAATAGTATTATTTAATTTTAATAGTTATTATTTAATTAGTTAATAAATTAATTTGAGCATGTTATTATATTATAAAAATATTTCAATGATATTAGCATGTTATTATATTATATTAGTAGCATATTACTATTATTTATTGTAATGATATTAGCATGTTAATTTGTTTTTATTAGCATGTTAATATTAGTTGTGTAGGGTATTTGTTTTTATTAGCATGTTTACTAATGATATTAACAAGTTAATATGATTTATTATTGTAATTTTAGTTAATTAATTATTAGAAAGTGAATAGTTATATAATAATGCCCTAATTTACTTTGTTTACGCATGTTAATATGTTTTAATAATATTATGTTAACACCATCACCAATGTTAATGCATGTTAGTATTATTTATCCTTATAATTTTAGTAAATTAATTATTAGAGTGTCAATGGTTATAGATTAGTAGTAATTACAATATAATAACGTAGACATTAAATAAAAAATAAATAATTAACACAATTGATTATTAGGGTCTTGAGGGTTCTGAGGGATCGACGCCACGACACACTAGATCTCGTGGTGTTGATGCATTTAGTAGGAGGGCGAGGAGTGATGCTCAGGCTAGGCAGATGCCTATTCCTGAGGACGCGCCTGATAGTGCGGGGATGGGATACCGCGGACGAGCAGGAGTTAGATCATGCTTTGAGCGGTGGTGATGGAGCCGATGTGGGTGAAGCCGCCTCCCATGTGGGCGTGAGGAAGGGTAGTAGGGGGAGGTTTGTTTCGGGGTCCCGGTTCGGAGGTAGTCGGTGACGACGGGACTAGAGGCTGCTAGGGATACGTCGTGGTTAGTTACCGAGGCGATGCCTCGGGGGCCCACCCGACGGTACCACGATTCCTAGTTGGCGGGGTCACGTCGGCGCCCTTATATACCACGATACGACTGCTAGTGATGTTATGCTGACTAGAGCTGTTATGTCGTTGCAGCGCTTGGATAGATCTTGTATTGCGCAGCTACCACGGATTATGTTTGGGCACCTTGACTTTCCATTGCTTACAGCGTTTGTAGAGCGTTGGCAGCCCGACACGAACACGTTTCACATGCCTTTTGGAGAGATGACGATCATGTTACATGACGTTTGGCAGATCCTACGTGTTCCTATTGAGGGTCGGACCGTGAGGTCTTGTTTTGCCTACTTCCGATCTATATGTACGGTTTGAGGAGCTCCCGGGCTTGACTCGTGAGGAGTTATTATGTGAGGAGTCACGGGTTTGGAGGAACGGTGGCGTTACCGTTCAGAAGATTTTCGATCTGTGCAGGGATCAGGGCCGTCCATCTGATGTGCAGGTTCGAGCATGGATGCTCCGGACACTTGGGTGTACCCTCTTCACTGATAAGAGTGGTTCCCGCCTCATGCCCCAGAACATTAGTGAGCTGGATGTCCTTGATCAGTTCATACTTACTCATGGGGCTCAGCTGCTTTGGCGTACCTATATCGTCAGCTAGGGGTTGCGAGTAGAGCGGATAGCAAACATGTTGATTTTCTATTCCGTGCCGACGCCGACTTTCCTCCAAATCATTCTCAACCTTCTTCACTTGATTTTCTATCTCACTGTGAGCAATAGAAAAGATGGAGTCCAAGGCAGTTGTGCTACTAAAAACCCAAGACTTCAGTGCGAGTGTGCACTTTCAAACTCGGCTAGTGCACGTCAGGTGAAGTACATTGTCCGTCCATGCCCGCACAAACTTCTCTTTGTACACAAGCCAAGTTGTTTCAACGTATTGGATTATTTTAGGCCACTTTCTGTAAACATCTCTCATATTCTCAACCTCGGCCTCATAACTCCTCTCGTCGGTCGCGTTGACTATCCGATACCAAGTTCGGCTCACGAATCTCGGACCCGCATCGGTGTTGCCCATGATGTTACTCACTCTAGCCTGCACATCTTTGTTGATATGCCATCTACATAGCAAATGTGCAGAGTTAGGAAACACTTCTCGGATCGCTTTCATAAGGCCCAAATCACGGTCAGTAATGAGTGTAACAGGGACAACATTCACTCCAATAAGCAACCTAAACTTGTCCAACACCCAATTATAACTATCGGTTTGTTTCGTTGGCCATCAGAGCATACCCAACCATAAAATTCTTGTTGCACGGCGTCATCCCAATGAGCTCTAGAAAAGGCATGTTATATTTGTTGGTTTTATATGTTGCATCCATACCAACAACAAGCGGATAAGTTCGGAGGATATTTGCCGAACGAGGGTGCACCATGAATGCCGCAGTCATTGCATTTGTCTCCTCGTCTTGCCTAATCCAATGAAGGTAGTCTTTCTCTCGAGCAAGGTGAAGGAAGTGTTGCATCACGTCTCTACCATCCATTGCTTCCCTTCTATCCTTTTCCTTCAAGGTTGTACAAGTGTCTCATATTTGGATGATCATCGGGAAATTTTTCATTCACGACTTTCATGATACTAGCGGGCCTAACGTGCGACTTTATCATATCGCGAGCGAATACCTTTGCCGCCGGACTAAGGCCGCTGATGGGTCGATGGCCCTCAGGGTAATGAATGAACTCATGATTGTGCATGCCCCTAATCCCCCGTTCTGCTTTGATCACCCATCCAGTTCGATCTGGGTACTCCAAATACTCAACCTTAACTCCCGCTCTACAGCCACATGCTTTTGTCTTTGTAGCTACCCGTTCTGGCTACACTAAGATCTCTACCTTCACCCCTATATGGTGCGCCCGGTTACATTTCATATATACATATGGTCGTCCACTAGGATCGTGTTTATGATTTGACATAATAACCATCACAAACCCGATTTCATGGCCCTTTTCTTAACCCAATCTTGTAGTTCCTTTTTCTCAGCCCATAGTGTTTCATTATAAAACATGTGATTATAATCTATATAATCACCCCCAAAGTCCGGTAAATAAACCTATAATGTTTAGCATTTTTTCAATTAGACAACATATACTCAATAATATTATTCACTATTATTTACTTACTTATCGTAACTAATAATCATTATTATTTATTTACCAATCACAAAATTTATTAACTACATAGTGCACGTGTTCTCAACTTAATATAATCCATTCATTAACTTAATATTATTTAGTTACCAATCACAAAAATTACTACTTATTATGAAAATAATTATAATAATATGCATACATATTTGAAAACAATATCAACAAATATTAACTAAATATTCATTAGCAAAATTAACAGAAACGGATGTACTATTATTCGCTAATTACAAAATCAATACTAATTATCACAGAAAATCAAATATTAACTAAATGGAATTTTTTAAAATACTAATACTAATTATTTGAATAAAATATCAACAAATATTAATACTAATTTTTGTTTACATGCTAATATTAACTACAAATTTTCTTTTAAATGCAAATATTAACATGCTAATAAAAACAATTAATAATATTAACATGCTAATAAAAACAATTAATAATATTAACATACTTAAATCATTAAATCAAACAAATTAAATAATACTAACATGTTACTAACATGCATTAAAATAATAAAATCCTAATTACAACATAATCACACAAATTAACATAATAATTATTAATATTCAAATGCCTATAAATTAAAATAACAAAAAATTATAACTACCCAAATACACACAAATTTTATTTATTAAAACGTAAATTATTAAAACATAAATTATAAAAAACATAAATTATTTTAAATAAATAAGAAATATATTATTAAAACATAAATTATACAGAAATTATTAAAAAGAAACCAAAAAAAAAAATTGCGCAACGGAGCAGGGTAACGGATCTAAAATCCGTTACCCAGTTGGAAGCAACGGATCACTTTCCGGTGCTTCCCACGGAGGCACCGGATAAAAATCCGTTGCCTCCGTGGAAACACCGGAAAAGTGATCCGTTACAAGCGTAACGGATCAAAAATCCGGTGCTTCCATGCAGGCAACGGATTTTTTATCCGTTTCCTCTGTGGAAGCACCGGATTTTGCATCCGTTGCTTCCACTGGGGTAACGGATTTTCGATCCGTTACCCTTTTTCCGGTGGCGCAAAAAAAAAATTCCCGCGACTTACAAAAAAAAAAAAATTTCAACTTACCACATTTCGTTCCGGCGGCGTTGACGGTCCTTCATCGGACATTTTCGGTACTCCTCAGTTGCTTCGGTGGTGCTCCGGTGGTGGTGCTCCGGTGGTGGTCGTCCGGTGGTGGTGTTCGGAAGGTGGTGGTGGTGTTACTGCTTGATGGTAGAGAGAGAGCTTAAGTTTGGTGAGAGAGGAGAGGGTAAAGTGAGGTGAAAGGGGGAGGGGCATGGGGGGTATATAATGAAAAAAATACGGACGATTTCAAGTAAATACGGACGGTAAATAGCGATTCGGTAGATATATAAAAGTATAAAATACAGGGCGTTACCTAGAAAAACTAGGGCGGCATTTAGCAAAACTCTAAGAAAAAGTCACAATTTTCTGTACCTAATTATCTTTCGATGTACTATTAACTTATTACACCTCAATATACTCCCTCCGTTTTTTTTAATTGCTAGATTGTTGTATGCACAACAATTTAGGCAATGTCACTTTCAAGCTTTTAGGAGGGTACTTTTTGGTCAATTTTAATGTGAAATAATGGGGAAAGGTTAAAAAGTAGTACTTTTGGGTGGAAAAGGAGAAAAAACAAATATAATAGTAGTACTTTATGGTGGGCCAAGTATCCCAAATAAGGAAAGGTTAAACAATGTAGCAATTAAAAAGAAACACCTATATATGGAAAATGTAGCAATTAAAAAAAACGGAGGGAGTATTCAATAGGAGGACGAACACAAAAATTTCCCGCGATAGAAGAATTACGGAAAGAAGTGGTAGAGGAAACCGTTGGTTATAATGAAATTTTACGTCTAATTCATCCCCAACATCCTCTATAGGCTAAAGTTAGTGTATGAGAGTGTTGTAATTAAACTAGGATGGAGGCCGGAGGGACTAGGGAGTAATATATATGATACTCCTTTCGTCTTAATTTATTTGAAACATTTTCTTTTGAGCTATCTAAAAAGTAAGTATGTACATCTAAGAACTATATTTGCATGTAACAGCAAAAATTCTTGCTTTTCCTCTCAAAAAAAAATCTTGCTTTGATACTTCAACTATTTTTACAATTTTTTTTTTCTCTCGAGCCTTTTCCTAGGGTTTGCATCGTAGAGTTTTTGCTTCCTTCTATCCTAGAAGTGAAGGTCTCTTGATTTCCTTCTATCGGATGGAGTAAATATATGCGTTTTCTAGTGGATTTAAGCTTGGACAAGCCTCTGCATTGGGGGGGGTGTGAGAATTGGAGTGGCTAATGGCTAATAAATGTGTGTAATTTACGTATGAGAAATTGATGGATATGTGTTATGTTTGGGATTGTTTTGGACATAATTTCCAGCAATGTTTTGGAGTATGACGATGTAACCCATACGATTTTACCCATAATCTCCATCTGAAATAAACATGGGATTAGATACAATTAGGATTTAAATCACTATCCTTACTCCCTTATCATCCCTCCTAGCAAACACCTCTATGAGACATTGGGCATATAAGAATGGAGTTTTGACGTTAAAAGTTGGGATGGGGTTTGACTCTACAAAACTGGGCTTCCGTTCATCCAAAATGGTCTACCGTCTAATGATCCAGAGTTCCAGACTAACTCATTGGGCCAAGCATACAATTTTTAAAAAACATTCGACTTTGTCTTGAGGTTGGGCTTGGAAGTATACCTCTTTCAAGATTCCATACCAAGTAGCTTCATGATGATTTTTTTTTAAAGTAAAAAGAAGTCCTAACAAGTTGTGGGAGTAAAGGAGAAATCTAACATTGTTGGAGATGAGACTCGATCTCAAAATTCTTGAAATTAAAGGTGATATCTACACCACTAGACCAACAGTTGCGGCTCTCTATGTGATGATTGAATGAACCTTTCTATTATTGTAGTGTCTTAAAAATAACAAAGCAAGTATTTGTGATTTTTAAGAGCTTATTACCTAATAGTTACATTTTGTTTTTATGTATGTATAAATTTGACATAAAATTTCAATAAATGTAAATTCTAAATATATTATCTTATGAGATGTTGTAGGATGTCTTTAAATTGATTTTTTTATTCAAAATATGAACTATTTAGATATTTTACACATACATAATATAATTAAAGGTGATTAAAATTATGCATTGAACAAGTAAAAAACACATTTAACAATTAAAAAAAAAAGAAAAACAAAGTGATTATATACAATGTTTTCAAAAACAACCATTATACTCTTGGTGTTGTAATACTTTGCATAAACCACTTTTTTCCTATAAGACATACTGGTGTCTGATACAATTGATATGTAACCATTGTATAATTAATAGCTTGAATGTGGTTAATGCGAACAACTGCAAGAAAGAAAGTTTTCATCTAATTATTGGTGACATTTTAGCTCTTGGTTGTAGATTTAATTCTTTTGTTTGATCTTCGTTAGTAGAAATGGCAATAACGTTGTTCATTATTCTTTTTCTCATCTCCCTCTTTGGGACTTAGGTAAAAGAGTTTAGAGCTCAAATTTTATTCCTTCTATTATTATTTTGGTCGCCAATGATTCTCGATTGAGTAGTTGCGGCTCCGTCTTTGTAGACCCCTTTAAAAGAAAAAATGGGATGAGAGGCAAATCTATGATTCATATGAATCAATTTTGTGTATCCAAATTGGTAACTACAAGTCTACAACCACATAGTTTTGAATTCAAAGTTTGACAATAGAAAGGGGATTTTCATTCGCCTCCTCTCCCCTTTTTTCTCTCTTCTCCCACAAAATCCTAATTTTCAACCTAGGGGCTACCGCCACTCTTTTTGGCGGTAGTAAGCCCTTTTTTTCCTTTTGTTACTAGTTTTTTATGTTATTGTTTCTAATAAACTTCAGTCTCTCTCTAATGGAGAGTTTTTCTACCCATATATTGGGTTTTATCTCTCTCCATGTGCGAGTTTGGGGACGTTATCTTTGGTTTTTTTGTTGAATTCAATAGGTTGATTTGTTGATCCAAATGTGTGCGGGGTTGCAACATATGTCAATACTTCATTTATAATCACTTGAATTAAATTCAGTTCTACTTTAAAACTACAAAAGATCAACAGACCCCTTATAGAAGGCTACATCAGACGGCAATATGAAAGACGAGGGTTTTCAGAGATCTCCTCAACGATCGTGATTTTGTCATATTAGAATTGTATTTACTTTATTTTGATATGTATTTCTTAGTTTTGACTTCTATTGTAGATGTCGTATGACTTTGAATCAATGAATTAATTTTTATTTCAAAAAAAAAAATAGTTTGACAATAGCGCGTGAGGTACGTGATCATTATCGTTTACATTATCGATGCTTGCTCAAATACTAGTTTACTACTTGCTAGTATAAGGAGGTTACCTTGAATTCATGGATTAAATAATCATCCCAGAAGGCAAAAGAAAAAGAAGAAAGATATAAAAAAGGAAAGATCAAAGATGTCATCAAAAGATCAATGCCCATGCATGTAATGATACAGCTTTGTACTTATTTATTTGTTTCCCATGACTAATTTAATTGAATTTCCAATATTATATTGTCATTATTATTGCAGGAAAGAACGAGTGGCCAGAATTAGCTGGAGAAAACGGGCAGGAAGCAGCAAAAATGATAAAAAAAGAGAAAGAAGAGAATCACAATGTGGAAGCCATTGTTGTACGGTTGTACCAAAAGAGAGAGTCATAATATTGGAATATTATGTTAATAAGGAATCTAGAGTCTAGTTCAGTTAGTTCGGTATCTTTTCTTATCTGTAAAGTTGTTAGGATTTGTAGTTCAGCAAGGTTTCACGATTTTAGGTTGTAAAGTTGTTAGGATTTCTTGTTCAGCAAGCCACATGTAATTATATATTTTTATTATTTAATATGTCTCATTTGATTGTGTGGGGCAAGGGGGAATACATGTGGCAACATGACATGTTTTTGCAAGGGTACTACTCCACACAACAAACACAGAATTGGTGATGGCCTATTAATTTGTTCATCACCAATGAACCCAAGTTTGTTCTTAGCTCGAACGTTGTTTGACAATAATCACAACCAATCATGGTCTTCGTCAATGAACCCAAGCTTGTTCTTGGCTCGAAACTAAGGTTTTGTAGCCGGACTTCTCCTTGCCATCTCCATTGGTTGTATTAAGGTAAGTCCATAAGCAAGGTGTTCTATTTTGTCTAATCGTTTTGGCCTAGATAAAACCACGAATCTAGCTAGTAAATAAGGTTATCTGGTTATCCCATGTTCCTACTCATTGTAATTTTAATCAAAATGTCTAGTTTTCATGTAAAGTTGACAACATTTATATGAGGCAGAGACAAAAAAAAGAGGTGATAAATGTAATTATTAGTTTAAACAAAGAAAATTTACTAAAATCTATAGTATCTATAAATCTTTTCTTCTTTCTTAAGATAAAATCACAGCCATTTTCACCCCATCTCTCCTAAGAGAAGTTTTAATGCCTAAGAAATAAGATTCAACGAATCATTCTCTTTTTATACCACGTGAAAGCGAGCATCTTTTATAAATTGGAAACAACTACGTACTGTCGTACTACGAGTAATTGAATAATAATAATAAGCACCACTTAACGTGCACTATTAGAATTCAAGCTTCCATTAAGTACTTTGTTATTTTCCTTGAGAAGCGGGGACTATGGCGTGGCTAATTAATCCAATATTTTGTATACTATACATTATCCAAGTTGGTGATGGCAAGTAAGGGTGTTTTTTTGGTCTAAGTTTTGACTTTTAAAGTTGTATGGGTAACTTCAGAAATTATTCAAAAACTTGTCACAGCAAATTTATTTATCTTGAAAGAAGACTTTTACCCCTTGTAAGCTGGAGTTATATAGTCTAAGGCTATGTTTGCCAACACTGTTAAAAAATAATAAGTTAACTCAAATTGAAAAAACACTAGCTCATATAATTAAAACCTGATAAGTTAATGGTAACATGAATTATTTGGTAAAACTACTTCGTAATTTAAAGAGTTTGAATTTCCAAAACATTTTTTTGGGATAGAACAATAAGATAGAAAACAGAAATACAAACGAAAATCTCTCCTGTTTCTCGAATTAATCATGAGCTACTCGAAGTTTCATATTATATCAATTATCAGTCGTCGGTCGATATATACATCTTAAATTTTACATTGGCCGTCCCTCATTAAATAAGATAAAGATCACAAAAGACGAGTTGTGTAGTTAATGTGAGTCATAGATAATATCTAAATTATTTACCAAATAACTCTAAATATTTAAGTACTTTAAATATTTCAGCTAGCTGGCTTCTAATTTTTTAAAAATAGCTCAAAAGAGTTCAACCATACCTAAGTCGTCTCTGGTCCCCATACAAAAGGAAAAAAAAATCAAAGTATTACGATGGCAGCTAATTAGTGTTCAGCATACCATTTATTTTATTTAGTACTCGACGCAACTTTGACATTATGTGCGTTATCAATCTAGTATAAATACTGCCTTTAACCCAAGAACTTAAGCGCACTCGAATACTATCATAAAGAAGAAGAAACAAGAGAAACTATATCAGAGAAAGATGTCATCAGAATGCCCAGGTAATTAATATAATCCAGCTTAATTAGCTTTTTTGATGATTTTAAACGTTGTTCTCTTGTATAATTGTATCTTCACAACTCCTACTATATACTCCCTCCGTCCTTTATTAGTTTACCCGTTTTGACTTTTCACATTTATCGATGTAAAACTTTGAGTAATAATATCTCTAATTATGTATTTGTAAAAATTATAAAAAACTGATATTCCAAAACTACATATTGAGACGAATCAAACGATATCCCACATAATTATATTTTACCTTACATATAAAGCACAAATGATGGTCAAAGTAATAAAGATGAATAGTGTTATAAGTCAAAGTGGGCAGTGGCGGAGCCAGGATTTCAAAATCGCGGGGTCACAAAAAAACTTAACAACAAACTGACATTGTCGAAGATCGGTTGTTTTCCCATTGCCTTTGATTTTTTTGATCTAGGTGTATCACTCATCGTTTCATATATTCATTATTTAATACAAATTAACACATATAAACTAACTATTAAACTATATGAAAATCAATCAATAAATTACCATCATAAAGAAACTAAATCATCATAGAAAATTATAAATTAATTAACACTACCTAATTTATACAACTTCACATTTCACAAATTCACAAAAAAAAACTTAACAACAAACTGACAAAGTGGATCCATGATCCGTAAAACTCCACAAATTCGAAAATTCACATGTATGCAAATATTACAATTAATATCAACCAAATAAGATTTTAAATATGCAATTTAGGAATTAGGAAATAAATAATGTAAAAGAATTAAAATTTAAACTCTTTCAAGTTTCAATACCGATGGCTCATGGTGGCTTGGAGCCGCGCGGAGGTCGGAGGAGTGGTGCGGGCGTACGCCTTGGTGGTCCGTGGTCGCCGGTCGGCGTCCGGGCGTACGTCCGGTGGTCGACGGACTCCGGCGTCGAACGTGATTACGTGAAGGCCGGCGGTGAAGCCCGAATCGGTCAATTAAAATTTGTTTGTAGCGTGATGCGAGGTGTATTGGGAAAGGAAGGAGGGAGAAAGTGATAAGTTTTAAAAATTAAATAATTTTTAATTTTTAATTTAATTAAAAATTTGATGGGAAGTGACAGTTGGGACCCACTATCATTAATAAAATTCAATTGAGTCTACAAGTGGGCCAAGAATACAGGGGAAATTAGCGCTGAACTCCTCTTTCCTAGGCTCTAGCGCTGAAATTGCCACTGATTTAATTTTTTTTTTTTCCGAAAAATCCTTAAATTTTTTTTTTTAATTTGCGGGGTCACGTGACCCCACGTGACCCATTCTAGCTCCGCCACTGAAAGTGGGTAAACTAATAAATGACGGAGGGAGTAACTTGTAACATAATCAGCAATTCAACATCAATGAAATGTACTTATATTCTATTGTTTTATAGGGAAGAATGTGTGGCCAGAACTAGTTGGAGAAAATGGGAAGGTGGCTGCTGAAATTATACTAAGAGAGAATTCCAATGTTACTCAAGCCACTGTTTTACCAGATGGAACTCCAGTAATTCTAGACTTTAGATGCGACCGAGTTTGGGTTTGGGTTGATTGTGAGGGACTCGTCGTTCGTCCTCCTATGATTGGTTAATCATTAATGTTGCAACTATAGTATCTAATGTTTTTACTTTATGTACCGTTATTTTATTTTCACACGCACTTTCAACTATGTAATTCAATTATATGTATGATAAACTAATTAATATGTACTGAAATAATTATAATATGTAAAATAAAGTGATTTTGTTGTGTGTGTTTATGATGATCTCACTTTACCATATTCATAATATGTCCTCCATATTTATTAAGAGAAAAGGTAATAAGGAGTGAGTTGCCAACTTGTTATATCTCTGAACAAATTTAGTACAATGGTCATAAGGAAAATAAGAAAATAGAGGAAAAAGATTAAGAAAAACAACAACAAAATCTGATAAAATAGTTAAGCGTCGAAACTTTAATTTCTTCTTTTCCAGTTTTTTTTTGTCAACCATCTAATTCGTGAACAATCATAATCATAATATGTGCGTCTTTAATAGTTCTTCCTCCGTCTCATAATATGTGCTCGCCTTAGTAGTTTAATAATCCCCCTGACAAGGCAATAACCTGATTGAGATTGGGATCTAAATGATGATCAATTCGACGAAAAGTGCACGCTAACATTTTTCCACATCGATAAAATTTTATACTCTTCTATAGGCCTTGTCAAGAAGTGGAGCTCAGTCAAGGTGCACTGAACATCAACACTACCTGGGTTGGGTTTTTCATATCCACGCCCACGTAATAATACAACTTTTTCTGATGATTATTAATGCTAGCTTTATCTTTTCGAAATTAACTTTTTTAATGATGATGCGATATTATGAATAATTACCATTTATATTTGTCAATTGCACATAAATGCTCTAACAATAATCACATTACGACCTTAGAAAGGCTCATGAACAATTTCATATGTATAATCAATAATCCCACTTATTATTGAAAATAATATGAATTGCAACATCAACTAATAATGTCATGCATTGCATATATAAGAATTTTTGCTGCTTCTTAATACACTCTTTAAATTTTTTTCCCCACCTAGCTCCGCTTAATGCGAATCAACCAAACTCATTATACAGCGATTGATTGACATGTAATCAATTGAATTGACTACATTGATTAATGGAGGCATATACTACTACTAGTATATGATACTGATTAACTGGCCGCGTTACTATCTTTTTTTTCCTACAAGTTGTGGTCAAAATAATTCATTCAAAAGATAAGATCAGCATTATTATATTTTATAAAAAAAGATCCGCATGACCGCATGATTATGACATTGATTAGCATCTAACATTATCTTGGTATCTTAGAATACAAAATGATAGATGAAAAGGCCTTTGTTTTCTGATATGAATTCCAAACATCAACCTCAAGTAATCACATTAATATAACTATATAAGCATCTCTGCATAACAAATATATAAATAAAAAATAATATCATGATAATTGATAACCACCCCCTGACAAATGATGTGTACAAATTAGTATCAAAACATCTTGGGTGGATAGGCCACATTAATAAATTTTTCTTGCACCTAAACCGACTTTACCACACAAAAACTTACTATATTAGAAAAAACCGACTATATTATACGAAAATTGACTATCATAAAGATGAACTATATCATACAAAAACTAGCTATATAAAGGTGATTATATCAAATAATAATAATTATACAAACGAAAGCGACTATATCAAATGAAAATTGACTATACATATGGTTTTCGGTGCATAATAGATTATTGTAAAACCCGGTTCATCCAAGTTTTTTTCAAATTAGTACAAGCTCTTAGCTAATTAAATCTTGCTCCTTCCTTCCCAAAAAAAAATCAATTTTTGGAACATCTCTGTTTCTTTTTTTTTTTGTTCTTTTGGCAATGTGGTACACTGGTACAACCATATATTATTATCTTTTGTATGCAAAGGTATTAGCATATTATAGCCGACCACAAAAAAAATATTCTAATTCGAAGTTTGACAATTGCAGCTAAGGCATCAGATCAACATTATATTATTGCACATAACTTCTGCATTATATGCCTTTTATCAACTATACATACACTGTCTAATTGTCTTAAACTCAGAACTACTCAAAGGGGATTATTTGATTATTAAGTAAGAAGAAGAATATATTTAAAAGAAAATTCAGAGAAAGATGTCATCATCCCAAGGTAATTAATATACAGCTTTTCAGTTTGATTTATATTTAAATCTAATTTGCAAGATCATTTTAAGTCCTTTTCAATATTATGCAATTTTGTTGTACAAGTAGCTATAGTTCCATTATTTGAGAATTAGCTATAGATGAAGTAAAAAAGTTTGTCCACCTAGTGGATAATCTATTCATTACATATATATATTAATAAATTGGAATCTAACACAATAGTGTTATAATTTTAAATCTTTTATATTTCTAATGGGTAGCTTATCGATCTAGTGGATAGATGTATCAATCTCCATAATTGAGCTGGTTCATTAACTCAGTTCACAACCCCCAAGGGTGGGGTTTGTCACATGACTCACATCCCCATTACGGGGGCATGGGGAGGGCCGGGGGTCGTCTTTTCTTTGGGCCTCGGTCAGGGCCCGGAGATAGGGTCGACCGGTCGGGCTAGAATACATGTATCTGTAAAAGAAATGTAATTGCGTTATTTTTATAGGGAATAATCCGTGGAAGGAAGCAGCTGAAATCATAGAGAAGAATTATCCTAATGTGCGCGCTATTGCTTTACCTGATCGTCGGGCTACAAGGGAGTTTAAGTTTGATGGAGCTCGGGCAGTGGTTGATAGTAAGGAAAGCGTGGTTCGTCCTCCTACGATTGGCTAAATAACTATTTATATTGTATTGCATAAATACATGTGCACATTTATGTGTAACATCGTATGTAATGACTTTATTTCATCTTGCCTTCAGGCTTTCAGTAAGTTACTTCAGTAATATACAATAAAATCCATGTCAATTTTTGATTATGGTTTAAGGCTTCTATAAAGTAACACACATGTTCAGTCATTTTGGTGAGTTTTTATGTTTTTTTTTTAATGTTGATCTTACTTTTGATTCCTATATTAATCTTTCTCCCTCCCTCACTTTCTTCTTCTTTTTTTAGGGGAATTTTTCTCCCTACTTGTTCAAAGTATAAGAGTCTAACCAAGTTAATAGAAGTTAACTATATATTTTCCATTCGGAATTAAGGGCCCGTTCTTTTGAACTTATTTTGACCGAAATTAAATTGAATTAAATTAAATTACTCGAAATTAATCGAACCGAACCGAAATTAAATTAACGGAATCGAAATTAAATTCACCGAACCGAGCGAAATTAAATTAAGCGAAGCGAACGAAATTAAATTAGCCGAGCGAAATTAAATTAAATTAACCGAAATTAACCGAAATGAGAGAACCGAACCGAATTGTATATTTAATTTTCTAAAATAATAATTATCGATAATAATCCATAAGTATTAACATAATATTATCAATACTTATTATTATTATTATTATTATTATTATTATTATTATTATTATTATTATTGTTATTATTTATTATTTATTATTATTATTATTATTATTATTATTAATGCTATTTATTATTATTATTATTATTATTATTATTATTATTATTATTATTATTATTGTTATTTATTATTTATTATTATTATTATTATTATTATTATTATTATTATTATTATTATTAATGCTATTTATTATTATTATTATTTTTATTTATTTTAAGTTCAGCTAAGTTCAACTTAATAATAATAATAATTATTATTATTATAAAAACAATAATAATAATAAATAATAATAAAAAATAAATAATAAATAATAAAAAATAAATAATAATAAATAATAATAAATAATAATAAATAATAAATAGTAAATAATAATAAATAATAAATAATAAATAATAAATAATAATAAATAATAAATAATAAATAATAAATAATAAATAATAAATAATAAATAATAATAAATAGTAATAATAATAATAATAAATAAATAATAAATAACAAATAATGAATAAATAATGATAATAATAAATAATAATACATAATAAAAAATAATAATAAATAAATAATAATAAAAATAATAATAATAATCATAATAATAATAATAAATAATAATAATAATAATAATAATATAATAATAATAATAATAATAATTAAAATAAATAAATAAATAATAATATAATAATAATAATAAAGAATAATAATAATAAATAATAAATTATAAATAATAAATAATAAATAATAAATAATAATAATAATAAATTTAAAAATAATCATAATAAATAATAATAATAATAAAAAATAAAAAATAATAAACAATAAATAATAAAAATAATTATAATAATAATAATAATAATAATAATAATAATAATAATAATAATAATAATAATAATGAATAATAGTAATAGTAATAATAAACAATAATAATAATGATAAAATCATAATAATAAATAATAAATAATAAATAATAATAATAAAAATAATCATAATAAATAATATTATCATAAATAATAATAATAATAATAATAATCATAATAAATAATAAATAATAATAATTATTATTATCATAAATAATAATAAAATAATAATAATAATCATAATAAATAAAAAATAAAAATTAATAATTAAAACATTAGATAAGATTGAACTAAACTGAAATTAACTGAACTGAACTGAAATTAAATTAACTGAACTGAAATTAAATTAAATTAACTGAAATTAAATTAACTGAACTGAAATTAACTGAAATGAACTGAAATTAAATTAACTGAATTGAAATTAACTGAAAATAAGTTCAAAAGAACAGGGCATATATGATATGTTGTTGGATTCGTTTCAATGTATATTTTCATAATATTAACTTCTTATAATTCTTACTAATATACAATTAAAGTTATCAATGGTCAAAGTCCTGCATCGACAAGCGTGAAAGTCAAAGTGTAACATCTATTTTTTATACAGAGGAAGTAAAAGTTTTATTATACATAATAATATTGATGCACAACTGTGCATTGCAAGAGATTATATCTAGATATATATATAAAGTTTTTACTTAATTATATACAATTAGTGACATTAATGTTCAAAATTGTGCATTGAGATACGTGAAACACTATATATGATGATAATAAAATGACGAAGGAAGCTAAGTAACACTTAATTCTCTCAATTAAGGTGTCTTACCTCTTGCAAAGCTCTTAAATCAAGTAGAAGTAATAAATAAAGTAACGAAAGAGGAAGTAGAATCGAGATAGATTGCAACAAAACAAAACAAAACAAAAACAGCTACTAACAAAATATATATTCCATCAACTTCTTCACTCTTACAACAAATACCTGATTATAGGTGATATCAATTAACTAGATCAATATTCTGATAAGATAGGGGCAACGCCTTTATTCGTGGATGGGAAGATATTGTAAACTGGAAATTAAATCTACAATTGCAAGATATTCCTTTTTCGGGACCTCGCTTCACGTGGACAAATAACAGAGAGGATGATGCTTTAATTATGGAACGGTTGGATCGTGGTTACACTTCAATCGATTGGATGAATGAATATCCGCAAACTCACATCCGCAACTTTCCTATCATTCACTCAGCATGGTCCGATTTTATTACAATCAACAATAGCTAATCGTATTGCAAGACGTCCATATCAAATCGAGAATTGGAGTCTGCATCATGACGAGGTAAAACTTATGGTTTATGAAATTTGGTGAATTCATATTGTTGGTTCCCCAGCATATATTCTAGCTCGTCAATTGGTTTTGCTTCGAAATCGTTTAAAGTCCTGGTGCCTTGATAAAAAGCTATTTTGGGGTGTGAATTGGAAGCATATTTTTGAGCAATTGCAATTTCATGGAAATCAAGTGACGGATTGTGCGCAAGGTATGGATTATATGCGACAACATCACTTATTACTCAATGAGGCTTCGTTGGCTTTTACTTAATCGCGTCAAAGGATGAAATCTACTCTACTCCAAGTAGGGGATCTCCCATCTAAACTCCTTTTTCGCCGCCTTCGTCAAAAACAACAACGAAATTATCTTCACATGTTGAAGAATGATGCTGGAATGTGGGTGAGTCAACAACACGATTTAGAGGGTCTCATTCATGATCATTTTCGAAGTATCTTAACTTCAATTCTAATGGCTCGGTTGTGGTTTCTTCTGAGCATACTGAGCATTCTGCCGAGGCTATAGACCTTGTTCTGAGAGAACTTCATCTTCCCTCACTTTCTGATCATGAGTGCAATTCATTGCTTCAACCTTTTTCTCCTCAGGAAATTAAAGAAGCTCTTTTTTCTATCACTGACGACAAATCTCCGGGGCTTGATGGTTATAATGTTGAATTTTTAAAAATTTATTGGTCATTGTTGGTAATTGTATTACCGAAGCGGTGAAACGTTTCTTCACTCTCGGTCATTTACTCAAGGAATGGAATCGCACGTTACTAGTTCTTATCCCAAAAGTGACTCCTCCAGAAGAGATGAGCCATCTCCGCCCTATTAGTCTTTGCAATGTTTTATATTAATGTATTGCAAAATGCATGGTTAATAGGATGAAGCAGTTTCTTCCTACACTAATTGCTGATTTCCAAAATGCCTTTGTCTCGGGACGACATATGGCGGACAATATTCTAATCTCGCATGAGATTACTCATTTTATAAACAAACAGCGCAGGGGTATGAAATATTTGGCGGCTCTCAAATTGGATTTGAACAAAGCATATGATAGGGTCAATTGGTTGTTTTTATTGAAAGTTCTTACAACTTATGGATTTCCAGGACACTGGGTTCGGTTGATACATGAATACATATCAACAGTCTCATACAAGATTCTTATTAATGGAGCTGCTACTCCTACCTTTTTGCCTACCTGTGGACTTCTCCAAGGTGATTCGCTTTCGCCCTACCTGTTCTTATTCTGTATGGATATCTTGTCCCTAATGACAACACTAGCTATAGATATTTACCAGTTTCAAGGAATATGCATTGACAATCAAAGGCCATTTATCTCTCACCTGTTCTTTGCTGATGATTCAATGTTTTTCTTCAAAGTTTCCACAAATTCTTGTCGGGCGGTTTCTCCGTAATTAACGGGTTTTGTGATATTTCGGGGCAAATTCTCAATCTATAAAAATCATTTGTCAAGTTCGATCAGAACATTCTAGTAGAGCAACAACGAGAGTACAAATCACTTTTGAGAATGGAGTCGCACTCTTCTCTTGGCACTTATCTCGGGGTCCCAATTGATATCCAGGATTCTAAAGTGCGCCATTTCACTCCAATGCTAGATAAGATCGCTATGAGGCTAGCTCGCTGGAATCACATCAACATCTCACAACCAGCCAAAATCATTATTATCAACTCTATTCTTATTGGTGCTATTATATATCAACTCTCAGTGTTCAGAATTCCAACAACAATTGTCAAAAAAATTGATAGCATGTTGGCTATGTTTTTCCTGGAAAGATAACCGGGGTAAAGGCATTCACTTGGAAAAAGCGGAAATCATTCATCGCCCTCGAAGTTAAGAGGGTTTGGGCATTCGTAATGTTGGTGTTTTAAATACTTGCTTTACTTATGAAAAAAGCCTCGCACATCAAACATGATCCGCAATTATTACTCTCAAAGATTTATCATAGTTCGCGGCTTCCTTGTCATCCACACTTGCACGGCCAATCGTCAACATTCTTGGGGTCGCAAGGGTATTGTTCTAGCTGACAAATAGCTTCATGAGCATTGCCATTGGAAGGTGGGGGATAGTCTTAGCCTTAGAGTTACTACTCATAAATGGAGGAATGGTAGTCATCCTCTTTTTCGTGATGATATTCCCTTGGTTGAAGCAACAAATCTTAAGGTGGCTCAGTTAATTCTTCCAAATCACCAAGGGTGGGACATTCGCAAAATTAGCAAGCTCTTTGAACCAGCTAGCGCATGTCAAATTAAAGGTATTGAGTTACATACTTCCCTAAATGTGCGAGATGTACAATATTGACCGTTTACTAAATCTGAGGAGTATTCTACCAAATCGGGGTATGGAATACTACTCCAACAACAAAATGAAATCTGTAGCATGACATCTACCTTAGATACGAAGTTTTTTCGCATCCTTTGGAGATCGAACATCATGCCTAAATGGAAGCTTTTCCTATGGAAACTTTGGCACAATGGATTAGCGACCAAATGCAACCTATACAAGCGAGCCATTAGTCGTTGTAGTGATTGCCCTATATGTTTGTATGACACAAAGGATGTACAACATCTTTTCCGAAGTTGTCCGTTAGCTCTGGAAGCCTGGGAGCAAAGCAAACTAGGAGTAAATTCCAACAATGTGGCATATGATAATTTCAGAGATTGGCGTAGTTACTGGATTTTACACTTCAACCAAGAAGATGGTAGTAATGGCTCACGTCTACCTAAATTTGTGGAAACCCTCTGGGCCATTTGGAAGTCGCGTAATGAACAAGTTTTCCAAAATCATCGTCCAACAATACCGTCTCTTTCTTTCCAGCTCCAGGATAGTGCTCGTCAACATTCCACTTTTTCTCAACAGCAACGTGATCCAACTCGGAACCCCTTGGATCCCTCCACTCCTCCCGGGTTTCATGTTGCGTATATTGGCATTCAGGTTTGTAATGCTCCATCAATAACAATCCAAACAGATGGATCATGGGATAAAGCTACTAACATGGGTGGCATGGCATGGGTGGCTAGTATGAATACCTCGGGTAATCAAGTCCAACAAGGTTGTTTTTGTTATGCGCCTTCTGCAATTTTCACGGAAGCCATGGCTTGCCTTAGCGATGTCTCATGGGCTAGGAATCAACGTCATATGCAGATAAAGGTCTTAACGGATTCACAGGTACTCGTGCAACTGTTGAGATCGAAGACACCTATGGTCTATGGATGTTAGTATCAACTTGGACCATTATTCGGATTCGTAATCTAGCAAAACTTGACTTACGTCATGCCAAGTGGTCAAGGTCTCGCGTACACACGTGGATTCGGCTCATCACATAGCTCGCTGGTGTAGAAGGAATCGTATGGATTCATATTGATTCCTTTTATTTTGTTTCAGTTTTTATTTTAGGTTGTTGTGTTTTGTTTTCGCAAGTTCACTTGATGTCAAAAAAAAAAAAAGAACAAAATATATATTCGTAAACAACATATATTATTAGACTTTAATTGCTTTATGCTTGAGGAGAAGCAAAGCAAACAGACCCATTACATTGAACAATATTAGGCGTGGCTGACATCGACTAAATAAAGTCTCAACAAAATGACTCCAAATATTTAAAAAGAAAAAAAAAACTTAAAAACGAAGCTGCTATGTATTACGACCCACACACAATAAAGCAGCCTTTATTCAAATAGTACGTATATAAAAACATGTATTACAAAAAAAAGATGAGAGAGAAAGACTTAGAAAGAGAAAGTCTAGGCAAAAAAGAAAACCCAGCTTGCGAAAAAAAGCTCCCAAACCCTAGAATTTCCCCCAAATCAATTTGGCTCTTTTCCAAAGTGATTCCAGCTATTACCAGCCTTAATTCCTTCCGAAAAACTATTGCAGTATCCTTTCTTCTCCTTCTTCTGTGTTCTAGCCCATTAGTAGGCAGCAATCATGTAGTAGGCCTTTTTCCCCCAATTCAATTTAAGGGCTATATTTATAGCTATAAATTAAAGAAATCATTACAATCTCTCTGTGTATCTCTAAGATTCGTTAATACCTCGGGTTTTCAGACCAAATGTGTCTATAAATCGTCCCAAAGCAACTTTCTTTGGATTAAAGGTTTCGTGTTCCCTCCTAAAAAGTACGAGCCAGCTGGGTTTTTTAGGTTTGTGTTGTTCCAAGCATTTATGGTGATTGAGAGGTCTCGCTGGGTATTTGGAGTGCTATGTCAGTATAGAGTGAGATTAGTTGGTGAAGCTGTGCTCTTGCTCGGATTTTTGTGTGAGTTTCGGCAAAGCATGCGTGGTGTGGCTATAATTTTTCGAGCTTTCTGGCGAAGCATTTAATGAGACGGAATTGGCTGAGAGGAGTAATTCTATTGTTAAGTCTTACTTTCAAGTCCATTATCCCTATAAAAGGGATACCCAGGTGATATCTCTTCATTCTCAAACTCATCCCCTTCTTCTTTATTATTCTTGTTTGGTAGCTCTTAAATTTCCTACAACTTTGTTCGCATTTATGATGGATAGTTCTGTTAAGTTTAAAGATGTTTTATTATCAAACCCTATCTCTAATCCTGAAAATGGAACTCCTGTTCCTACTTCAGTGAACCCCTCTGCTGCCTTGACTCCTCAAAATGATCCCCCCCACCCCCCTTCTTTCCCTGAAGCTCTAGTGCTTGATTCTCTGCCCCAAATGCAGAAGGATATTATTGAATTGTCCAAGTCTTGCCTATTTGGCAAAATGCTCTCTGCTCCTTTGGACTTGCGTACTATTATCGCAAGAACAAAGGCAGATTGGAAGGTAGTCAAAGGTGAGGTTAATTATATGGAAATGGGTAATGGCTGGATTCTTTTGCGCTTTGCTAATCCTCAGGACCTTTCCCTTGTTTGGAGTGAAAGGCCCTGGCATATTCAGGGTGACCTGTTTGTGTTATCCCCTTGGAAACCTTTCTTTGATCCATATTTGGAGGAAATTAAGTGGGTGGACTTATGGGTTAGAATCCCTAGACTTCCCACTGAGCTACTAAATTTTGATTCAATTGCTAACTTGCTAGCTTCTAATGATATTGGTGCTCTTATTAAGCTTGATCAAAGATCTTTATTACGCAACAAAATTCGTTTTGCTAGAGCATGTGTTAGAGTTGACATACAAGGCCCTTTACTTGAATTTCTTGAAGTTAGTAGAATTGGTGATTTAATTCATGGTTATGTGATATGGTATGAGGATTTCTCCTCTCGGGTGTTCATTTTGTGGTGAAACCGAGCATGCAATTGAAGCTTGTCCCCTGCCGAATTCCCTAAAAAGGAAATAACTATTCAACTCCTTAAGAATCCTAAACAGAAAACTCTTTATGATGCCCTTGCTAAGGCTGCTGGGCAAGCTTGTCATGCCACCACAGCTGAGCCAGCTAATGTGGTGCATGTGAAGCCCAAGCACCTTACTAAGCCATCTACTGCTAAGTCCCTGTCAAAGAAATTCTTGTCTAATTCTCTTCTTCTTTGGTATTCTTCCTATCCCTTATGGTAAGGGGGTGACAATAAATGATCATGTTAAGACCGATAACAAAGCTATTCTTTGTGTCGATGATGTTCAAGGAAAAGGTAAAGGAAAATTGGTGGTTTCTCACACCTTCTGCTCAGATGAATCCTCTGATGATGAGGCTGGGCCTATCTTACCTCTAGTCTCTCCTCCTGCTGGCTCTGTTAAAGAGAATATTGTAGGTGCCATTGGGTGCGCACCTCCCATTCGGTCCCCTCCTCCTACCCGGGTCTTACGTGCTTCCGATCTATTTGATGAGAATCGGTATCTAGCCTTGACTTCCCCGAAGTGCCTCGCTCCCCGAAGGTTTATTATATAATGATGCCGATAATGCTACCTTCGTATTGAAGAGCAGGATGATAATTCTCTTAATGAGGCTAATTCTTTTGCTGGGAATTCTTTTCATTCTATACACTCTGGCAGCTCTATTATCAAGAAGATAGAAAGGATGGGAGTGGATGCTTCCAACCCAATGGAGCTCTCTTCCCAAACTGGGTCAGCTAAGAGGAGGATTGAAGACATGGAGGATGAGGATGATGCCTCATCTGTCCTGAAGAGGAAAAGGAACTAAGTTTCCCTCGTTAGTATGCTGGTAGCCATATTTCCACCCTTTTGTGATTATAAATAATGTCTATTGCATGTTGGAACATTCGTGGATGTGCTAGAAAGAATGCTTTGGTAGAAACCCGAGATTTTTGTTTGCATAATAATGTCAAAATCCTTATGCTTTGTGAAGTGAAATCACAATCTCCCCCCTCCCAAACAATGGTTAGCCAATGTGGTTTCCAATCTTTTGATGTAGTTCCAACTTTAGGTTATTCCGGTGGATTATGGATAATGTGGAAAAGATGTAATGTTCAACCTTTTGATCTATCTATAATATTTAAAGCTTCTCGGTTTATCTCGTGTTTAGTTCATCTAACTAGTTCTAATATTAAGTATATAGTTATTTTTGTTTATGCCCCTGCCAAGAAAGAGTTTAAGGAAGGATTTTGGTTAGAAATTATTAATTATACTTTATCTTTATCCCTCCCCTATATTATACTTGGAGATTATAATGAGATATCAAATGCAGATGATAAAAAAGGGGGTGCTCCAATCTCCTCTGCTAGATTTACTACTATGAATAAAATTCTTAGCCATCTTCCTTGCATTGAAATCCCCTTCACAGGCCAACGTTTTACATGGCGAAAAAAGAGAGCAGGTGATAACAATATTCATGAACGATTGGATAGGGGTGTAGCTAGCACTTCTTGGATTTCTTTGTTCCCTCAAGCAAAAGTGAATCATTCTGTCTTTACCTCTTCGGACCACTGTCAGATAGTGCTTAATTATCTCCCAAATAATAACTCTAAAGCCCCTCCCTTTAGATTTGAAAAAATGTGGTGTCTTAGGAAGGATTATGACACCCTTGTTAAGAAAACATGGTGTACTCAATTTGTTGGTTCTCACATGTTTCGTCTTGTCAAGAAATGTAAATTGTTGAAGGAAAAATCTAAAGTTTGGAATAAATTCCAATTTGGTAATATCTTCCGTCAGTTAAGGAAAGTTGATGATTCTTTAAAAACTATCCAAGAAGATATTCTTAATAATCCTAATGATTCCTCGCTGCAAGAAAAACAAGAATTGTTTCTTAATAAACGCTCTAACTTATTATCATTTGACAATGAATATTGGAAACAAAAAAGCAAGACTAATTATTTGCTCCTTGGAGACACTAATTCTTCTTATTACCATTCTCATGCGTCGATAAGAAGAAATAGAAATCAAATTAAAGAAATTAATTTGCCTAATGGTGAAGTCAAGTTTCAAACCCCTGTTGAGATTGCCCAAGAGCTAACAAATGCTTTTGTTGCGCGTTTCTCGTCTGGATCTGTTCTATTTCCTTTCACTCGGACTATGATTTTTCCCTCCCTGGATCCCATTATTTCGGATGCAAATAATACTTTTTTAACCTCGGTAGTATATGGTGATGAAATAAAAAATGCTACCTTTGATTTAGCCCCGGATAAATCCCCTGGGCCTGATGGGTTTCCTCCGTTCTTTTTCCAAAAATATTGGACTTTAGTAGGTAACGGTGTCATAAGAGTGCTTCAAGCTTTCTTTCACTACGGTAATATGCTAAAGGAAATTAATCATACTTTTTTGGTTTTAATACCTAAGATTGACAACCCTTCATCTGCAAATCATTTCCGTCCGATTAGTCTATGTTCTACCATCTATAAAATTATTTCGAAAATTCTCACTAATAGATTAAAGGATGTAATGGGTCAAATTATTCATCCGCTTCAAGGTGCCTTTGTTCGGATCGCCTTATTCAAGACAATATTCGATTGCTCATGAAATTTTTCAATCCTTTAAAACCAAATCGGTTCTCTTTGGGTGGATCGCTATAAAATTGGATATGGAAAAAGCTTACGATAGACTGGAATGGAAATATATTTTACGACCCTCAACAAGTTAGGTTTTTCAGCCCAATGGATAGACTGGGTTAAGGCTTGTATTTCTTCTACTTCTTTCTCAGTCTTGGTAAATGGGATCCCGGGTAGTAAATTTTCCCCCTCTCGAGGGATTCGTCAAGGAGACCCCCTCTCCCCTTATCTTTTTATTTTGTGTCTTCGAACTTTTAGCTAGATTACTTTCCTCTCTTCTTTGTTAGTCCTTCTAAGCCAATTGGTGTGCCTATTGGTAACTGGAATGAGAGTTCCTTTTCTTACCTTTGCGAGACGATACTATGATTTTTGCTAAAGCTAATAATTATAGCTGTTTGGTTATCCGTCAAATCCTAGACAAATATTGTTCGATGTCTGGTCAATTAGTCAACTATCACAAATCTTCTTTTCAATGCACAGATAATGTCTCAGAAGAAGATAAGTGTAATTTTGCCTCTATTTTGGGAATGCAAGAAACTAATAATTTGGGAGAGTACCTGGGTTGCCCTATTATCAATACAAAGGTCTCTAAAGAAACTTTTAGCTCTGTTCTTAATAAAACAACTAGTCAACTTCCCAAATGGAAAGCCAATGCCCTTTCCCAAGCTGGTCGTTCTATCCTCCTCCAGTCTAATTTATCTTCTAAATCCAGCTACCAAATGCAGAGTTTTCTTCTTCCTAAGTCTATTCTCTCGAATCTTGATAAAACTTATAGAAATTTCTTCTGGAACAAAGATAATACGAATTCGTCCCCCAATCTTATTGGTTGGGACCGAATTTGTAAGCCTAAGTCTGCTGGTGGTTTAGGCTTTCGCAAAGCTGAAGCCAATAATCATGCTCTCCAAATGAAACTTCTTTGGAGAATTATTAAAGATGACAATAATTTATGGGTTAAGCTGGTTAGAAAGCGTTATATTAAGAACAACAGTATTTTTTCCATTAAAGCCTCTAAGTCAGCTTCTTGGCAATGGCGTAATCTTTTAAGTTTACGAGATACTTTTAAAAAAGGTCTGAGGTGGCAGATTGGTGATGGTAAAAGTATTAAGTTCTGGTCAGATAACTGGATTTTTCAGCATCCTCTTAAGTCAATTATTACTCCTACTCCTGGTTCTGAGAACATTAATGTTAGTAGGTGTATCTCGAATTCTTGCCAGTGGGACACTCAAGTCTTGCTTTCCTTGGTTCCTCCTCATATTGTCTCTCAAATCTGTTCTATTTATATTCCTTCTGAGGCCCAAGCCGACATTCTTATTTGGGGCCTCACTGCAGATGGAGAATATTCTGTTAAGTCAGGGGCTTTGCTTGCTCAAGGCCTGCTTCCCTCCTCTATTGAAAAAGTTGAGTATAACTGGATTTGGAATCTCAAAATTCCGCCGAAAATTAAAAATTTTCTTTGGAAAGCCTGTAATGATGGTCTTCCGACTAAGAGTCGTCTAGAAAAAAGCCACATTTTTTTACCTCAACATTGTGTGTTTTGTTATAATGCGGGTGAATCTTTTGGGCACCTTTGTTTTGCTTGCCCTTATACGTTAGACATTTACAAGCATCTTAATGCTAGTTTTGACTGGCCTATCCCTCCTTTTTTTCTTCAAAATATTAATCTTTCCTCTTTTAGATCGGTGTTGGAAGCATGTCTTAGTCTTTCTTCTAAGACAGATATTACTAAATTCTCCTTTGTCTGGTGGTTTGTTTGGTTTTTTAGGAATAAACTTATTTTTAATGATGAAGTCGTGTCTTCGAGGAAGGCTAGTTTTATTATTAGTAATTATGCTACTTCCTGGTCTAAGGCCCTTATCTTGGAAGAAGTGGGTTCCTTGCCCCAAGGGGTTGTGATTCCTATGGATAGTACTCCTCGTTCTGGGCCCGACTCTGTTTGGTCCCCTCCTCCTCTAGGCTTCTTTAAATTAAACTTTGATGGTTCTAAGCTCTCTAATGGAAGTACTGCTTTAGGCTTTGTTATTCGTGATTCTAAAGGTGATGCTATTTTGGCTGGGGGTCGTTCCCTTGGTCACAACACCTCAATTCTCCAAGCTGAAGCTTGGGGCCTCAAGGATGGCATCATTGCTGCTCTTTCACTTAACATTTCTAAGCTTGTCATTGAAGGAGACAATCTTGCTGTTATTAATCTTTGTTAGAAAAGTGTGGAAAGTTCCTTGGGAAATTAATAATATTGTTGTTGATATTAATTCTAATCTTCTTAAATTTGATGTTTTTCAGGTTCAGCACTGCTTCCGGGAGGCGAACAAGGTTGCAGACCTTATGGCTCATCGTGGTCACTCCTATTCGGCCCTTCTGTATTTATACCCTCCTTTTGATGTTGATTTCTCTCTTTTCATCCGCAAAGGATGTTTTAGGTTAGCTCTCGATTGAGGGTCTTCCTAAGTCTTTTTTCCTTATCAAAAAAAAAAAAAAAAAAAAATTCAAATAGTACGTACTACGTACATAGATGCACGTATATATGCATGCATAGCATACTATAGATTTTATAATATGATATTATATATTTATATGGATGGGTCGAATCGATAGCCGTTCAAGGGTTTACATCATACCATGCTACCCGAACCTCGTATTTTGCCATCTTTTCCGAGAATGTATTCACGCACCCGGATGATCCACCACTTCGACCACAAATGTCGCAGTACCATTTGCGATTTCATCGTCGGGGCTAAGATAATCATAGTCATACAACTTTGCATGAACATAAAACTTATCTGCCCAACCTGACATTTTTACATAGTGGTTTAGGGTAATGGGCATATTAGGTGCCACATTTTCAGCCTGACTGCTGGACTTGTTGTACAGTGTAGTCTCAGGGCCGGAATCAACGCTAGTAGTTATGGTTCCATAAACAGTAGCATATTCCTCATCATCTCCATTGATGAGATAAACATCGACATGAGCTTGAACCTCTGCACTGCGTTGCTTTGTCTCTCCACTGCTACCTTCTTGTCGTTTTAATTGGCCACTCGCCATGTTTTCACTTTGAGATCGATCGGCTTCTTCTCTAGCTATTAGCTCATGAAGACATGAACAACTACAACGTCAGTACATAATTTAAAATTTGTGACGAGTATATTTTTATGTATAGTGACGTTGAAGTGGTGGAGTAGTGGCATTCTTCTCATCTCATATCCCGAGATCCAGGGATCAAATCTCATGGACTCCATTTGAGGAATTCCCTTACCCCCTCAAGTAAGCCCCCTTCATCTTAATACCTTAAAAAAATATTTTTATGTATAGTAAAATTAATTTCTTTAATTTAATTGAATTTATACAATAATAGAATTCAATACCGATAAATATATAATTGCGAACACTAGCATTTCTAATCATGTGAATATACTATTATTCAACGTTACATGCATATGCTTAATTATGTTTCATCAAAGAATCTTTCTTCATTCTCAAAGAAATTTATTTACAATACAAAAATGAGCAATAAGAGAGCACTTACCAATTATAATATTTTCTGCGCTCCACTTTGCTCACATACAATCAATTAGAATGGTTGTGTAAGATTATATAGAGGCAATATAGTTTATGCCAAATTTAATGGTAGAACCAAATTCATATTATAATATTATTTGAGTGGGTCTTAAAGAATTAAATTCTTGGGGATAATTGAACGTCCATTTTATTTGGAAAGAATATATCGTTCTCCAATTATATTTTATTTTAGGAAACAATAAAGCAAAAAATCAGTAAGATACCCTTTTTATTAATAATATTCTAATAAAAAAGGAAAATCTTGATAAAAAAACATAAAGTGTAGAATATATGGTTATTAAAAAATCTTATCATAATTGATTTAGGAGACTTCGCACAACATTTTATAAAACTAGATTTAAGTTAGGTTTTGGGTGTCACTTCCATAATATTTTACTAGTTAAACTAGATAGCATTCATAATGCATATATTCTGTAAATATATATTATCTTGATATTCAGATACATGTAACCATGCTATGTAGATATTTGTAGACAATATGATTGTGCTTTTTTTCGCTAGTATTTAATAGGGAAATGATTTTTAAAAGGACTCTGTCTGTTGCATAATAGTTTGATTAACGCCTTCCTTTAGTGTTTATCCCAAATTAATTTAAAAACTTTCATATTTGGTATGGTCCCAATATTATTATACTGGTTTTCTTACACCTCTTTGGCCCACACTTTATCTCTACTAATACCCAACAATTTTTCTTAGTTTGATTAACGCCTTCCTTCAGGTGTTTGTCCCAAACTAATTTGAAAACTTTCATATTTAGTATGGTCCCAATATTATTATACTTGGTTTTTCTTACACCTCTTTGGTCCACACTTTATCTATACTAATACCCAATAATTTTTCTTCTACAATAAAAAAAAGACATCACCAACTCCTATCATATCTACTTTTTGATAAAAATAACATTGGATAATGAAACTGGAACTTATCACCTTAAACTACGTATCCCAACAAGTGTTCAAATCTTTCAAAAACAGAGAAAATGATAAAATTAGGAATATATATTATTATTTTAATCTTACAATCTCATCCTCCTTCTCAATCACAAAACTGAAAGAAATTAAAATTTCAAAATAGACAAATCCAAGAAACGAAGAATAGTGTCGTAAGCCGTAACATAATACAAATCTTTGATGATCATTCGATCGCATTACTAAACTTGAATATATATGTCCAATAATAATAGAAACTTCCACCTAATATTAAATCATTACTATTAGCGTAGAAAAATTTCAGCTGGCCATCACTTAAATAGTAGGAGTAATTATTAAAAATACTCCCTCCGTCCCATAATATAGTCTTTACATTCCTTTTTGGTGTCCCAAAATATTGTCCTATTTTATTTTTATCAATTTATTTGACTAAAATATCCTCAATCTTTACCCAAATTCTCCAAAATACCTTACTTTTTCTTTTAAAATGTGTGCATCTATTTATTACTTTACACTATTCCAAGGAACATTTATTGTTTTTTGATTTTTTTAAAAGTAAAAACAAAACAGGAGTAGTTCAAGACAAAAAGATTCTTTTATTAAATATTTTTTTTTTTTGAGATCATCCTACTACTCCCTCCACTCTCCTTAATTCCCGAAAAAAAAGCAAAAGACTATATTATGGGACGGAGGGAGTATAATACTATAAAATATAATTGCATACATAATACCAATTTAATTATATATATATACTCTCACCTAGAGATGGCAATGGATCCGGGACCCGACCCGGATCCGTGGACCCGGATCCGTTTTTTTTAGGATCTGGATCCTTAAATTTTGGACCCGTTGGATCCGGGTCGGATCCGGGTCCTGTCATCAGATTGCGGATCCGGGTCCGGGTCCGATCTCAAGACCCGGACCCGGATCCGCAGATCCGTTTTTTTAAAATCAGCTATGCTGCAGTGGCTTAGTGGGCTGGGCTAATTAATTTCACGCCTAGGAGTCCTAAAAAACCCTTCTCACTGTAAACATCTCACTCTAGCCTCTAGCAAAAAACCCTAAGTCTCCTTCTCTCCAGCCATATACTGCCCTCTTTCCGGCGAGGCGAAGACCACCCTCTTTCCGGCGAGGTGGATATCTAGCTAACTGTTATCTTTATAGTTGTAAAGTCAGATGCTTCACCAGACGCTTGGCCGCTTGGGTGATGGTGAGAGAAAGGTTTGCCTGAAGCCACGGTGAGAGAAAGCCAGAAAGGTTTGCCTGAAGCCATGCGCGAGGCTATGCGACCTTGCTAAGGCATTTCATATTCCCTTCTGGGTAAGGTGTAATCTAAATGTAAATTCTATTAAGGTTTTGGAAAAAGGCATTTTCAGAGTACTGGACAAAGTGGAATTTTTGGTTGTTGCAAAAAGGCATTTGGTCACCTAATGTGACGAATACTGGACAAAGAGTTTGATATTGTGATTTGTGAGTTATAAAAATTATGGTATACATTCTATTTTCCCTATTTTAAAGAAGTCATTTTTTTAGAATTTGAGCGTAAATCCTAAAACATACATTAAATAATTCAGGTTTAATTGCTAATCTACTAGTCCAGAATATGTTGAATTGAATTTATTGAGTGCAATTTGTGGTAAAGTTGTTGAATGTAGATACAAATTTGTGGTAAAACAGAATTTTATCCTTTCGGAAATTATTACAATACGAAAAAGTAACTAAATTAGTATAAATCACGGACGGATCCGTTTTGGACCCGTTTTGGACCCGGATCCATAGGATCCGTCGGATCTGGATCTGGGTCCTATTTTTTCGGACCAGCTGGATCCGGGTCGGATCTGGATCCAATGTCTAAAAACGGATCTGGTCCGGTCCATACTGGACCGGCCCAGATCCGACCCGTTGCCATCCCTACTCTCACCCCGCTACCTCAATAAATATATATCTAGATTTGTCGAATTTCTTCTTGACCCATTCCTGAAAAAATTATGCTCTATTAATATGTGAGTTATCATTAAATAATAGTTTTTAGGTACCTGTACAGCGTAATGACGTTTTTCATTTATTAATATTTTACTTTAAAATGATAACACTAAATATGGCTTTGGTTTAGTGGTTAAGACTTTAATATATGAGTTTGAGGTCACGGGATCAAATCCTATACAAAGCGATTTTCTAATTTTTTATTGTATGAGAATCAACATTGATTAAGAAATCTTAATGGAGTAGCATAATGACATTCGTTCCTTATTTAGGAACGCCTTTTAATATATTAGTATAGATTTTCTAATATAAATTGGATGGGAAAGAGACTATATATATGTCGATTATATATATGTCCGTGATAAAGAACCACTTTGTTTCATTATCAATAATACAGTATATTATATCCAATTGCAAAACAATGTATTCCATTTCCAAGTTCCACCGCTACCATATATCGTTCGTGGATAGCTCATGGTCGGGTGGAGAATCCCTTGCTTGTTTTTTAAAGAAAATTTTTAGATTAGTCAAAGTTGTTCCATATTCCAAATTAAAAATCCCCTCTTTTTAGAAGTGGAAATGAGTACAAAGTGATAAAGATGCTATAAAAAAACGTGCGTAAATTAATTTTCTATCAACTGTTCACACAAGTGCATTCCATTAATCATTAAGCATGATGCTCGGTCCCTCATAGGGACCTTTGGCACATTATGTGATAGAGAGTGAGGGATAGCTCAGTTGGTTAGAGCTTCCCTCCCGGTTCCAGGTGATCCTGGGATCGATTCTCATCCCCGCCCTTGTGGCTCATTCGCACCAAAAAAAAAAAATGTGCTGCCATCTATAAGGAAAATCGTTCCTTCCTCTCAGTCTCAGTGTTTGTGTTGTGACTCCCAATTTGAAAACTGTGACCATGTGCTTCGGATTTGTATTACCCCTTCCCAACTTTGGCCTGCTATTGCACCGCCCTCTCTTCAGGGATGTACTTTAAAGGAATGGCTGTTGAAAAATTTAATTAGCAAACACCACGCTTGCTTGTTCATGGAGTTGAATGGAATATGTTGTTCCCTTTTCTCTGCTTTGAGGTATGGAAAAGTCGTAATAAATTTGTCTTTGAGCAGGAGCCTAGGGAGAGAGCGAAAATCATTAGCCGAGCCAAAGGTCAAGCATGGGAGCTGAAAAAAGGAGTCCACTTAGACCACCCCACGTGGACTAATGTATTTCCTCCCTACTGCCATAACCGTATCACTCTACCTGTACCTTATTTTCTAAATGTTGATGCTTCATATATCGACGAGAATACGCCCATGGGTATTGGAGGGGTAATAAGAGATGCTTATGGTACTTGGATTTATGGAATTGTAAAATGCTCTAACTCCCGTAGTCCACTAAAATGTACAAGTAGGAAAGACAATAAGCCTGATTTGAGAGGTCAGTCCGGGCAGATTGCTTCGACATTTTATGGCGCAGGGGCGCCCAAAGCGAGCCCTCTTACACGTGTGGTGAGAATAGATTTTTCGCCACTAAAGTAGTCTTTTATTTGACACTTATACAACAAAATATGTACATTATGTTTTTTCTAAGTATACATCAAAATAGATAATGTCAGTCGTATATATATTCATAGTATTAAAGTCAAAGTAGGCAATTAAAAAAAACGGAGGAAGTATATTTTAGGGTAAGTATACTATTTTTATATAAAAAAAATATTATTTTTAACACTACACCTATCAAGATACATAACTTTAGAGGATAAACATCAATTGTTATTTTGTTAAAAAAGGTAGATCTGATACGAGGTAGCGAATTGGTTATTTTATTTGGAGGAGAGAGAGTGGTGGGTTATGTTTGTTGAGGAAAAAAAAGATTTAAATAGCAAATAGCAATGGATTGTATCAAAAAATGAAATTGCAAAGACTAATGTAGGACAAATAAAAATAAAGTGTAAAAAGTACTGTGAAAAACAAAAATGTAAAAAGTAAAAAAAAAAACTTTGTATCCTAAAGGGATTTGAACTCGTGCCATCACTGGCTCACTGCCTTGTGCACTAATAAGTACAAGTGCAAACCAACAAGCCAAACATGATTTTTGTTTAATGTAGTTGTTGTTAATGCTATTTATTTAAAACTTCTTGGAAAATTGGGCCCCTTATGTGTATGGGCCCTGGGCGGTTGCCCCTCAAAACAATTCCCAGGGCCGGGCCTGGGTCCAGTAAAACCTAAATCCAGACCAAGATTTTTTTGGAGTGGACCTCATACGTCTACAAATTCTGTACTTCTTTTGTGACTTATGTTTTGTTCATTAAAATTTTTTCAAAAAAAACAACCACAAGACTAGTAAATCGGAGAGAACCACCAATGCTCCGGCCTTCGGTCAAGGTGTAATGAACATCTATACACCAAGAACCCATCACCAATAATTGCAGCAAAGTTCGAAATAAAAATATTCTTTCCAGATAATATGGAGAACCTATACCCACAGAATTAGATACTTGGAGACCCACTCAAACAATAATCTATATCTGAATTTGGCCCTACCATTATTTTTTTCATCCACTAATAAATGACCTCTATATAATGCTACCTAACCATGCTAAGTGGTTGCATTGCAAGTGAGCAAGTGGACCGCGGCAGAAGTACTTAAGGTGAGTGCGTTGTTCTTCTTGCTCATCAATCTCAGTAATGCAAATATATATATAGGCTTTTCTTTAAGAATGAGATATAGCCATATAGGCAAGCAAGTTTAGTTACAAATGCTAAATGTCTAATTATATATTTTTCCTTCTTTTATAATAATAATTTATACTTTTTTAGTTCTTTATAGTTGCAATGTTATGAATTTTACACTATTTATATACATATCAATTGTTCTTTTTTATTGCGATAGGGTTGTTACACTACTTAAAATTAGTTGGCTCGTGGTCTCGAGCTTCGTTCCGCGATCTAAAAAACAATGGTGTTGACAAACGCAAAAGTCAAAATGTTGCAATTATAAATGAATTAAGATACCCAATTATTATGTGGTGACTTTGTAGTTCATAATCATATATTCCTCCATGACATTGCAATTTTTCATTTTGGGAAGGTAACAACTAACAAGGCGATTTCAAAGCGAAAACATGGCGGGTGTCCAATTGGAACGACAAGTGACTCCCCAGATCAAAGCTCGTGTGGCTGTTGATCTCATCAATGGAGATAATGAAGATTTTGCTGATGTGTATGGAACCATAACTTCTAGTGTTGATTCGGGCCCCGAGATTAAATTCTACGACAGGTCCCGAAGTGATGCTCAACCAGTGGCACCTGGGATGCCTATTACCATGAACAATGACATTTTTATGTCTAATTCGGCAGCTCGCTTCACAGTTCGTGCAAATTTGTGGGACCGGGATTATGATCCTAGCCCCGACGATGAAATCGCAAATGGTAGTGCCACATTTGTAGTCAGAGGTACTGGATCAAGTGCTGCGGAATACATTAGTGGACAACATGGCAAAATACAGGTCAGGATACTTTGGTATAACGTCGACTAATCTTGAAGAGCTATCGACATTCGACCTATGCACCTATATATATATATATATATCATAATATATAGTATGTCATGCATGCATGCAGTATCACTACTACTAAATAAAACTTTGCTATGAGACATATAGCTTTTACTGCATGCGTGCATATATATATATATATATATTAATATATATATATATATATATATATATATATATATATATATATATATATATATATATATATATATATATATATATATATATATATTATATTTAGTACGTACAATTGGAATAAAGGCTGCTGTGCGTGGGTCGATCTTAATATATAGCAGCTTAGTTTAAGCTTTGGAGTCATGTTGAGACTATTTGATCGATGCCCGCAACGGCTTGTAATGTTCGATGTAATGGGTCTGTTTGGTTTTACTTTTGGCTTATGCTCAAGCTAAAAGCAATCAAAATCTAATATTATTTACAAGTATTTTGTTAATAGCTGTTTTTTTTTTTTTTTTTTTTTTTTTATAATTGCTATCTATATTTCATTTCATCTTGCAATAGACCGTTGGTTTATCTATTATTCTACGTTTTTAAAGGTTTGCAAGAGGTAAGACACTTCAATTGACAGTGTTGAATTTAACTTCATAAATACAAAAGAATTTTTAAAACATAAAGAAAAACCACATAAATATGATCAAAAGAAACATTAAATCCAAAAGGTCCGAGCATGGTCACAGGCTGTATGCTAAATTATTCAATCTTATGCCGTTATACTTTAATTCATTAGTTCCTAATACAGAGGACTAAGGTCATAATTGTAAAATCAAATTTCACAATTTTTTGGGTGCAGCTGTTACACCATAACCTATGGTGTAACAACCCAATTACCACTGCTTCTTTTGTAAAGAAAGTCAAATGACATGAAATAAATGACAAATAACATCAAATTCATGCCATTATTTGTATAGTCCATGTCATTTTTGTTGGAGTCCATATCCTAATTATTTCTCATGGTATCAAGAGCACAGAGAAATAGCCTACCTCGTAACACAAACATCTGCCGTATCACTTTTCCCGTCCCTGTCATTATTTGTATAGTCCATGTCATTTTTGTTGGAGTCCATATCCTAATTATTTCTTATGGTATCAAGAGCACAAAGAAATAGACTACCTCGTAAACACAAACATATGCTGTATCACTTTTCCCGTCCCCGCGTAGTTTCCTATCAATCATTGCAAGTTTCTTGCTAAAAATTTAATTGTGTCGGGTTTTTCTGTATATCCCCAGTTTTATCCCCCATCATTTTTCATTTTTATTTTTTGCTTTTTTTAATTCCAAATTTGATTCAAATTTATGCTCTCCATAATTGCAAAGATTACCTTCATATCTAGCTTTGTGCTTTTCTTTTGTCTTCTTTTGAATTTTGATTTAGTTGTGAACTATTTTCAATTCTAACTCTTATCTATCTATCATAGATAGTATAGGTAAAACTTCAAATGTAGTACGTTGTCTTGATCTGACCTTATTACCCTCTATATAATTGACTTACACAAATTGAAATTATATAAACCTATTAAAATGATTATTTATTAACATGACTATAATGTTGTGGAAGTATATTGCTGATTTTTTTATTTTGATAAAAAATTTTCCTTTTGATGGAAGATTTTGATATTCTTAAATGAATTTGTTATCTTTGTTTTTTGTAAACTTTTTTTAGTCTTTCCTTTTTTTTAAACCTAAAACTTTTAAGTTATTCTAATTTTAGTTCTTTAAAATGGCAAATATTTTGATTGATTGATTACCCATTATTATTTTAAAAATTTAAATAAAATTGATGTAATAAAAAAATAAGGGTATTATAGTCATTTAATAGAGGGACACCATGCCTCCCCCATTCACTTATATAATAGAGATAAAGGGATTCAACACCCTAAGCTAGCCCCCCATATATGGTAGTGCGTGAAGCCTATAACCTTTCCTCTTTTTTTTTATCGACGGTGGATTAATTAAGTTGAATAAATTTTTTTCCATTGGATATAGTATATTGATTATGGAAAAAAATGGTTCTCTATATAATGGGTCATATAGTCTGCTTTCTTATCTAATTTAATTATATTACTAAATTATTTGATGATAACCGACGAGGAGCATCTTTACCGGAAAGGGTCAAGGAGAAATTCTTTATTCAGCTTTCATATATACTGTATCAATAGAAATCAAGATAAAGAGGAAAGAGAATGTAAAAGTAGGTCTTTCATTGGTGATACTTTGTGCAATATTCATGGAAAATTCAGCGGAGGTTTTTCCTATATACCGTGCCATCAAAATTGCCATCAACAGATCGAAACTTCTCCCTTGGCTGTAGACTACTTCCTAAAGTTCAAATCATATTCCTATCTCTTAGAAATTAAATGTAACTCCCATTGTATGACTTTTGGTGTAATGGCCTTCAAAATGTTGGCGTATTTCTTCCTGTCTTGAAAAACAACATCTACTATTTCACTTAATAATTTTAGTCATGAAAATCTTCTGAAATTATCAAAATAAACTTAAGGAATAAAGTAATGAGACGGGAACAAATCATTACCAATGCTTCTTATCCTATGCTGTCATGCTGTGGCATGAGATTCACAAATCCTAATGGTGCCATATATATTATGCCAAATTTAATTTTATTACTTACAGAAAGTCATTCATTTATTAAATACTTAAAAAAAAAAAGACAATCATATTATCCTCATAGCATGAGTAGTTGTTCCTAAAGTACATGTTTGCAACACTCTCGTGCATCCCACGAGTTTCAATTTACAAGTAGGAAAGACAATAAGCTGATTTGAGGCAGGTCCAGTAAAACATAAACCCAAACTCGGATTTTTTTTTTGGAGTGGACCGCATATGTCCACAAATTTTGTACTTTTTTCATGGCTTTTGCTTTGTTCATTAAATTTTTTTCAAAAAAAAAGAAAAAAGAAAAGAAGAAGATAAACAACCACATGACCAGTAAATTGGAGAGAACCACCAATGCTCTAGTCAAGGTGTAATGAACGTGCACCAAGAATCCATCACCAATAATTGCAGCAAAGTTCAAAATAAAGATATTCTTTCCAGATAATATGGAGAACCTATATCCAAAGAATGAAATATTTGGAGACCCACTCAATTAATAATCTATACTTGAAAGTAACAAAATAGAGCAATGCAAATGGTTTTTTCGCAAAATTGAACTTTTACTTTTTTTTTTTTTTTTGCTTTGAACTTTTAAAAGGTTTTTCTAAAACTAATAAAATAGACCACTAATAAAAGACCTCTATATAATGATACATAACCATGCTAATTGGTTGCTTTGCAATTGAGCAAGTGGAGCGCTCTGTTCTTTAAGAATAAGATATAGGCAAGCAAGTTTACTTAGAAATGTTGAATGTGTAGTTATATATTTTTCCTTCTTTTATAATAGGAAAATTTGCCAAAAAAAGAACCTTTTAAAAGTTCAATTTTGCGAAAAAAAACCTTTTAAAGCATTATTTGCAAAAAAAATCACGAACTTAATTTTTCTTGCAAGATGAAACCTATATATTTCCATTTTCCGGTGTGATTTTTCTTAATTCCGGCGTTGACCTTTCTATATTCCTCTAACCCCCTCTTTCCATTAACTGCAACACCACCCCTATCCATCTCAAAAACTACACCGGAAAACGGGAATAAGTTTTATCTTGCAAGAAAATTTGAGTTTGTGGTTTTTTTAGCAAAGAATGCTTGAAAAGTTTTTTTTTTCGCAAAATTGAACTTTTAAAAGGTTTTTTTGGGTAAATTTTACTTTATTTTCACTTTATAATAACAATTTATATTTCTATAGTTCTTTATAGTTGCAACGTTATGAGACTTTTAGACTACTTAGATTTAGGTAGGTCGTGACTCGTGGTATTGAGCTTTGTTCCGCTGTTTAAAATACAACTAGTTTTTAGGCCCGGACTATGCCCCGGGTAATTATAACTTTCATTTATTAATATTTTACATCAAAAGTATAACACCAAACATTACTTGGTTTAGTGGTTAAGTCTTTAGTATTTAAGCTTAAAGTCATAGGATCAAATCTTATAACATGCATCTTCTAATTTTTTATTGCAGGTGTGTTTACTTGAAATAAGCACTCAAAGGGATAGCACCACATGGCACGGTTTCTTGTTTAGGATTGCATTTTAATATATTTGTATAGATGGGGTTGACAAACGCGTTGCAATTATTAACGAATTAAGATACCCAATTATTATGTGATGACTTTGTAGTTCATAATCATGCCTCCATGGCATTGCAATTTTTATTTTGGGAAGGTAACAACTAACAAGGCGATTTCAAAGCGAAAACATGGCGGATGTCCAATTAGACCGACCAGTGACTTCCCAGATCAAAGCTCGTGTGGCTGTTGATCTCATCAATGGAAATGGTGAAAAATCTGCTGATGTGTATGGAACCATAGCTGCTAGGGTTACATTTTACGACTGGTCCCGAAGTGATGCTCAACCATTGTCACCTGGGATGCCCATTACCATAAACAACGACAAGGGCTGCGGTCCGAAAACCCATCCCTTAGGGCTATTTTGACCGCAGCCTTTGGCATTTTTTCCGCTAGTGATAAATATATAATACATGTAGTACATACTATTAGAATAAATACTGCTTAAATGTGGGTGGGCCGATCTTAATACTTCCTCTGTTTTTTTTAGTTGCAACAATTACCTTTTTGCACAAACTTTAAGGAATGATCAGGAAAGAGAGTATAATTGACCCACTGCCCCTGCTACTAGTACTGTAATTAAGTAAAGAGAGAGAGAGAGATTTAATAAAGTTGTCCAAAATTCAAAATTCTCACTTGCCCATACTATTAGGACCCGCGTGATATTTTACGGGAAAGTTGTCCAAAATTTGGAGGACTTTCAAAGTTCCCTCCAAATTACAAAAAAATAATTAAGTGTTCTTTAAATACAACCATCTGCATTCACATTTTGGGATTTTCATTTTCTCTTACAGAGTTAGTGTTTTCTAAAGTCAGGGGTTTTTTTACATGATAAAATTCACAACACACACTAACACTTCTTAGGTCAGTTGTAATTCTCCTCACAACACACACTTGCACAAGTTTTTTTTTTTTTGGTATAATGTAAGAGTATATTACCAAAATAGCATGAAAAGCCATCCAACAATACAGCCTACAGGCACCTGGCACAACAACCAGGCCCAACAACAACTCAACAACTATCAACTAAGGCATCAAACCATTCAATCTCACTACTATTCCACTTCTCATTAATTTTGCATCTAACTCTCCTCCAAATTACATTCTTAATCTCTCTAGCCATAACCTCAAGTTTAGGGACAACATTATGCCAATAGGCATCATTTCTAGCCTTCCAAGTATAATAAACAACAGCAGACAAAGCATAGTAGCAAACTTGTTGCATCCTTCTGCTACGGTATTTCTTGCCCCATTTCTTCCAGCCTGTGTACAGCAGCTCATCACCAGCAGTTCCAATATTAAGCCATCTCATAATTTCCCAGTAGATGCGTTTACTGAAACAACATCTAAAAAATAAGTGAGTGCAAGCATCCATTCCATCATTGCATAATAAACACTGACGGCCTGTTTGGTTAGTAGTACTAAATGGTAGTAATGGTAATGGTTTTTAGTGTAAATTTGTGAAGGTATTTTCATGTCAATATCCATGGTAATGCTACTTTATCCCAAAACACCTATTTTCTTCCTAAAATTTCATTACCATCCATTACCACTTGGAAGGTGGTATTGAGTGGTAATGGAAATTTATGAAGGAAAACCCATGTTTTGACATCAAGTTTCATTACCATGGATGTTACATGGGAATGCCTTCACAAATTTACACTAAAAACCATTACCATTACTACCATTTAATACCATTAACCAAACGGGTCGTGAGTGTCTGAACAAACCCCAGCTACAGCAAGCTTTTCCCTAGTTTTGACCTTCCCTAAAGCAACCATCCAGGAAATAAGAGAATGCTTTGTTATATTATAAGCAGCCCAAACCCAGTTATGCCACCCAACCTTCTCAAACTGGCCCTGCATCCACTTGCACAGGTTTATGGAAAGTCAGTTGTCTTCATTCTCTTCTCCCACCTTCTTTTCTACTTTTGCATCTGGTTTTTTTTTTCCGATTTGCCACCTGAGGTATGTGGTGAAGACTGATCATCTCATGGGGGTTTTGCTCTGACTTGCATATGGGTGGTTCTGACGCTGAGTTTGAGATGGATGTGGACGAGCTATTGATGTTATAGGCTCTGCAAGAAGAGGACAATGAAGATGATGAGGTATATATCTTGTCCTCTGACTCTGAAAATGAGCTAGATAATGACACAAGTAATATGATTATTCCGTGCATTGAAAGAGAGGCAAATACAGTAAACATTTAAAGAAAAAAGACAGAATTACTTGTGTGAACACATTTATTACAACTTAAAACTAATGGGAAATTTAATTCATAAATTATACTATATATTGAAAGATTCAAAATAGGAACAACATATTGAAATTTCCCAATGGAAAATACAGGAACAACAAAAGAAAACGGAGAGAGTATATGTTATTTACAAATATTTTGTTAAAAGTTGTTTTTCTTTTGTTTTGTTATAGTTGCTATTTATCTCAATATCTATGTCAATTGTATTCCATCGTTCAGTAGTCAGTAGACCGTCAATTTATTTATTATTCTACATTTTAAAAGCTTTGCTAGTGACGTGAGACACTAGCTAGCTTCAATTGATAGTGTTAGATTTATTTTTTTGGTGGAAGTGTTAGATTTAATTTCATCAATGGATAAGCATTTATAAAACATAAAGAAAACCCACATAATTAAATTTACAAAAAGAAACAATAAATCGAAAAAGTATGAGCATGGTCATAGACTACATGCTCACTACAAGAAAGAGCTCTATTAGCGACGGAGTTTTTAACTACGGGTCTGAGGTCTGTCAATTAATTACAACTGATAAATTTTTAATCACTATTAGCTACTAACACAAATTCAGTCGTAATTATTAGTCGCAAATTAACTAGTGAAAAATGATCAGTCACTAATGAGGTACTGGCATTTATTCGGTCCCTCAACAGATACTAACACAATTTCGATGCAAAAATCTGTCACAAATTAACTACTGAAAAATGACCAGTCACTAATGAGCGACCGAAAAATTATTCAGTCTCTAATCAAATACTAACGCAATTTCGGTCACAAATGGTCAGTCACAAATGTACTACAAAAAGAATTCATTTACTAAAGACTGAAAATTCTGTCGTCACTAATTAGATACTAACATAATTTCAGTCGCAAAAGTTTAGTTGCAAATTAGCTAATAAAATCAAAATCTGTCACTAATTAGATATGAAAAATTCTTAGGTCTCTAATTGGATTTGATACTGATACAATTTGTTGTATGAAATTAACACGTTTCTTGCCGCTAAGTATCTATAACACAATTTCCATTGCAAAATTTTAGTCACGAATTTAGTAATCACCAAACATTAATTAGTTCATTGATTGGCTCTTGAATAATTTTTAATTGTCTACTAGCTACTATGACAAAGGGAACAGATATATGTGTTCATCGGACTTTGACCCATGAATGTACTGTCCTTATACCCGAATCTGTAGGAAGGATTAACCGTCCCTTTTTCCATTGATTAAGCAAATATTATATACAACCTATAAGGAGATCAGTAAGGGTACAATTAAGGGGCCTAAATATACGGTTGCCTATTATACAAGATATTGACATAATCAAAAGATATTACATATATTCTATTACACCCCCTCAGTCGAAGCGGGAGGTGGGTGAACGCTGAGACTGGCTCGAAAATCTTCAAACAGGATTAAAGGAAGACCTTTAGTAAAGATATCTGCAATTTGATGACGGGAAGGAACATGAAGAACACGAACTTCACCGCGAGCAACTTTTTCCCGAACAAAGTGAATATCCATTTCAATATGTTTAGTGCGTTGATGTTAGACAGGATTACCAGAAAGATAAACTGCACTAACATTATCGCAGTAAACTAAAGTTGCTTTACGAATAGGGAAGTGAAGTTCAAGGAGAAGATTGCGTAGCCAGCAAGATTCAGATACAACATTTGCCACGCCACGATATTCAGCTTCAGCGCTAGAGCGAGACAATGTTGCTTGACGTTTAGCAGACCAAGAAAGTAAATTGTCACCAAGAAATACGCAGTAGCCGGAGGTAGAGCGCCTGGTATCGGGACAACCACCCCAATCTGCATCAGTATATGAAATAAGAGTGGAAGTGGATGAAGGATACAGATGAAGACCGTGACTCAAGGTGCCCTTCAGATAACGCACAATGCGCTTTAAAGCATGCATGTGTTCATCCATGGGGTTGTGCATAAATAAGCAAATCTGTTGCACAGCATAAGAGATATCAGGCCTAGTGAAGGTGAGATATTGTAAAGCACCAGCAAGACTGCGATAATGAGATGGATCAGCAAATGGAGTACTAGAGGCAGCACTCAGCTTTGACTTAGTATCAACAGGAGTGGAAGAAGGTTTACAATTGGACATGCCAGCACGTTCAATAATTTCTTCTGCATATTTCTTTTGAGAGAGAAAGAGACCATTGGAATGACGATTGACAGCAATACCCAGAAAATAGCTCAAGGGACCCAAGTCCTTCATAGCAAATTCAGAACTGAGGAGAGTCAAAATGGAGCGTCGGAGGTGATCAGATGAAGCTGTCAAAATAATATCATCCACATACAAAAGAATGTAGGCCATGTCATTGCCTTGATGGTATATAAAGAGAGAATTATCGGAGGTGCTGTGACAAAAACCGATTGTGGAGACATAGTCAGCAAAACGTTTGTACCAAGCTCTAGGGGCTTGTTTCAGGCCATAGAGGGATTTCTTCAGCAAACAAACATGATTAGGATATGTCGGGTCACGATTAGGGCTGTTCAAAGACCAGGGTCGGACCGGAATCTGGACCGGACCGGACCATAATTTGGACCGGACCGGACCGAAGATTCCGGTCCGGTCCTCGGTCCGAAGAAAATCCCGATTCCGGGTTTCCGGTCCGGTCCGGTCCAAACCCGGAAAATTCCGGTCCGGACCGGTGGACCGGAATTTCTGATTTTTTAGTAAAAAAAAAAAGTTTATATGTTAAAAAAGTTAAAAAGGTAGTAAAAAGTTAGAAATTTAAAACTACTATTTATAAACTTTAGAAATATTGTTATTTATATTATTAAAAATTTTAATATATCTAATTTATAAATATTTTTAAATCAAATAAAAAATATTTTTTTTAAAAAAAAAAAGATTCCGGTCCAACAGGTCCAAGACCGGACCGGACCGGAAAAATTCAGGTCCAGACCGGACCGGACCGGACCGGAATTTTTCCGGTCCGGTCCAGGTCCAATTTTTTTCCAGATTCCGGTCCACCGGTCCAGCCGGTTCCGGTCCGGTCCGGTCCGGTCCGGTCCGGTCCTGGACCGGTGAACACCCCTAGTCACGATAACCAAGAGGCTGATGCATGTAAACTGTCTCTTGGAGATCACCATGAAGAAATGCATTTTTGACGTCGAGCTGATGAATGGGTCATGCTTTGGAGAGAGCAAGGCTGAGCACAGTGCGAATTGTTGCTGGTTTGACAACTGGACTGAAAGTTTCACCACAATCGATACCAACCTGTTGACCTTCACCATTACCTACAAGGCGAGCCTTATGACGCTCAAAAGAACCGTCAGATTTTTCTTTATGACGAAATATCCACAAAGAACGAATCACATTAACATTAGGAGGAGGAGGAACTAACTCCCACGTCCTATTTTCAATTAAAGCATTGTATTCATCATCCATAGCCATTTTCCAATTAGGATCCTTAAGAGCAGCCACGGGGTTACTAGGAAGGGGAGATTTTGTAAGTTGAGTAACAAGACCATGGTGATATTTTTTGTTGGGTTTGATAATACCATGTTGGCTGCGGGTTACAGGTTTGTGGCCTAAATTTGGAGGGGGCTGGAGAGATGAGGAGCTATTTGTATTAGAAGAGGGGAGCAGTGGGCCTGGAACGCCCACTGGAGATGATGAGGGGACGCTGAGTCCATTAGAAATGGGGGAATTAATTACAGGTGGACCGTGATTAAGGGAGGGAAGGTGTGTGGGAGTTGGGCCGACAGAAAGTGGCACGCGTGGGCCTGCAGGTGGAGAATGAGTAGATGCGGTAGGAGTGTCAGGTTGTGGGGCTGCACTAGGAGAATGAGGGGCAGCAGGTGGAGTGGGAATGTGTATTGGATTATTTATGAGATGTTGGATCACATAAGGAGAGACACCATGGTCCACAAAATCATAAGTGGAGGATGATGGCGTGTGAAGTTTGGAAAAAGGAAATTGTGATTCATCAAATAAAACATGGCGACAAACGATGATTTTATTTGAGGATAAATCATAACATTTGTAACCGCGATGATTAGAAGGAAAACCTAAGAAGACACAAGGAGTGGATCGAGGTTGAAGTTTATGAATAGTAGTGGAAGGAATAAGAGGGTAGCATAAGCACCCAAAAACTCGAAGGTGAGAATAAGATGGGACTTTGTTGTAGAGAATATGAAGAGGAGTGTCGTAATGCAGAACTTTGCTTGGAAGTATGTTAAGTAAATAGGTGGCCATTTGGAGGGCGTGATGCCAAAATGATGGAGGGAGAGAGGCATGGGCAAGAAGTGTGCGAATAATGTTATTAATGGCACGAATTTTGCGTTCAGCTTTACCATTTTGAGAAGAGGTGTATGGACAAGAAAAACGTAAAGAAATACCATTTGCTTGACAGAATTGAAAAAATGACCCATTATCATATTCTTTACCATTATCACATTGGATGTTTTTGACTTTCCTGTTGAAATGAGTGTTGATGTATGCATGGAGAGAAAGAAAAATGGAAGATACTTGGGATTTACGGGATATGGGGAAGGTCCATAGAAAATTCGAGAAATCATCTAGGAAAAGAACATAGTATCTATGACCAGCGGAGAACTCAAAAACAGTGAAGTCCATACATCACTATGAAGTATATCAAATGGCATAGTAGTTGAATTATGAGAAGCAACAAACGGCAATTTAACATGTTTTTCAAGCGGACAAGAGTGACAAAAAATAGAACTATTTTTATTACACTCAATAAATTTATTCCTTCTAAGAGAATCTAAAACCGGAGCCCCCGGATGACCCAAGCGATCATGCCAAAGGGATGAAGCTAAAGCAGCAAAGGACGGAGAATTTGTATCTTGGTGAGAGAAAGTGGTGATAGGATAGAGATCGCCCTGACTCTCACATCTCATGAGAGCTACCCCCGTCTGAAGGTCCTTCACAGATAACCCAAACGGATCAAATTCCACAGAGACATTGTTATCAACAGTAAATTTACGAACAGAAACTAGATTTTTGATAAGTTTGGGAGCATGTAACACATTTTTGAGGGAAAAAGGAGGATGAGGGGAGGGGATATGTGAGCTACCATAACCACTAATAGGAATAGAATGACCATTTTCGACAAGAATACCATGATTATTATTCAATTGAAAATAGGACGAAAGAGTACCTGGATTAGAGGTCATGTGAGACGTCGTGCCGGTGTCCATATACCAAGAAGGATCCGGTTGAGAGAGGGTCATGGTGTTGAATGCAGCATCAATCTCAGTTGGACAATAAGTTTCAGTATTGTAGGCTTGGGCTGGGCGTGGCCAAAGAAGACCAGGAGAAGGGCGAGCAGCAGGGCCATTGGGCCGAGCCCAGTTGTGAGTAGGAAAGGGGCAAGGAGGAAAAGGCCAAGCAGGGGGTTGAGACCACGCCCACTGCTGCCATGAGGGGTATTGCGGCTGCTGCCACTGCTGCTGTGGAGACCCGCCGCGACTGCCACCACCATGCGGTGGAGCACCGCCGTGGCCACCCTTACCACCACCTTTGCCGGAGTTCCGACCACCATTGGAACCGTGATTTTTTTTTGTTTTGTCTATTGTTTTTATGATAATTACGGTATTGCGGTTTAGAATTGGTGTAAGAGGAAGTATCATCAATGTCTTTAGGGGAAGCAGTAAGTAAGGCTGAGTGAGATTCGGTGGCGGCTTTCTTGGCAAGACTTGCTTCTTCAAGAGTAAGCATTGAACGAGCCTCATAAAATTTGGGAAGTATCTTAGATTGACGAATTAACGTCCCAACATTGTTATATGACTCAGTGAGGCCGGAAACAAGTTGAAGTACGAGCCGGCTATTGGTGACAGGTGCACCTACATTTTGTAACTGGTCAGAGAGAAGTTTAAGGCGTTGACAGTACGCCGAGATGTTGGGAAAGTCACTCAAATGAGTATGAGAGAACTCTTGTTCTAAGGTAACGGCACGGGAGTGCTCGTTATCTTGAAAGATATCACGCAAACGATTCCATGCATCCATGGCCTTAGCATCCGGTTCGATAATGGTATGTAATAGGTCACTGGATATGGTGGAATAGATCCACTGAAGAACGGTGGCGTCTAAAGTGGACCATAATTCAGGGTCGGTGGTAGCGGGGTTGGACATGGTAGTACTTGCGGTAGCCGGAGCAATGATGTGGTGAATAACCCGGTGGGAACGAGCGTGAATCTTAAATAATTCGGCCCATGTAGAATAGTGAACATTTTCCATTTCAAGAGTAATGGGAATATGGTTTTTGATGTTGGAGACGGCAAGAGTCGGGTGAAAGGTGTTCTTACTTTCAGTCATGGAGGCCGAGAGAATGTGACGGTTGAAGAAAATAAGAAAAGAGATTTAGAGTGGCGGAAGATAGGTGGGGAAACCTAAGACTACTGATACCATGTAGGAAGGATTAACCGTCCCTTTTTCCATTGATTAAGCAAATATTATATACAACCTATAAGGAGATCAGTAAGGCTACAATTAAGGGGCCTAAATATACGGTTGCCTATTATACAAGATATTGACATAATCAAAAGATATTACATATATTCTATTAGAATCCATTTTAGGCCAGTTTTTGGGCCCATTGTTATCCGTAGTTGTAAGCATATTTTTATTGCCTACGCGGGATGAATGCGGATTTGAGATTTTATTGGACCTGTTTAGGGTTTAGGGTTTAGATTGAAGCATGGGTTTAGATTTTATTGGACCTGCTTCAAATAAGGCTTATTGCCTTTCCTACATTTTATAAAACTAAATCGAAACTCGTGCGATGCATGAGTGTTGCAAACATGTACTTCAGGAACAACTACTCATGCTATGAGGATAATATGATTGTCTTTTTTTTAAGTATTTAATAAAATAAATGATTTTTTGAAGGTAATAAAATCTAATTTGGCATAATATATATGGCATCATTTGGATTTGTCTATCCCACGCCAGAAGGCATAGGATAAGAAGCATTTATTAACTAAGAAAGAGGGATGTATATCAAGGAAAGTGAATGGTAGGACTATCACCCATCTAGTGGTAGGCTGGTAGCAGCTGATATTGGAAGAGAGTGTGTGGTGTTAAAGAGCAAATGAATAGTTTTTTTTCATCTTCAGATATCACACAAATGCCTAGGTATTTTATTAAACAAGTTTATCAGGTTATGAATGCTAATCATGCCACAGCTCATTGTTAGATTACCAATTTTTGCAGTTATGCCAAAAAGATTGTCAAGAAGGGATAGTGATTGGTTTTATACGTTGTAAGTAGTTCATGATGTTAGTGTATGTCAGGGAATGTTCTGTTTCCTGGTTTAGGTTGTAAATTGTTGTGAGTAATACGATATTTCAAATTGCTTAGCAAAAAAAAAAAAAGGGGAGGTTGATAAAAAAAAATGTTAATTAATTCAAAAAGCATTAAACAAGCCCCACTCACATTTCTTGATTGATAAATACTTCTTATCCCATGTCTTGTTGCATAGGATAAACAAATCATTTTAATAATAGTACGTAACTAGTTTTTAGGTTTGGGCTATGTCCTCGATAATTATATTTTTAATTTATAAGTATTTCGTTAAAAATCATAACAATAAATATCACTTAGCTGAATGGTTAAAACTTATAACTTTACTGTATAAGTTTGAAGTCATGGGATCAAAAGGTAATTTCTAATTTTGTTTATTCAATGTGCATGTATACATGTGTAGTAAAATATCCTAAGATATAGCATTACAATTTGGGTTCTTAAGATAACAATCCTTATATGAGAAGATGAGTACACTTATCCTTATATAATCTCTCCATTCTCTAAACATCTAACTTCCCATCCAAAAAAAAAAGGATTCTACAATTTGTTTATGTCTGTTTTCGAACAACTTTATACTTTTACTATATTCTCTATTGGTAAAGGTTTTGTTCCCTTTCCTATCAAAAAAAAAAAGTTTGTTTCCTTCTTACATTACTTTATTCCCTATTTTCATTTTTTATAATTTCAGAAGATTATCATGACTGCGATATTATTAAGTCAGATAGTACATGTTGTTTTTCAACACAGGAAAAAATACCCAAACATTTGAAGGCCAATACACCAAAAGTCATACAATGGGAGTTATATTTAATACGAAAGAGACAACTTAATTTTCCATTATCGAATATTTGTTAGAAATAGTTTAGCTTATGTTGGTCCAAACTTGAAGTTAGTTAACTTTGTTGTCCTATATTGGTGGTGAAAGAAGTTATACCCCAATTTATATAGAGAAGTGTTCTATAAACATATTATGGAGGAGATAGTGGACTAGGGGTGATAATGAGATTGGCCTGTTTGCGAAGAGTTCGGGATCGGCTCGGTCAAAGATCGGCTCAAATTCGAACTCGGCTCGAGATTTTAACGAGCCGAGCTGATTATCATTATTTGTTGAGTTACTTATGGTTATTGGAGATTTACTCATTAATCCAGCAGTTTCATTGCTCACTAAAATACTATTCCATAAAAACTTTTTCTATTCGAGTTCTATTCCCACTCCATCTGTCGGAGTGCGCCGGTTCGTGGAGAAGAAGTTAACCCTGGAGTCGGTGGTTGCTATCCAATTGCACCTGTTGTGGAGGTCTATCGACTTAGGGCAGTGATCATATCATGGCGTCTCGATTTTCAAATAAGTTATTACGGTTTTTCTCTACTAGTTCCAACATATTGCACAAAGTATCACCAATGAAAGACCTACTTTTACATTCTCTTTCCACTTTATCTTGAGATACAGTAGATATGAAAGCAGAATAAAGAATTTCTCCTTGACCCTGTCCGGTAAAGACGCTCCTCGTGGGTTATTGATAAGACTATATTTTATACATGATTTTTGCCCATTATATTACTTTTTGGTATAAGTTATGAGACTTATAATATATTTTCTTCTCATATTTTTAACGTTTTAAGAGTTAAGTTATTTAAGTAATAAAGCTGATTTAAAATATGAAAAATGCGCTCAATAAATTATTTGCGTGATTCTAATAATACTTATACTTACTATTTATAATAGTAGTATATTTTTACTATGCAAATATTTTGCTTTAGAACCCATTTAGTTATTACTATGTATTTGTTTTGTAGGAAAATTAGAAGAAGAAAGCCCAAATAAAAGAAGCTAACTATTCTTTGGGTTTGCATCTGACCTGTGAAAATATAGCACAATGGAAGACTCTCCCAACAAATTGGAGGAAGAAAACCCAATGCTTCCAAGTTCCAACGAGATGTTCCACTGAAGCCACACCCACTCTTTATGAAATAAATATGAAAAAAAAGAAAAAGAAAACCTAATCTAAGATACTGGAGACACGCAAAAAAAAGAAAGGAAAAAAAGAATCTTATTGGGCCAAAAGAGTGCAGCCACGGCAGGCACTTGAGGGTGTGGGGTTTTAAAAAAACCTAAGGCAGGGGACGAGAGGAATGTATACAAAGACCAGAGAGTGACGCAGCAAGAAAGATAGCCAGACACGAGGGAACAGAGGACGAATACAGAGGAAAGACGAAGTGACGATCATCTGAATCTGGAGTTTTTTTCTCTCTTCTCTTAGTTTATGCTATCTAATTTCATTATTACTAGGTTTAATTTCAGATTTTTACTTTCAATTAGTTGGGTTAATTTAGTTTCAATGTCTAGTTAAATTTTCATGTTTTAGGACTAGATGTAGTCTTTTATTTTCTGTCATTGAATTGAACTAAGTTGTTTGGATTGATTTATTTTTATTGAAATTTGATAATCTTGGTTTGTTTTCATATAATTGATTTGGCCAGTTGATTATATGTTTAAGATATTGGATTATTAGCGGAAGTGAAATTTCAATATTAGTTCGTGGGATTATTAAACGTCAAGTAGTGTAATTTTAGGAATAGTTATACACTTGGGGTGGTCTTTTACATGAATTTCTTGTTTGTAAATGGGTTTATATTAATTGTTATGACCACGGAAGTAGGCGTAAGATTAATATAAATACACGTTTTCTACCTTAGAAGAGGAGATAATATATCATAGGAAGTTCGATCATTGCAATACAATAGCTTTTAATCCGACAACTAGTTTAATTTCATTGTAGAAGGTAATTGGCGAAATCTAAGTCCTAGAACTATTTCTTATACTTGATTTATACCCATTGTCCGATGTCTTTAGAGTTAGAATTAGTATGGTTCTTATTTTATTAGTCTAGTTTATCACCACCAATCACTATTTCTGGATCGTCTAGATAATATTAGTGTCTCTTAATTTGGTAGTTGATTATACCTCCTTGTGGGAAAATATCTTACTTACCCTATATTTACTTTAATTGACCAGTACACTTGTGGTATTTTAAGGTATATTTAGGACCGACCAGTTATCATCAAATAATTTAGTAATATAATTAAATTAGATAAGAAAGCGGACTATATGACCCATTATATAGAGAACCATTTTTTTCTATAATCAATATACTATATCCAATGGAAAATAATTTAGTCAACTTAATTAATCCACCGTCAATAAAAAAAAAAAGGTCATAGGCTTCATGCACTACCATATATGGGGGGCTAGCTCAGGGTGTTGAATCCCTTTATCTCTATTATATAAGTGAAGGGGGGAGGCATGGTGTCCTCCTATTAAATGACTATAATACCCTTTTTTTATTACATCAATTTTGTTTAAATTTTTAAAATAATAATGGGTAATCAATCAATCAAAATATTTACCATTTTAAAGAACCAAAATTAGAATAACTTAAAAATTTTAGGTTTAAAAAAAAGGAAAGACTAAAAAAAGTTTACAAAAAACAAAGATAACAAATTCATTTAGGAATATTAAAATCTTCGATCAAAAGGAACAATTGTCAAAATAAAAAATCAGCAATATACTTCCACAACATTATAGTCATGTAAATAAATAATCATTTTAATGGATTTATATAATTTCAATTTTGATGCTAAGAAGTTGTGTTTTTTTCATATTACATATTTTTTAGGGATTTGAAGTGCAAAAGCCCCATTTGGAAATTTTGAACTTTTCTCTCGCGGGTTCTAGCGTTCAGCTGGGCGCCATGGGCAAACCTCGAGTGAGCAAAACTTCCAAGAGTAAGACGAAGGGGAAAGAGAAGGTGAATTGCCCATCTTCTTCCAATGCGCGCAAAACAAGATCCATGGATGAATTGCTTGGAGCTTGAAGATTGGAGATCCGGAGTTATGAAAACAGCGAGGAAGAAGGTGAGATTTTGTCTCCTAAATCTTCTTTAATTGAGTTACAAAAACAATCTGTAGATAAACAGAATTTCTCGAAATGGCTTGAAGTCTTGAATAGTGGGTCTAAGTTTCATGGGCGGTTGAAATTGAGGGAAATAAGGACATTTCTGTTGATAATCAAATTGATAACCCTGAAATATGTCAAAACGATGCAATATCTGTTAATGCTGAAAGTACTATGAATGAGGTAATTCCTGAGACTGCTGAAATTTGTGTGAATGATAAAATTGATGAACTGATTCCTGAAATTGATTGGGAAGATATTCAAGAAGAGGTTGATTTCTGGGAACCCTCTATTGTTTGTTATGTTCTTAGGGCAAATCCACCATTACAGGTTGCTGAAGGATTCATTCGGAGGATTTGGGGGAGAAAGGGTATTGATAGAATTCTTTTAGTAGGAAATGGGTTGTTCCTTGTGAGATTTCAGAATCTAGAGGTTAGGGATGAAGTGTTGTCAGGGGGGTTTCAATTCTTTGATGCGAAACCTCTCATTATGCAAGCTTGGTGCCCTAAAATGGAGTGGAAGAAGAAGAATGTGGATGTATTGCCTTTATGGATTGAACTTCATGGACTGGATTCGAAATATTGGGGTGAGAAGAGTTTGACCAAAATTGTAATTCCAATTGGAAAGTTCTTGTAAGTGGATCAAGCCACTCTGAATAGAGAGAGATCATTGTTTGCTCGAGTCCTGATTGAAGTCAAAATGCATCAAAAATTCCCAGATACATTGCATTTTATGAATGAAAGGAAAGAATTGTTGGAGCAAAAGATATACTATGCCTGGAAACCTATTCAATGTAAGAAGTGCACTGGGTATGGTCATTCAGAGGTTGATTGTGTGAAGAAACAAAAAAAATAAGAAGATGTGGGTTGTGAAACAGAAGGCCAGTATGAGCAACAAACCAGATGAAGGGCAGATAACACAGGTGACCAGATCAGCTAGAGTTCAAGAAGGTGAGAATGATCATGTGGGTGGGCGAGTGCTTGCCCGCCACAACAGAGACCTGGACATGTGCAGGTTGTTACACCTGTCAGAAACCAATTTGAGGTGCTGGCACAAACTACAACAGAGGAGTTGTTCTATGATGTTGAACAACACAAGGCCAATGAAGTGCAGGGGTGGAAATCCCCTGACAACCATGGATAATATCATGGTTTGGAATGTCAGGGGACTGAATAGGGTGCAAAAACAAATTGAGGTTAGAAATTTTATTTCTGCCCATAACATAAAACTATTATGTCTCCTGGAAACTAAAGGTTGTGGTCTGGTGTTTACAATAATTTGTGTGATGGCTGGTGTTTCACAACTAATAGTTGTGTGATTGATAAGGGTAGGATTGTCATAGGATGGCTTGCTGAGTCTTTTACATTGGACATTATTAAAGTCACTGATCAAGTCATACATTGTAAGATACAACCTATTGGATCTCTTTTGAGTTTTCTGTGTTCTTTTATTTATGGTTCAAATGATAGAAATGACAGGGAAAGGTTGTGGTTTGATTTAAACCAAGTGCAGACTAGTGAACCATGGTTGGCTATGGGAGATTTCAACACTGTTTTAAACCTTGATGAAAGGGTGGGTTCAGTGGTGAGAGTGCATGAAGTGCAACCCTTTAGAGATTGTGCTCTTGGTTGTGGGTTGGTTAATATTAAGAGTTAAGGGAGATTCTATACCTGGTCCAATAAGCAAGAGGGGGAGCACAAGGTTTTTTCTCGGATTGATAGAGCTATGGGCAATGAGCAATGGTTAGAGCAATTTGAAGAAGGCCGAAATGGCCTATCTCCCCGAAGGAGATTTTGATCATGGCCCCGGTGTTTTGTGTGTTTATGCTTGGCGAGACTCGGGGTAAAAAACCATTCGGGTTTTTTAATATGTGGGCTCAGTCTCCTACTTTTCTTGAGTCTGTAAAGAAGGTCTGGGAGAGTCCAGCTCAAGGCTGCTTAATGTACAAAGTAAGGGAGAAGCTGAAGGCTTTGAAAATCGATCTCATGAAATTAAATAAGGAGAGTTTTTCAGAGGTTCAAGTGCTGGCTGCTAAAGCTTATCAGGATCTGATTAGGGTCCAGTATCTTGTTCATCAGCATCCTAATAGTGTTGATTACACTAGAGAGGAGAAAGAAGCAATTTGTGCTTATAGAAAGGCCCAAGAGATCTACCTCAGCTTCCTAAGACATAAATCAAAGGCTAATTGGATTGATAAGGGTGATGATAACTCTAGACTCTTTCATCAATCTATCAAGGCCAGAAGGAATGCAAACAAAATTCATGCCATTCAAGATGCTACAGGGGAATGGGTTAATGAGGATGGGAAAGTTACAGAAGCTTTTGTTCAGGATCTCTTCAATAAAACCTTAGATGACAGATGTATTATTAAGGGGAGAATAATCAATGAGGGGCCTAGACTGTCAGCTCAACAACAAGACCTTTTGGTGTGAGGCTGATGTGAAAAGGGTTCTGCATTCTATCCCTGACAATAAAGCTCCTGGAGCTGATGGGTACAACAACTTTTTCTTTAAAAAGTGTTGGGAGATTATAGGAGGAGAGGTCTCTGCTGCTGTCCTTCATTTTTTTAGGACTGGGAAGTTGCTAAAATCTATCAATGTTACTTCCATAACTTTCATTCCTAAGGTGAAGAGCCCTGTGAGTGTTAGTGATTATAGACCTATTTCTTGCTGCACTGTTATATATAAGTGCATCACTAAATTGTTGTGTGAGAAGTTGAAGCTTGTTTTACCTAGTATTGTGTCTGAAACCCAGGGAGCTTTTGTTGCTGGTAGGAGTATTTTGCACAATGTTCTTCTTTGCCAAGACATTGTTACAATGTATAGGAAGGGGCAAAGGCAAAAATGTTGCATGATGAAAATAGATATTCAAAAAGCCTATGACACTGTTTGCTGGGAGTTTGTAGAAGACATGTTGAAAGCGTTAAATTTCCCCGATCAGTTTATTCACCTAGTGATGATGTGTGTGACTAGTCCAACTTTCACCTTGATTATAAATGGCAGTCCCACTGATTTCTTCAATTCTAAGAGGGGGTTGAGACAAGGTGACCCTATGTCTCCCCTCTTATTTGTTTTGTGTATGGAATACCTCACTAGGATCATGGTCTACATTGGGAAACAACCCCAGTTTGAGTTTCATCCTAGGTGCAAAACTTTAGGACTTAATCATCTGTGCTTTGCAGATGATTTAGTCTTATTTTGCAATGGTGACTACAGGTCAGTACAGATGATTCTTCAAGGCTTGAATTTGTCCACTGCAACTAGTGGTCTTAAAGCTAGTCCTGCAAAGTCAAATGTTTATGGGTGTGGGATGACAGATCAGGAAATGAAGAGAATTGTGGATAGTGCTGGGTTCAAGATTGGGAGTCTCCCTTTTAGGTACTTAGGAGTACCTATTAGTGTCAATAAACTTTCTGCAGCTGATTGTGAGAAGTTAATAGAAAAAATGGTTAGTAGGATCAGATTGTGGAGCACTAGACACATATCTTTTGCTGGGAGAAGACAATTGATTAATTCAGTACTTTTGAGCATTTGTGTATATTGGGCTCAAATATTTCTCATTCCCAAAGATGTTATTAACCAGATTAATGTAATATGTAGAGCTTTTTTTATGGAATAAGTGATTGTAAAAGCTCATATGGTTTTTTCATAACGGTCTTCTATGCTACAAGTAAAAGTATCAAATTATAAGAGATAGCTTTTGTTTAGGATTTTAGATCAGTAAGTACCATTGTGTGTGAGTCAAACCACTATGGAGTGTCGTTTTGTATGTCGTGTTGTATGAGTTATTGCATTTATATACTTCCTCTGTTTCAAATAGTTGCACCATTCGGCATTTGGTCACTATTCATCAACCATCTTTAACAAGCTTTCTCTCACCATTATATAAGAAAAAACATAGTCAAGTGGGATCTTGTTAAATTCGTCTCAATACGAGGATTTCAAATATCAACTTTGTATAATTTTTACTTATACGCAATTAGAGATATTCACGTTTAAAAAAGGTTATTGGCAAACGTGAAAAAGCAAACGGTGCAACTATTTTGAAACGGAGGAAGTATTATGTAAGTCCCATTTTGTTAATTGTCTCATCATGCATACCTCTCATAAATCATAACAAAATGTCGTTTTAGTGATCAATCATGTATTTCAATTATAACTATAATAATTTAAATGGGTTGCTAAAAGACATCCTAAAATTTTCTATTTACGCCCTAAATACATACATGTCCCCACCCTCCATGTATTTATACCCAAACTCATTCCCTCACGCACTCTCATACTTCCTCACACTCTCATACTTCCTCGCACACTGTCACTCTCTCTTATCATCCAAGGACTTATCTGGCCACTTTCCAACCACTTCTCCGACCACTCTATCTTCTCACACATTGAAGAAGGTTGAACGACATCATCACCCGATCACTTCTCCGGCAACAACTCCAACAATTTTTCTGGCCACATTATGTGCAACTTTTACGGCCACATTATAGCCGTATTAATATTAATGAAATTTAATACTTCATTTAATTAAAGAAATGGATTAGAATGACTTAAAAGTGCCGAAAAAGTTTTCAGGTATCTATCATAGACGTCTGAACCACAGGTACAAACGCATATTTTACGTGTCCAACCACAGGTACATGCGCCTATTATAGGCACCCAACCATAAGTACACGCGCCTATTTTAGGTGCATATACATATGGTTGGGCGCCTAAAATAGACGCTTGTACCTGTGATTGGGCGCCTTTGATCAGGCCCGGCTAAGGCCCTGTGCAGGGTGAGCAACCGCATAGGGCCCCAAAAATATAAGGGCCCAATTATTTTCTTTGTTTGCCCAAAGTAAAAAAAAAAAAAACTAAACTAAATCCAAATTCAAGCGTTTCTGTTATGCTATTTTCACACTTTTCCCTTCCGATTTCCAAAATCCCATTAATGCTACCTTTGTTGTTTCTTGTTCCCAAAAAAATTCAATCCTTCTCCACTACAACTCTCAAAATTAAACCTTAGGTTTTTCACCTAAAAGAAATCAAAATCTCTTTTTTTTTTTTTTTCGAATTACCTTGCACAACTAATTAACAGATCGATTGAAGCTCGAATTCGTCTAATTAAAAATGGTGATGCAAGCAGGAAATTTTAGGTTGTTTTTGCTTTTGTTTTAGTTTTAGTTTTTGGGATAAATGAAGATTACTATAGTGGCAAAAGTATACAGGGGAAGATTTTGGGGAAGATAATCAATGTATCAGGTTTAGGAGGCCATAGGAAGATTTTGTAGTTGTGGACTCTTCTTCCTAGAGACATTGATCCAGCCATTGTCAAGGTTCAATATTCCTTCTCATTTTATCTTTTCGAGAAAAGGATGGTGGTATTTCAATTAAACCTTCTCTTAGTACTTGTAGATAATATCTATATTCATAAAATTTTGTTATTTAGTTGTTTTTTTTTGTTTTGATAATCTGAAATTTTGGTTATTTTATTACTATTTTCTGATTATTTTTGGCGAATTGTTCAATTATTAAATTCGGATTTTTATTTATTAATTGGACAATTTTATAGTGATTGATGCTTAAAATTTTATTCCTCAATCTTTTATAGTCATTTATGCTTGCTTACAATTTTATACCATTTGAGCCTCACGGTTCAATTTAGCATAGGGCCCCTAAATTGTACAAGACGGTCCTGTCAGGCGTCTACGACAGATGTTTGGGGCGCTTTTTCTGTAATTTTATGTCAGTACCTGCAATTTCTTTTTCTTTTTTCCGTTTTTTGGTGCTAAACTGCTAATGACACGTACCAACACATTATAGCCGACAACATTGCAGCTAAGGCATCAGAACATTTTATCATTTTATGGCACACAACATCTGCAGTATATGCCTTTAATCTAGTATAAATACATTGTTCCAAACCCACAACTCATGAGGTATAAACTGATTATCAACAAAGAAGAAGAATACTTTTATAAGAAAATTCAGAGAAAGATGTCATCATCCCAAGGTAATTAATCCATCTTTTTCTATATAATTACAATTTGTATTCGTATAATCATTTCACTCCAATTTGTTTTAACTTTGTTGATAAACATGTAATACGATTTTTATTATAGAAAAGAATTCGTGGCCCGAACTTGTGGGAGAAAGAGGTAAGAAAGCAGCACAAATCATAGAGAAGGAGAATCCATATCTACAAGCTATCGTTTTAGCAGAGGGAAGTCCAGTTACAAAGGACTTTAGGTGGAACCGAGTTCGTGTTTTTGTTGATTGCAAAGATATCGTGGTCCGTCCTCCTAGGATTGGTTAATCAAGCTATGCCAATATGCTATAATGCACAAATATTTTCTGTAACGCCATAATAATGGCTTTATTTCACCTTGCTTTTACACTTTTAGTTGCTTCATTATTGTACAATAAAATCCTTGTCAAAGATTGATCAAGGTTTAAGGCTTCTATGAGTAATCTATAATGATTTGGTGAATGCTTTATGTTAATCTTACTCTTAATTCCTAAAATATATATTTCTCCCTCCTTAGTCAAAGAATAAGGCCCCGTTCTTTTGAACTTATTTTGACTGAAATTAAATTAAATTAAATTAACTGAAATTAACTGAACTAAACTGAAATTAAATTAACTGAACTGAAATTAAATTAACTGAAATTAAATTAACTGAACTGAAATTAACTGAACTGAATTGAAATTAAATTAACTGAACTGAAATTAAATTAACTGAACTGAAATTAAATTAAATTAACTGAAATTAACTGAAATGAGAGAAACTGAACTGAATTGTATATTTAATTTTCTAAAATAATAATTATCGATAATAATCAATAAGTATTAACATAATATTATCAATACTTATTATTAATAATATTATTGTTATTATTTATTATTATTGTTATTATTTATTATTATTATTGTTATTATTTATTATTATTTATTATTTAATTCAAGTTCAGTTAAGTTCAACTTTATATTAATAATAATAATAATAATAATAATAATAATAATAAAAACAATAATAATAAATAATAATAATAAGAAATAAATTATAAATTATAAATAACAATAAAAATAAATAATAATAAATAATAAATAATAAATAATAACAATTAAAAAAAATAATAATAATAATAAATAATAATAAATAACAAATAGTGAATAAATAATAGTAATAATAATAGTAAATATAATAATACTAAATAAATAAATAAAAATAATAATAAAAATAATAATAAAAATAATAATAAATAATAAATAATAAATAATAATAAATGAACAATAAATAAAGAATAATAATGATAATGATAATAATAATATTAAATAAATATAATAATAATAATAAATAATAAATAAAAATAATGCATAATAAATAATAATAATAATAATAATAAATAAATAAATAATAAATGATAATAATAAATAATAAATAACAAATAATAAATAATAATAATAATAATAAATAATAATGATAATAATAATAATAATAATAAATAAATAAATAATAATAATATAAGACATAAATAAATAATAATAATAATAATATAATAATAATAATAATAATAATAATAATAATAATAATAATAGAAATAATAATAATAATAATAATAATAATAATAATAATAAAAATAGTCGTAATAAATAATAATAATAATAATAATAATAATAAATAATAAATAGTAAATAATAATAATAATAAATAATAATAATAGTAATAATAAACAATAATAATAAAAATAATAATAATAAAAAATAAATAATAAATAATAAATAATAATAAAAAAAATAATCATAATAAATAATAATAATAATTATTATTATCATAAATAATAATAATAATAATAATAATAATAATAAATATTAAATAATAATATTAATTATTATTATTATCATAAATAATAATAATAATAATAATAATCATAATCATAATAATTAAAACATTACATAAGCTGAACTAAACTGAAATTAACTGAACTAAACTGAAATTAAATTAGCGGGCGAAATTAAATTAGCGGGCGAAATTAAATTAAATTAACCGAAATTAAATTAACGGCCGAAATTAAATTAACCGAACCAAATTAGCGAAATAAACTGAAATTAAATTAACTGAACTGAAATTAACTGAAAATAAGTTCAAAAGAACAGGGCCTAAGAGTCTAACAGAGTTTACGGAGGGCATAAAAGTTAATTGATGATGATGTATATATATATAACTTCGATCATCCAGAATGAATCGGTAATTACGGAATGGATTGGTACTTTATATTTTTGGTCCCTTTTCGGGAACCCCTTGGTAAGAAGAAATTCCACTGGGTTGCCTTTACACAGGGTCACTCCCCTAAAGGTCTAGCAAGCCGCAACCCCTCCCCCCCAAACATTGAAATTATGCTTCCACCAAAATTTGAACATTGGTCTCCCATGTGGAAGATAGGAAACCATCTGGTGGGCCAAGTGCTTTGGTAAAAAGAACAAGATCATCCATGACGAATGGGTTTGCAGCAATAAACTGCTTCAAGCATAGATGATTTTGATAAATGCTACCCATCTATGGTAGATGGGCAAAAATTCCGATAAAATATATTTCTTTGTTGAAATAATAACCACAAATGATCAAATTTTTTAAAAATCATGATTATATTTAATTGGAAGTATAAGTAATTTCAACAACTTTTGATATCAAATGAAAATTCATATTTACTATGATTACATATAAAATTATATAAGATTTAATAGTATTGAATTTTTCTATATATAGCAATTCAACTTTACTAGATCATACCGAGACACTTGGCGTTCAAAAGAGGTGACATATGTCAATTCATCGGTGAATCTATTTAGCTTCATCTACATACTAGACTCGTTAGCCGTTTATATACAAAGAAGTATAAGAAGATACTATTATTATTATCTTGTGGGTGTAAAGGTACTTCAGCCATTTTCTTTTGTTGTTCCAATTTGGAATCGGAGAAGAAACCAATTCAACTTAAAGACGGGCAAGATTCTACTATTTTTAATAAAATTAAAAATAAAGATCTAACCATCTAAGTTAATCCGAAGTAGCAGAACCAATAAGACATAAGTTTGAGGGGTAAAAGAGTAAAAAATGACTATTGAATAATGCGAACACATTTATTACAACTTAAAACCAATGGGAACTTAGAACATAAAATTACACTATGTACCGAAAGATTCAGAATGGAACAACATATTGAAATTTCCCAAGGGAAAACACAGGATCAATAAAAGAAACCGGAGGGAGTATATAAGAAGTAATAACATATTATATCCCGTAAGCCCACTACAAAACCTTTTCTGATTCAAAGTTAGACAATTGCAGCCAAGGCATCAGAACATTTTCTTTTTGTATGCAACTTCTGCATTATATGCCTCGGTCTTTAATGTTTTTAAAAATGGAGTTGAGTGTGGATTTTGTCCCAAATGGAAGAAATATAATGGTTTTGATGTATTTATTTATATTGACTCTTGTGCTTATTATACTAAATATGATAAGGGCCTAACTAGTTGGGTAAAATGGAGTATTGGGTTTGGATGTGCTTTTAATTAGATTATTAATATGCTTTTATATTACCGATCCAAGGCTAGCAATTAGTTATTTGCCATTTTTTAAAATTCGTTTTAATTGGATAATATCAGATGGCAGTAAACTTATTTTGCTAATCCAATGTTTTATGTCTTTCCTTCAAACACTTCTCTTCACAAAACTATAATCATGTTCAGTTGTTCATGGACTCATGGTGGATGGATTATTTGTTGTAAATCTGTTCTTGATTAGATTGGGGATTTTTTTGGGGGGGGGACGGGGGCGGGGGATTTAGCATATTAGTCTCATCAGTACTTTAGTAGGGCTAATATTATCCTTACTCTTAAGGACATGGATTAATCTCATCCTAGTTTCTATTCTTTTCATATAGTTTTTCGTTACAATATGTCTAACAATCTTAGGATAATATTATGGAAAACAGTATGAAGATGTTTGGTAATGATATTATAAAACTAGATCGCTTTGATGGAACCAATTTCTTGCGTCGGAAGGAGAAGATGCCGTTCTTACAAATTGCTCTGAAGGTTTTTTATGTTCTTGATCCCAAGTTCGGTACTTTATTAAAACCATTTTTACTATATTCATAATATGTCCTCCATAGTCCATATCCTATCAAGAGAAAAGGTGATAAGTAGTACAACTTCTTAGGTGCTCCCGAGAGCACCTAGAACTATATATGTTCTCCTAAGCACATTCTTTTGCACATTTGTCACATATTTTACTCAAATAAGCAAAATGTAAAATGTGCAAATTAAATATAAAATGTGTAAAAAAAATATGAGAAGGAATACCTAGTTCTAGGGGCTCCCAGAAGCACTATAGAGATTTTGACATAGATCTGAACAAATTTACAACGGTTGTAAGGAAAATAAGAAAATAGAGGAAAAGGATTTAGAAAAACAACAAAAGAAATCAGATAAAGTAGTGAAACATTGAAGCTTTCTTCTTTTCGTAGTTTCTTTTGCTCATCAATATGACTTATCTTCAATCGAACCATCTAATTCTTGAACAATCATAATACCTATTGCACCTTTGTCTAATCACATCCCTATTACCTGATCTATATAAAGGTTTAAATTGGGTGAAATTAAGAAAAATGAGACAATGAGTGACCGTGCGGAGATGGCTAAGATATCACGTAGGAGGCCGGAAAAGTTGTAGTGAGAAAATCCAAATGTGGAAGCTTAAGAAGAACAAGATGAATGTTCTAATTGAGAGAGAAAACTCTCAGTTTGAGAGACAAGAAAATGTATTGAAATGTAAAATCTCAATTACGAACTAATAACTAACACCCTTTATACAAGAGGGTAGGAACGACACCTGTACAAAGCTATAACAAACTTCTAACAAACTATAACAGAAAATATCTAGTGTATATAGTGTAATAATATCTATCTAGTGTAATAAATAATGACATCATTATCGTATTTCCGATACCCCCTGCAAGATGGAAAGTGGAGGATGAGGAAGGAATCAGACCCAGCTTGAGAGAAAGAAATTGATGTTGATCAGCTCCCAAAGCTTTTGTCATAATATCAGCCAATTGTAAGCCAGAAGAGACATGTATGATAAAGCTTGATAAAACCAGACTGAACATTCCCTCTAACATAATGAACATCAAGTTTTATGTGCTTTGTTCTTTCATGTAGCACATGATTTTCAGCAATGTGTTGAGCTGAAGTATTGTCACAAAATAAATTGATAGGTTGATGCACAAAGACATTAAAATCTTGTAATAATCCTTCAAGCCAAACTACCTCACTTGTAGTATGACTCATACTCCTGTATTATGCCTCCACTGAACTTTTAGAGACTACTTTCTGCGTTTTAGTTTTCCAGGAAATCAATGAATTCCCAAGAAAAACACAATACCCAGTTAATGATCTATCAGAAGCAGGTTAATTGCCCCAGTCTGCATCACTGTAGGCTTTAAGCTGAAAATCAGTAATGTGATCATAAAACAATCCATAATCAAGAGTCCCTTTTAAGTATCAGATAACATGCATTGCTGCATTCAAGTGTGGTGTCCTGGGATCACTAAACAACTGACTCAATTGTTGTACCACATAAGAAATATTTGGCCTTGTCATATTCAAGTAAAGAAATTTGCCAACAAGCCTTCTGTATATCTCTAGATCTTCTAGTCTGTCACCATCATGACCATTAAGCTTAAGAGCTTTAGGAAAAGGAAAGGCAGCAATCTTACAAAATTCTATCTTGGTGTCTTTCAACATATCAACAATGTACTTTCTTTGCTTGAGTAATATGCCAGCAGAAGATCTAGAAACTGCAATCCCTAAAAAGTAAGTCAGTTCACCTAGATCCTTGATAGTGAAAGCACTATCCAAAGCCTTTTTCACAGTTTGAATAGTATGCAAATCAGATCCAGTCAACAAGAGATCATCAACATATGCCACTATAATAGTGAAACGACTGCCATCTTGTTTAGTAAACATAGAGTAATCATGTTTAGACTGAGTAAAACCAAAACTGACTAGAAACTTGCTTAGTTTTAGATTCCATTGCCTAGAAGCCTGTCTTAGGCCATACAAAGACCTTTTTAACTTGCATACTTGATTAGGCTGAGTAGTATAACCAGGTGGTGGAGTTATATACAACTCTTCATCAAAGAAACCAGCATGTAAAAAAGCATTATTTACATCTAATTGATGTAAATGCCAATTGTGTGCAGCAGCTAATGCAATTGTAGTCCTAACAGTTGTGAACTTTGCAACAAGACTAAAGGTATGTTTAAAATCTTTACCTTTTATATGCTTATTACCCCTTGCAACCAGCCTGGCCTTATGCCTTTCTATGCTTCCATCAGGCCTGAACTTGATCTTATATACCCACTTACAACCTATGGTCTTTTTGCCAGGAGGTAAGGTGGTCAATTCCCAGGTTTAATTCTGTTCTAAAGCAGCTAATTCCTTGTTCATAGCTTCAATCCAGCTAGGATCATCCTTAGCTTGATTGTAAGAACTAGGTTCATGAGCTAAAAGAACTTGTGATAAACTGGCAGAATGATTAAGTGTAGAAGGAAGAACAAAATCTTGAAATCTGGAAGGAAGGTGAGAAACTCTAGTAGATTTTCTTATAGTATTAATAGGTAGAGAAGTAGAAGTAGTCAAGTAGGTGGTGGTGATGGTGATGGTGAAGAAGAAACATCATTATCAGGTATAAAAGAATTGTGAGAAGGCGAAGCATTATCACTAGCAGGAGAAGAATGATTAGGTGTTGGAGAAGTAGCAGGAGAAGAATGATTAGGTGTTGGAGAAGAAATAGGAATATGAAAAGGTGGAATGTAACCAGTAGGAATATATGCATCAATAGCAGCAGGATTCACAAGAGGAAGAGAAGTAGATGGAGAAGTTCTAGGCTTATGAAAAGGAAAAGTATTTTCATGAAAAATGACATACCGGCTAAGAATGACTTTATGATCATCCAAGTCATACAGTTTGTAGCCCTTTTGGGCATATGGATAACCCAAGAGCACACATCTTAATGATATGGATAAGACTCTCCTCACAAATAGAATTGCAATGCAAAGTATAGCAAGAAATTATAGAGAATATAGACAAGTGTTTAATGAGGAAATTTGAATTTCCTCCCCTCAAGAATAATGTATTGTATTAATTGTATTCAACTTCACAACAATCATACAATCGCTCTCAGTTATTCTCCCCCTTGTTTAGCCTAAAAGACTCCCCTATTTATACTAAACAACCCTAAATCTTTTAGGAGAAGAACTTGATCTCCAAGTCTAATTCCTTAAAAAGATTAGTTACCAAAATTCTATCTTATTTCCTAAAGACATCCACCTCTAGTAAATAGGAATAAAATAACAAATACGTAAAAGATAAACAAGGAAACAAAATAAACAAGAAAATAAACACGATCGACTTCGCAAGCAAGCAAGATCGCGCATTCCGTCGAAGTGTGCGACCCGGGCACTTTAGGTGCGCGACCCGGGCACTGGAAACTGACAAAACCCCAGTTTTGCCCGAAGTGCCCGACCCGGGCACAAGCTTCGCCTCGGCGTCTCCTCTCGCTTGCTTGTGCTCAATCTTCACGTTCTTTTCTTCTCCTTCCTTGTTCTCTTCCACCCGCTACATGCTAACACATTGTGATTGTTTTCCAACAATTCTCCCCTCAAGCTCAATGTGTTACACGTCTCCCCTTGAGCTAAAATCCCTCCATGCTCCATTATGAAAAGATTTTGCTTATTCCTCTTACCATGCATGATCACCACCTCCTCATTGGTAACCATTAGAAGTCCATTGCGCATATGAACCTCATACCCCAACTTATCCAACCTCCCTAAAGAAATTAGATTCCTCTCGTAGCCTCGGGGACATGTCTAACCTCGGCTAAAGTTGCAACTTGATCGTTTTGGAGCTTGATCTCCACAACACCGACCCCCTCAATCTTCACCTCCTCTCCACTAGGCAAAGAGACATGTAACCCATCAACATGCTCATAGGAACTAAACCACTCTTTCCTAGAACACATGTGTTGACAACATCCCGAATCTAAGATCCATTCCTCCTCATGACCTTTTGATTCTTCCACCATGAGACACATATCCGCCTCATTAATAGCAATAGAAGCCTCACCACCTCTCACATTCTTCAAAGCTCTCAAGTCTTCTTTGTACTTAGAACACTTCGTTTGAATGTGTCCATCCTCCTCACAGTACCAACACTTGATGTTGAGGTTGTTTGCCTTCTTCTTGCCCTTCCTCTTGCTTCCTTCGACTACTAACCCTGCTCCTTCATAGCTTGACGATCCTCCTTGACTCATGAATCTCTCCGCCTCGATTAGGGCCACCACAAGTATCGTCCAAAGCAATAGTATCTTCCCAACAAGCAAAACTGGAAATTACCGGGTTATACTTCTTGGTAAGAGACGCCAACAAGAGTATTGCCTTGTCCTCCTCCTCAATCTTCACATCCAAACTTGCCAATTGGGTGATCAAGCCATTGAACTTGTTTAGATGATCTTGTAGAGATGTCCCATCCTCCATCTCAAGAGCGTAAAGATCCTTTTTCAAGAGTAACTTGTTAGCCAAAGACTTTGACGCATACATCTTCGTCAATTTGTCCCACAAATCTTTTGGATTTGTTTCATCCAACACGTTGTACTTGATTTCCGGCGCAAGGGATAATCGAATCGTGCTAGTAGCTCGAAGTTGCATATCCTCCCACTTGTCTTTATCCACCTCATCCGGTTTCTTGTCCTTCAAGGTTTTGTGGAGACCTTGATGAACAAGAACATCCTTGATTGTACTTTGCCACAGCGAATAATTCGTTTTCCCATCAAACAAATCTACTTTGTATTTAGCCTTAAAATCTTCCATTGCACGAAACTAACCAAAAAGCTCTGATACCAATTGTTGAAACGGAAGCGTGGGCTAAAGGTTACCAGAATCGTTGCTCACAAAAGTATAAGACTCTCCTCACAAATAGAATTGCAATGCAAAGTATAGCAAGAAATTATAGAGAATATAGACAAGTGTTTAATGAGGAAATTTGAATTTCCTCCCCTCAAGAATAATGTATTGTATTAATTGTATTCAACTTCACAACAATCATACAATCGCTCTCAGTTATTCTCCCCCTTGTTTAGCCTAAAAGACTCCCCTATTTATACTAAACAACCCTAAATCTTTTAGGAGAAGAACTTGATCTCCAAGTCTAATTCCTTAAAAAGATTAGTTACCAAAATTCTATCTTATTTCCTAAATACATCCACCTCTAGTAAATAGGAATAAAATAACAAATACGTAAAAGATAAACAAGGAAACAAAATAAACAAGAAAATAAACACGATCGACTTCGCAAGCAAGCAAGATCGCGCATTCCGTCGAAGTGTGCGACCCGGGCACTTTAGGTGCGCGACCCGGGCACTGGAAACTGACAAAACCCCAGTTTTGCCCGAAGTGCCCGACCCGGGCACTTCTAGTGCCCGACCCGGGCACAAGCTTCTGCCTGGCGTCTCCCCTGCTTGCTGTGCTCAATCTTCACGTTCTTTTCTTCTCCTTCCTTGTTCTCTTCCACCTGCTACATGCTAACACATTGTGATTGTTTTCCAACAAAAACTCTCTGTTTGAGAGAGAAGAAAATATATTGAAATGTAAAATCTGAATTACCAACTAACAACTAACACCCTTTATACCAGAGGGTAGGAATGACAGCTGTACAAAGCTAGAACAAACTTCTAATAAACTATAACATAAAATATCTAGTGTATAGTGTAATAATATCTATCTAGTATAATAAAAAATGACATCATATTACTTTATTTCTGATAAAGCTAGTTTTGATACTTTGCAGTTTGCGTTAATTACATTGATAAAATCCCATAGTGAAGCAATTTTGCACAAATTCAACGTAGTCCAGTTGCTTTTAACTAACGTGTCCCATGCTTAAATCATGGTGCGATATAATTATGAGTAATTATATCATTTATGTTTGTCGGTAAGCACATATATACTATAACAAGAATCACATACAACCTTAGAAATGCTCATGAATAACCTTATATACATTGTCAGTAATCCCATTTCTCATTGAGAATCATCTAAATCGCACCATCTACAAATAATCAAATTCTTATGAGAGTGCCGATGGGTGTGCAATAATTTATTTATTGTACAACAAAAGTAACATTCACCCTCAATGAGTCAATACTTATATAAAAGTAGCCCCCTTTAACATTAAAAGATTACATGCATGTCGACGGTAACTATTTGTCTAAAAGGCCACTTTTATCTATATGTAAGTCGACTCATTTAAGGTAAAATGTTACCATTTGTTTTAAAGTAACTCCTCTTAACTTAAAAAGCGACCCATTTTTACTTAAAGTGAACTAAGTTAACAATAAATTTATTATACACCGGCTCATCCAATTAATAATTGCAACTAATAATGAAACCTTGGATTAGTATATCATATTAGAAAAAACAGATTTCTTATTAGTATATGGTCCTAGCTCCCACAATGAAACCTTGTTTGTTCCATGGGAATTTGGATGCGATGTGGGGGCTATACATGATATGGTTGAATCAAGAAAACTGCCAAAAACATGAAATCACAACTTCAGAGAATTAGTTGCTAAATATAAAGGATGATAATGTAATTGTAAAAATATGCCAAAGTGAAGATATATCAACTTGGAGTAAGCCAGTGAGAATGGATTAGTTTATTTTATTATTGTTTTCCGTTGAGAAGGGAGGACGAGAGGTGTGGTGTGGTTAACTAAATTAATTATTCAACAAAAATTATTCTTGCATCTTTTTCTTTTTTATTCTTTTGGCAACGTGATAGTATTACTTTTGAGTGCAAAGGAGCTAGCATATTTCAATATTCTAGCGAACCACAAAAAAATTATTCTAATTCGAAGTTTGACAATTGCAGCTAAGGCATCAGAACATTTTATTATATGCAAATTCTGCTATATATGCCTTTCTTCAAAACTTCAACTATAAATACACTCTCTTAAACCCAGTTTTCAAAGGGTATTAAGTGATAACTGATTATCAAGAGAAAGAAGAAGAATTTATCTAAAAACAAAACTCAGAGAAAGATGGCATCGTGTAAAGGTAATTAATGCAACTTTTCTCGACAAATTTAGTATTTATATTAGCAAATTTAATTCTATGTCATACTAATATTATACTCCCTCTGTTCTTAAATAGATGTTTCATTTTTGACTTTCAGACTATTCGCACGTCTCTACTTTGATCATATTTTTCTCATATGTATAATGCTCAATATTAGAGAACAAGATGTTCAAAAATCAATTTTTTGATAATATTTTAAGAATGAATAATTAGAGATATTAATGACAAAAGTTGTATATCGACGAATATACAAATCTAAATGGAGTATTTATAACAAATGGAGCAAGTACAACTTTATTGATAACACGCATGTAATTTCTTTTTTTTTATAGAGAAGAGTCAGTGGCCCGAACTTGTGGGGCAAAATGGGAAGGAAGCAGCAAAAATCATTGAGAAGGAGAATCCTCATGTGCATGCTATTGTTATCTTAGAGGGAACTCCGGTCACGTCAGACTACAGGACTGATCGAGTTCGAGTTTTCGTTGATTGCAAGGATATCGTGGTCAGCGTTCCTGTGATTGGTTAATTTAGCTATATTATAGTAATGCATAACTATATGTGCATGCTATATGTGTAACGCCATAATAATGGTTGTATTTCATCTTGATTTTCATGCTTTCAGCTACTTCAATAGTGTATAATAATATCCATGTCATATATTGATTATGGATTACGTCGATCTATAAGAATCGAACATATATAATTAAGTGATTTTGGTGTCTTTTGTGTTTATCTTACTCTTAATTCCTGTACTTATCTTTTCCCTCCTTTGCTTTTTGAGGGAAAAAAAATTGATTGGTAATCAACAGGGCCGGGGCTAGGATTTTAGGGGCCTGTGCATATTTTTATAAAGGGGCCCTTAAATCTCCATTTTTTAGAATGTCAAATTACACAATACATGTATTAGGAAAAATACTTCGTATATATTCACTTAAAAATTGAAGTATTAATGTACTAATTAATTACACTAGTGGAAAAAACCTTAAATGTCACAAAAGAACTGATCCGGTTGATCAAAGAAACCGGATCAGTTAATTCGAATTTTATGGGCGTAAATTTTGGATGCATTTACTGATCCGATCCATTAGCAAACCGGACAGTAAATGGGCCCAAATAAATGTCGCCCAAAGTAGAACAAGAGGCCCACTCCAATAATAGATTTAAACACTCAAGAGTCACCCTCTCACCCTAATTCCCTTCTCAGTTCTCAATTTCTCCAACCGTTATCTCTCTCTCCCTCTATCACACCCTCACTTTCAAACCCTAAATCAATCTGCCACCCCCATTTTCTTCACCCTCCTCTCTCCTCTCTCATCGTCGGCGAAGGAAGAAGCTAGGCGACGCGAAGAAGGTGAAGCGAAGAGATGCGAAGGAAGCACGAGATCTGAAATGAAGAATCACGAGATCTTGCAAATGAAGAATCGCGAGATTTCAGATCTTTTGGAGATCTTACAAATGAAAAAATGGGAGTTCGAAAATCTCAAGTAAATTTTGGAATGGAGATCTTGCCTTTCACAATCGCGAGATCTTGCAATGGAGATCTTGCAAATGAAGAATCGCGAGTTCGAAAATCTCAAGTAAATTTCGGATCTAGCATTCGATTTAGTTTTTGTTGGATTTCATAATATCATTTGATTAGGTTTGTTATCGTTTTTTTAGGGTTTGTTTCATTTTTCATTTTTGTATTTAGTTTTAATTTCGTACTTAGTTTGTTATAATGTCTTCTTTTGTAATTAATTTCATTTCCTATTCGCTGTTTTGTTGGGATTTTTGTTCTCAAAATTTTAGATTTTCTTTGTTTATAATTATGTATTTTAGTGTAATTCATGTAATTTAATTTATGTTCAATAATAACAATTTTAATTTATTCGTTTGTATATTGTTGGTTTGTAATAACAATTTATGCGATTTTTGTTGGTTTGTGATCATGTTCGTATATTGTTGGGTTTGTTGTAATAACAATTTCAAATATATTGTTGCTTCTGTATACTGAATGGCAATTGCCTTTTGGTGTTTATTGTAATTTATGTTAGCCTTTTGATATGTTGATTTCGAAACATGTGCAGCCTGACGCAGTGGCGTATCCAGGATTTTCAAATCGGGGGTACTGTAACTAATTAAATAAACTTGTTCTCAACATTCAAAAAATCTTCCACGTTAAAAATATTACAATCCAAAACATTGTTCAACATTTAATGTTATGAATCCCAAAATACACATATAAACTAATCACTATCTACTAAATAATTCATATGAAACCAAATTAATAGCCAACAATCAATCAATCTTGTAAATCAAATTAATAACCAACAATCAATCCATCTTATAAATCAATTAATTCAAACTAATTCATAAACATATTACAATTCACCAAAATCCATGATCAGTAATGTAATCATGAGTCCAATAACCTAATTTAAGTGCACCAAACTGAGCACAAGCAACAACACTTCCGACTTCTCTCAAGCATTTGCCGCATTTCATCGAACACTTTGCGTGCAAATCGAATCTCACCACATTCAACAAATTCAACATTCAACAAATTTAACATTCAAGTTTCAACAAATTGAAAAAGCATAATCTAGACAAGTATTTAAATTCGGCACCAGCGAACTAACCAAAATGCGGCAGAATCCGGCAGCAGCGGGCAGCGGGCAGCGGCGTGACGACTGACGGGTGAGGCGGTGTCGCGGTGACTGGTGAGGGCGACTTTTAAGTGTGGAACTGGGCGGCGTCGAGATTTAAGCGTCGAGTCTTGGCGGCAGAACTCCGGCGGTCCGACATATTTAAGAGAAAGTGAATAAATGAATTGAGAGAGTGAGGAGAGAGAAGTGAAAAAGTGATAGTTAATTAGTCTGATGTTTTTGGAATGAGGAATAGTTGGGCAGTGGCACGCTTTCTCAGTTTCTTGACTTCTATTTTGGTTGTTTGTGTAATAGCCTCACTTTTTAAGACGATATCATTAAGATAAACGGGATACGTTAACATACTAATCAGTACTTAATCAATTTCATCTTTGAGGAATAAGAAAATTGTGAATAGCCCTATATGAAGTCTGTCTGTGAATCTAAATATTATATGTTATTATGTGATTATGAATGCAAATTATGAGTTAAGATAAGTTATTAACGAATTACGTTAATATGTTGAGCATTATTATGGAATTTGAGACTTTGAGTGTATTGTATTTGAGATACTTTGTGTTTATGATTTAAGGGCTGAATGAGCCAATATATGTTTATTAAGTTATAAGACATATTTTGAGGATTTAGTTTAATTATAATGAAGGATCAGAGCTTAATTACAGAGGGTTAAGGATTAAGTAAAACCAGAGAATTCTGGAATGTTCTTAAGCTGTGAAAAGACGATTTTGCCCTCATTACTAAACCGAAAATTACGATTTCCCTTACCCATTTTCTATATATATGAGAGGAAGGTCCTCATTCATTTTCACCAAAATCATTTCACAAGAAACACACAAAATACATCTCTTTCTCCTCCCCCTTTTCTCACGCCATTTCGGCGAGTTGCAAGCAGGGCCATTGCCGCTTGTTTTCTCTTGGCTCCTTGCTCTCGAAACGTGCATGCAAACACTTCCCTAGGTTCCTCAAGGTGTCCTCCATACTGGGCAAGTGTTAGTTTTGAAGTTCCATTCCCGTAACCCTAAGAAAAACCAAGGAAGGTGAGGTATGACCGAATTTCAGGCATGCATGAGGTATCTTAGATTGAAACTTGAATTCTTTGGGTTAATTACTAACTTTAAGATGATGAATGTTTTGCCTAAGGTCCTAATAGGTTGCTGGAGTGGTGGTAAAAGTTACTAAGTAAGATTTGATTCCTAGACACCAAGTTAAGGTACACAAGAACCACCTTTGAAGCTTTACTTTCTTAACTGATATCATAACACTTGTTTATGGAATTTATGAAAGTTACGAACATGTTTTGTGTGGTAAACCTACTGTTTTGTTAAGAAGTTATAAGTAGTTGATTTCAATGTGTTGATTATGATTTGTGGTTGATGATTTTCGAATTAGAAATCGTTGCATGTCAAGTTCCTCTAAAACCGATCAAACCATGCTTCTACTTCGATTGTGCTTTGCTTAGATGCCTTCATGGTTGCTGTCTTTTTATGGTAAACTACTATAAAGTACTTATATTGGTTGTTGATCAACCTTGGATCACATCTTCCTCTTATATTAAGTATAACCTCTATTTGAGAAGTAAACAACACCTGAAAACTCGATCGTTCGCTTAATTACTTTCTGAACTTGTAAACCCTTGAGACTTTGATCCTTTCAATGTTTTTCCATGATGAATACCTACTGTCCTTTATATATATTAAGTGTGAAACCTAAATTTGGCTAAACCCAAGAAGTACAAAGTGATCTTTGCATAAAAACCATTGTTCTTTAACACCAAACCAAAAACCATGGGAATTGATATATGTGGTGCTTGTGTGAGATAATAATTCCATATCTTAAGAGCTCTTCTATAACCTTTTATATACTGCCATGTCTTGATAATACCACCTTTAACTACCTCAACCAATCACATTATTCTTTCGAAATCTGATTGTTAAGTCACCTTTCTGAATACAGTGGAACTTGACATAGCATGCTTGTTTACCGGAACTTGTTTTCATGAGTTAAGTTCGCTTTGGAAGTTGTTGTAATTGATTACGAATAAGATTTAAGTAAAGTATATGAGTATGAGAATTTCAGTATAAGTATTGAGCATAAGTATTCGGTATAAGTATAAATTTTATTTTATAAGGGGAAGTAGCTGCGTAAGCAGTGATGAACAACACTCACAGAGCGGGTTTGCTCATTATGAGTTTGGAGCGGGTATTGCTCCGGAGCGGGTATTGCTCCACTATGAAGGGTCATGACCTAGGAAGTCTTGCAAGCAGGAAAATAAGAAAGGTAGGGAGACGTCCCTCAAAAGTTTGGAGAGCCGGGTTTGCCTCCATTCGTGTTCCTTCCCTGGAGTTATGTTAAGCTTTGTAAAAAGTTTACGAGTATTGTTGTTCTAAGTATTGAGAATGATATGAGATATTTTGAGATAATTCTTGAAGAATTTCTCCTGTGTATGCAATGTAATTTTTATGGAAGTTAAAAGAAAGAATCAACGTATTTATGAGCAAGTGTAAACGTATTTCCGAATAAGAACGAAAACCATTTCAGTGCATTAACGTATTTATGAGCAAAAAGGAAAATGAAGCTATAATTGTTATAAGTTTATGTTTGAGTATAAGAAACAACTGAATAGTTTCAGCCACCTCAATATTTTGAAATTGGTGGGACTTGTGTACCGGCGTAAGTCGACTGCTTTTGTTCTTTGAACCCGTCCCGGTGGGGGCGGATTCATCCTTTTGCGTGTCTAAAGAAATGTTCGAGTTAGCTTTTGTGTGCAAATGTGAAGTTGTGGTCAATGTATTAAATCCGCTGCTATGAGATAATCTGTTTTATATAATGTTTCTTGGCAGGTTAAACTCGTATTTTCAATTTGTAATATATGTATTCAAAACATATTGTAATAACTTATTTCTTACAACTTATTTTCATAATAAGCTTGGATACTATGAGAATTCCTAATTTTCCGCAGCAGGGAAGTTGTGGAAATCCGTCCTAACAGTTCCTTTACTTAGCAGCTTAACTTTGTAATTATCAGTATTATGTCTTAATTAAGCTGCTATTTGAAGCGGGCTGTTACAGTTTGTCTCATTGTCTGATGATTTTGTTAAAAAATAATTTAAATTCTGACAAAAGTAAAAGTTAAAAACTAAACAGTACAATGTAATAAATGAAAGGAAGGGCAAACTGACCATTCACCTTTTGTTGACACTCTTTGCTGCAGCCTCTCACCCAGCGGTCAATTATTCAATTAAAAAAAAAAAAGTTTTTCAATTTTTTTTTTGCTTCGGGGGTACTGCAGTACCCCCAATGAACCATCTACATCCGCCACTGGCCTGACGCCTGCAGGTTGCTTTTTTTTTTTTTGACATATCACCCTAAACTGATCCGGTTAGGTTGTGAAAACCGGATCAGTTTTGTCAAATTGATCCGATTTTCAACCCTAACCAGATCAACTTATTACATATCTGGTCCGGTTATTTTGAAAACCGGAGCAGTTGAATACAATCGCTCCGAGCCCAACCGCTCTGGACCAAAAACTGGATCTGTAAGGCCTATTTTGATCGAAGCGGTTAAACTTTTTTCCACTAGTGTTAAGATATGAGTTTTGGAAAATTTTGTATAAAAATTTAAAAGGTGAAGTATTAATGACTATGATGGAAAGTGTTGAGAGAAAATGAAAAGATGAAGGTGCGGGAAAAGTGGCCACAAGTCAACGTGAAGGAAAGACAAATTTTGGAAAGTTGTGACTGCCCCCAAAAAATATTTACTAAGATTCAACCTCTTAACCTCTAATATTTAGGGCTCTTTTAATTACCACTAGTCCAAATCAATCTTTTTGCTTCTAAATTGTAACAATAAGAATACATACAATTTTTTCGGGGGACCTTATTTTTTGGTGGCCTTGTACGGTTGAGCATCCCGCGTTGTGCTAAGCCCTCCCTTGGTAATAGAGTTATCTTTCCCCTCCTTCTTTAAAGTATAAGAGTCTAATCGAGTTTGGTGGATTGACTTTGTTTTTTGGCGCTGACCCACACGTGTCTTGCACTTGATTTTATGTATGTATAACATTCTTGGTGTGATTATTTTCAAACAAAAGGAGAATAAATTGATAACATTCTTTTATCTTAATTGTTCCGGAAGTTACATCGGAACGTATTGAAATATTATCTATACAAATATATCAAAAGGTGTTTCTAAGTAAGGAACTGTGACATGTGGCTCTATTTCTTACAATGTTTGGTTCATCAACTCCACATACAATAAAAAATTAGAAAATGCATGATATAAGATTTGATCCCATGGCTTCAAGCTTTATATAATAAAGTCTTAACCACTAAACCAAGTAATATTTGGTGTATAATTTTAAAGTAAATAATTAATACATGAAAATTATAATTACCCAAGACATAGCTTGGGCCTAAAAACTAGTTCATATGTATATCTCGACGATAAGAGCGGTTAGTACTTAGTACAAGCAATCTTATTTTGAAGGTCACAAGTTCAACTTACAAAGCTCAAATATAATACGCGTTTACCATAATTAACAATCAAAACCACCCTGGTTTCATTTGCACTTTTTTTCTTCATGATTTAAATAATGGTGAAGAGAGAAATTTTGAGGTAAGAGAAACAATGGAGGAGAGAGAAAATTGGAGGTAAGAGAAACAATGATTAAGAAGAGGAGGAAAGAAATGAGTAAAATGATTAGAGATAAGTAATTAGAAATGAATAAAATTTTGCTCATTTTGAGAATTTATTACAAAATTGCCCCTGGTGTACCATGCATGTACTCGATCTTAAGGGTATTTTGAGAAGATATAATGTAAAAAGGAGGTTGGAGCATTTTTTGAAGAGCTTTACTAATGTTGGTGCTCTAAGGCCATGTTTAGTTCACCATAATTTTGCTAAACAGAACTGACTAAAACTGCTTGTTCTTGATTAAAACTAATTAGAATTGATTGGAGCCGATCAAAACAAATTATAAAAAGATTTTTTTCGAACATATTTATACCGACTTGATTATTATTGATCACAATTGATTTTTTAAGAGATTGTAATTAATAAAAATTGATTATCTTAATAATTTATACTAAACAAAATTCTGCTAAACTAATTTTACTAAGATGAAAACTACTTTTCATCGATTAAAATTTGATTATTTACGATTAAAACTAATTGTTTGTGTTTAGAACTGATTATCACTAAAGATTATATTTTAGGGTGATGAACTAATCATGGACTATAGACAATTCGGGAATGAGAATTCCTTATCTTTCCCCATTCTCAAAGGGCTGAATTTGCTAACTCACAGTCAGTTGACCTGTGTGAGGTTGCGATCCATAAGATAAATTCTTCTTACTTAATTTTTTTTTGAAAGAGAAATGTCATTAATTGAAAGCCAAACTGCATCTACAATAGGTATTAAAGAAAAACAAGATGCAATCAAATAAGGTTAAATCAAATTCTTCTTCGAATAAACTACAATGAACCGGATCGAATAATACAACGGCCCCCCTTGTATTTGCTTGAATCAAGCACTATTGATGAGGAAGTCTATCATTCGACATAGTTTCGGAAGAACATTCTTCATCGAGCCATGTTGTCCGCATCCGAGATTTCACTACCTTCATGTTGAGTCTTGAACTTCAACTAATGAGATCAATTTCTCATACCTAACGACAAAAAAACATACTCACAACTCCCATGGGAGAGAAGGAGATCTCCACAATAAAGACTAAAATCCCCATAACAGGGTTTGAAAAAATCACATAGAGAGAGTCTAATTTATTCAACAAAACAAGAAAATGAACTAAAAACTGAAAATAAAAGAGGAAAGCGGCTTACCATGGATGAAATCATCCATGGCAGCCCTAACTGATGAAGAAGGGGTGTATGGGAGGCTAGGGTTTTAGAGAGAAAAAAAAGAGAGGGAGGGGAGCAAAAAGGGCTCAATTTCTTACTTAATTAAGATATGTTTAGTTTAATTTACCTTATTCTCGGACCTTATTATTTATCTTAGGTTAGATAAAAATTCAGATCTGATCAGTAAAATTCATATAGAGCAACAAAAACTGCAGCCTTGCCGCTAATAAAATTGAAAAGGTTGTGTGAGTGATTCTAGGGTTTATCTATTCACCAAATTCCCTGTTTCACCAGTCTTCTGCTTGAAGGTTATTATCTCCTAACTAATATCAAAAATTGTTTTGTTTTTCACGAATTAACTTATATTTTGGTCACTAGGGTTCATATCTGATCTAGGGTTGTTAAATTTTCTGCTAACGTTTCTATCTTTCTTCTCGTCACTCTCCCATCTCTGATTCTTCCCACAAAAGCTCATATTCCTCATAAAGTTCACTCTTTTGTTCGAATTTCTGTAAGCAATTTGTCAATTTCAATCTGTAATTTCATTGAAAGGAGGAGGAGATCAAAGTTTTTGCTTAACTAAATCATTTAAAAGGAGAATCCTCATTTGCATGCTATAGTTATATTAAAGGGACGGTGTGTTACAGCAGACTATAGGCGTGATCGAGTTCGGATTGTCGTTGATGGCAAGGATGTTGTGGTTCATGCTCCTATGATTGGTTAATGCATAACAAAATGTGCACTTTATGATTTATGTGTAACACACTAATGTTCTTATTTTAATTTATATTGTGTTTAGGGTTTCGACTACTATAATATCTGTATCTTGTACAATAAAATCCATGTCAATTATTGATTTTGAATGGAGGGTTTTCGCTCAAAATGACCTCCTTATCCCAGCTTTTACTTTAAATGGAGGGTTTTCGCTGGCACAAGCCTATGATGTTCAATTCCCCACCCCTTGGACTAACTTAGATTGGATTTGGAAACATTCTATGGAACCTAAATTGAAGTTCTTTTTCTGGCTCCTTTGGAAGGATCGTATCCCTCACATGCGCTTACTCCATATACGAAATATTGTGACTCACTCTTTATGTCCTAGATGCTCCAACCTCGTGGAAAATTCCCCCCATGTTATTCGTGACTGTGTCTATTCGAAAGGGGTTTGGGATGTGAGTGCCCCGCAATGTCCTAGTGGGCTCTCTTTTACTAAATGGTTGAAATTTAATCTGGGAAGTCGGGTTATGTTTAGAGGAGTGAGCTGGGCGGACATTTTCCCTTATCTCTGCCATGAGATATGGAAGGACCGAATTGATGTTAGTCTCAAAAATCAAAACCCGTCCCAGCCAAATACCATCATTCAACGTGCCTTTATTCGTGCAAGTTTTCGAGCTAATGTTGTGGGCCAGACCCATGCAACTAGGCAGGGGGCCTGTCCAATGACTTCTATCACTAGGGAGATCGTTGATATAGCGGTGCACGTCGATGCCTCTTTTGTGAACGTTCACGAAGCTACTGGGCTTGGGGGGGTTATACGGAATAGGGAGGGTAACTGGGTGATGGGGTTTAGCAGGCGCACTTTTACTTGTGATAATAGTCTAGCTGAATTAAGGGCTATCAAACTAGGTCTACAAATTGTTAAAAAACAAAACATCCATACAACTACTATATTTTCGGATTGCTTAAGAATTGTTAACCTCCTATGCAAATATGATGGTTATGCTGACAATTATGTGAGTGACTTATGTGAATGCGAAAAAAGTGGAAGGATCTTCCCGGGAGTGAAGATTAAACATTGCGGTCGGAACATTAACATGGTTGCGGATGGAATTGCAAAAGAATGCCGAACTAGTGCGGATAGTATGAATGTAACTAGGATTTTCCCCACCCCCCTAGCTATAGTTTGAACACTTATCTTGCGGATTGTAAAACCTTTATGTTAAGTAACTAAGTCAATATGATACGTACTTTCACCAAAAAAAAAAAAAAATTATTGATTTTGGTCCAAGGCTTCTATAATATCAGTAAGATATATTAACTATTAAGTGATTTTGTCGATTGTTTTGTGTTGATCTTATGCTTACTTCATATAATAATCTTTCACTCTCCTTAGTCAAGGTTAACCAAGTGTATGAAGGGCTTAAAAAGTTAATTGGTAACGTATTAGATTATATTTCCTTCTTCCATAATTGATTGTCTCATTATCATCCCAACCTCTCATAAGAGGGGTTTCCCCTTTTCTCTAGAAACCCTAGCCCCAATTCAATTTTCGTTGAAATTGAAACCCTAGCCTCCTTCCTCTTCTCCTCCTTCTAGTTCTAGCCATTTTTATGGCTTAACTTGTCATCTAGTCCATTAGTCTATCCTTATGGCCGATTTAGTTTAGTCGGCGGTGGTTTCGGAGCCTTATTTTCTCTCCCTTGGTAGGGTGTTGTTGAATTCCGGGTGGTTCTTCTACGTTCGCCGAGTTTGGACTCGTGTCGTGGACTGGTTGTCCTCTTCATTTTAACCGTGCGCGCGAGTTGGACTCCTTTTCTCCGGCAAATGGAAGCTATTTGTTAGTCATTGTTTCTTGGGTTTATTTTCTTTTTCCTATTTATATTTTCAGTCTTATTTAGTTCTTGTTTTTAGTTTGTTAGTTTAGGGCCCGTTCGGTATTACTGTGGTTTTCTGTTTTTTGGTTTTTTGATTTTCAAAATCATATGATATATGTCTTATAATGAATAAAAAATTAGTCAAATTTATTGGGAACATGATGATTTTGAAAACTGACAACTAAAAAGTGAAAACCACTTATTCTGGTTTCCTGTTTTTGGTTTTTAGTTTTCAAAAAAACTGAAAACTGAAAACAAAAAACGATAACGAACGGGCCCTTAGTGTTTGGTCTTAGGTTGTTGTGGCTACAAGTAATTGCAAATCTTTTGAGAAAATTTGGTAGCTTATTCATTTACCGTGGCGTTTGTCTTGCCCCCATGATGGGATTCAAAAAGTTGTCTTAAGTTGGGCCTGAGGAGATGGTGTGTTGCCACGATGGATCATCTACTCGAGTTTCTTTGTGCTCTGTTTTCGTCTTTTTTTTGTACTTGAAGCTTATTGTAACCATTCTCATGGATGCTTTAGGCGGTGTCTCTTGTGTAGACACCTCCTAGTTTTTTTCTCCTGATAAAAAAATCCCAACCTGATCTCATGATAGTTTCTTCTCCGTGATTTTACTAGTATATTCATTACAATGGTTGTCTTATTCTTGTATAATTGTATCTCTCTATTAAACGATGCGTCCTATTTGAGTCTAGATATATATATATATATATATATATATATATATATATATTAGAAAATATCACCTTAGTTTCTAAATATTTGAGAAACATGAAGATTTTTTGAGTTTCTAAATATTGTCTTCTGGGTGAAGTTACCACTTATATTAATCAAAATATCGGAGGTTTTGTTTTGATTGGGGTCCTATCGGAGGTTTCTTGGGAAACTGTAAAACTGCCTCGAAAGAAAGGCTCTCGCTCTCTACTACGGTAGACAAACCCTACCTTTTCTAGGTGGTGCTCCGTCGCGGCGGTGGTGCTCCTTGGCTATGGCTGAGGAGATTTCGGATTTTGTTTCTAAATTGAGTATAGATGAAGAAGAAGAAGTAGTCCTTGATATTGAATCCCTGAACCCTAATACCGAACCATTGAAACTCTCGTTGGTGCTCTTTGGAAAACTTCTCACTGACAGATCTTATAATCTCGAAGCGTTTAAAACGGACCATCACTACGGTCTGGCGCCGATTCATGGTGTAGTGATACGAGTTTTGAGCCCCAATCTCTATGCGTTTCAATTCTTCCATTGGCGGGACATGGCCAAAGTTCTTGATGGCCGTCCATGGTGTTTTGACAACATGTTGGTTCTTCTCAAAGAGGCGGATGGCGACGAACAACCCGATCAGGTATCCATTACTCATTCACCCTTTTGGGTTCGTCTGAAAAACCTCCCCTTTAATTACAGATCTGAAAATATCATTAGAGCTTTGATTGGTAACATGGGAGAGATTTTGGAGGTTGAGGAAGATGTTTTAGGGATAGGGAGATACAGAAGAATTAAGGTGTTGTTATATGTGACAAAACCTTTGCGTAGATATAGAAGAATTAAAGACAATAAGGGGAAGGAGCTTCAAATTGACTTTGCATATGAAAGACTCCCTTTTTTCTGTTTTGCGTGTGGTATCATGGGGTATTCTGAAAGGGATTGTCATGGAGTTTTGGAGGAAGACAAGAAGGAAATGCTGGGTTGGAGTACTGCTCTAAAAGCTACCCCAAGAAAAGGCAGGATGAAAGAAGTGGCCGAGGAAGAGAAATTTCGCAATAGTAAAAAAGTGCTCTTTGGTTCCACTGACTCATTGCCTAGAGTGGAAAAGAAGTTTCTTTGCATTAAAAATACCCCATCTCTTGATGTCTCTGTTCCCACTTTTGAGGAACGAACCCCAGTTGAGGAGACAAGTCAACCTCCCATAATTACTACCCCCCTACCTACCCACCCCATACTGCCACATCAATTACCCCTCAATGACACGCCTGTTAATTACAAAACCCCTACTACTCCACTTATCTCTAACCATTCAGCCCACATGTGTAGTACTGCTACCCAATCCCAATCTATCAATCACCACCCCACTGTCCCCATCGCCCAACCTTTTCCCCCACAAAATGACCAACCAATTACTACTCTCACCTTAGCCCAAAATAAAATCCCCGTACCAGCTCAACCAAATCCCAACCAGGTGGGTTTTATTTTTTCTAGCACCATGCCATCTGAACCTGCCAAACCACGCTCCTGGAAGCGGCTTGCTCGTGGTAGTATGGAAGACAAAGGAGGGAGTCACAATATGGAAATGGAGTGTGATGATTTTTCTTTAAAAAGGGTACGTACAAGATGAGATGATCTCTTTGGAAGCAACAGCTTGCGAGGGTGTTACGAAGCGATCTAAGCTGAACACAACTCATGAGCATGATTCCATCATTTCGGAGGAGGTTGGCGAGCTCCAACCCCGCCAAGCATTATGAGTTTTCTCTGCTGGAACTGCCGGGGGGTGGGCAATCCTCGGACAGTTCGCCAACTCCGTAAATGGAGTAACCAACTTGCCCCCGACATTCTTTTCTTGTCGGAGACGATGATTAAGAAGAATGAAGTGGAGGAGCTTAAACATCGGCTCGGGTTTCCTTGTGCTTTTGGAGTTGCTAGCATTGGAAAAGCGGGAGGTTTATGTGTGTATTGGAGAGAGGATATTAGTTTTACCTTGTTATCATATTCCCAAAACCATATTTGTGGGGATGTGATAAAAAAGGGAGTTCAATGGCGGTTCATTGGGATTTATGGTTGGCCGAAAGAAGAGGATAAACATAAGACTTGGCAACTCCTTCGAACATTATGTGAGCATGTTGATACTCCTGTGCTGGTAGGAGGTGATTTTAACGAGTCGTTAAGCTATGATGAGATTGAAGGAGGTGTTGATAGGCGGAGGAGAGAGATTGAGTATTTCCGTGAGGCTGTGGAGGATTGCGAATTGCATGATTTGGGTTTTGAAGGCAAATGGTACACTTGGGAGAGGGGTAACACGATTAATACAAGGGTCCGAGAACGTCTAGACCGTTTTCTCGCCTCTCAGACCTAGGTGGATATCTTTCCGGAATACCACGTTAAACATCTTGTTCGCTATAAATCTGACCACACTGCAATCTTTGTAAGCCAAAGAGTGAGAGAAAGAGGTAGTTTTCGGCGAAAGAAGAGTTTTAAATTCGAGACCAGCTGGCTTCTCGATGCGAGTTGTGAAGAAGAAGTTAAGAAGGTGTGGCAGGAGACTAAGGGGGATGAGTTCACATGCCGCATTGGGGGAGTGGCGAGTAGTTTGGTGCGTTGGAGCTCGGGAAAGTTTGATAAGCTTGGGAAACAAATCAAGGAAGTGGAGAACAAACTTGAATAAGCACAACAGAGGGCCATCTCCGACGACAGTTGCAATGAATGTGCTTATCTTGAGAAACAACTTGATGACTTAAATGAAAAACATGAGGCGTACTGGGTACATTAGAAGCGAGTTGCTTGAGGTTCGTGATGGTGACAAAAATACCACCTACTTCCATCATAAAGCATCTCAACGTAAGAGGAGAAACCGCATAGATGGTTTGTTAGATGAGGGTGGAGTTATGCAGACGGAGGCCTCGAATATTGAGAGACTTGTGACAAAATTTTACGAAGGCTTGTTCACTTCCTCAGAGCCTTCAGATACGAATATTAACGAAGTTCTTAAGCATGTGCCTCAACTTATCAACCGTGACATCAACGTCGATCTTATGCGCCCCTTCACAAAAGATGAAATCCACCATGCCCTTCAACAGATGCAGCCTTGTAAGGCCCCGGGGCCTGACGGTATGCACGCTATTTTTTACCAACGATTTTGGCATGTTGTTGGTGATGATGTCACTTCTTTTATTAGTAGTATTCTCCATGGTTTAGTGTCCCCCAGAAATGTTAATACTACTAACATTGTAATGATGCCTAAAGTTAAAAATCCGACCTCTACTGCTGAATATAGCCCTATTGCTCTGTGTAATGTGCTTTATAAACTTGTTTCTAAAGCTATTGTGATTCGCTTGAAAGATATTTTGCCTACTTTGGTCACTGAAAATCAGAGTGCATTTGTGCCTGGGAGACTCATCACCGATAATGCTCTTGTGGCTATGGAAATCTTTCATACCATGAAAACTCGAAAAAAGGGGCGCAAAGGGTTGGTTGCCATGAAACTTGATATGAGTAAGGCTTATGATCGAGTTGAATGGGGTTTTTTATGCAAGCTCCTCCTCACTATGGGTTTTGATAGCAGATGGGTTAATTTGATTATGGATTGTGTCAGTTCAGTTTCATACTCCTTCGTCATCAACGGGGTGTCTGTGGCCTTGTAACTCCTTCTCGGGGATTAAGGCAGGGGGATCCTCTCTCTCCCTATTTGTTCATTCTCATTGCTGATGCTTTTTCTCGTATGTTGCAGAGTAAAGTTTTAGAGAGAAAGTTACATGGGGCCAAAGCTAGTCGTAATGGTCCCACATTCTCTCATCTTCTCTTTGCAGATGATAGTCTCCTGTTTGCTCGGGCGAACCACCAGGAATGCTCTGTTGTAGTTGATATTCTCAACCAGTATGAAGCAGCTTCCGGTCAGAAAATTAATTATGATAAATCGGAGGTCTCGTTCAGCATAGGAGTTAGTCTTACTCAGAGAGAGGATTTGATGAACATTTTGAAGATGAAGCAGGTTGACAGACATGAGAAGTATTTAGGCATCCCGACTATTATTGGAAGATCGAAAAAAGTGATATTTGAAGCTTTGATTGATAGGATTTGGAAGAAGCTCCAAGGATGGAAAGACAAATTCCTTTCACGCGCTGGGAAAGAAATTCTATTAAAATCTGTGATTCAGGTTATCCCAACGTACCTAATGGGAGTTTATAAGCTGCCAGTTACGGTAACTCAAAAAATTCATTCCATGATGGCGAGGTTTTGGTGGGGCCAGAGTAGTGATAAGCGCAAAATTTACTGGAAAAGTTGGGAAAGCATGTGTACTCCGAAGTGCTTGGGAGGCATGGGTTTTCGTGACTTGGCTGTTTTTAATGAGGGTTTGCTAGGAAGACAAGCATGGCGTTTATTGCGCGCTCCGGACTCTCTCCTGGGGCGAGTAATGAAAGCCAAGTATTTCCCCCATTGAGAATTTCTTGATTCATACCTTGGCTATTCTTGTAGCTATGCGTGGCGTAGCATCTGGGGATCGAAATCTTTGGTGAAGGAAGGGGTGGTGTGGCGAATTGGAGATGGAAAGCGAGTCAACATTTGGCGAGACCTGGCTCGGGAGGAGGGACGTTTTGTGATGAGTGGGGAAGTGCAACATGTGCAAACCGTGGCTGATATTATTGATGCACATAAAATGGAATGGCGCACAGATTTAATTGATATGCACTTCAATGAAGTAGATAGGAGGAGCATCCTCTCTCTTCCTTTGAGCAACAGTGGTCAACAAGATGATTTCACTTGGGCTTTTTCCAAAGATGGTTGTTACTCTGTCAAAACAGCTTATTTTTTGGGAAAAGGTTGCAATCTTGACAATTTTCACCAAGCTTGGGTGGAATTGTGGAAATCGGACACTAGCCCAAAGGTGAGACAATTTTTTTGGAGGCTGTGCACCAACACTCTCCCGGTGCGTGCTCTCCTTCTCAAGCGCCATTTGGTGGAAGCAGCTCCTTGTCCGTGGTGTAATCATGGTGTGGAAACTGTTGGGCACGCCTTATTTGACTGTAGCCGAGTACAGGAGCTTTGGGAGGATTGTGATTGTGTGGAAATGACTAAATGGAATGAGTTTGATACTAAGAGCGAGCTAGTCGTGAGCTGGAAGTCTTTGGATCCAAGAAAAGTGCAGCGAGGTATGTTTCTTGCTTGGTGTATTTGGGGAGAGCGTAATCGCAAAATTTTTGAGAACAAGCACACCCCCAATGCCATACTAGTTGAGCGAGTGAAGCGATGGGTCGAGGAACAAGGTGCGTATGCAACGAGGATCTATACTCCAATGTCTGCCACTCGAGCCACTTCGCCGGACTCGTGGAGTCCCCCGCCATCAGGTACGATTAAAGTTAATATTGATGCATCTTTGAAGGATGAGGGCTGGGTGGGACTTGGAGTGGTTGCTAGAGATCATACCGGGCAGGTGCTTTTCGCGGCCACGAGACGATCCAGAGCATTTTTGGACGCCCGAAATCTCCGGCCAAGGCAATGGTGATGGCAATGCGATTGGGTCGAGCCTTCAAGTTTCAACAAGTCATTTTTGAATATGATTGTCAATCTTTGATTTGCAAATTATCTAGAGGGAGCATGTTTCTTTTTGATTTAGATTTAGTTATGAGTGACATTATGTCTTTGAGTACTAGCTTTACAAATGTTGTCTGGTCTCACGTTAAACGTGGGGGAAACTATGTTGCACATCATCTTGCGCAAGTAGTTCCTTTTGGCGTTGAGCAGATCTGGGAAAATCATTGTCCCCATGACATTGCTCCTTAATTATGTACTCATGGATACTCTTTCATCTGCTTAATATATTTGCTCTCTTTTCCTCTCAAAAAAAAAACTAATAAGGTTGCACAATATATGGACAACAAAGTTTTATTTATGAGCATTATTAAAAGGAGTATCAAATGTTACGTACAATCCCTTCTGCTATAATCATTTTTTTTTAAAAAAAAAAAAAGCATGGGAAGCGGGGGCCGGATAAATAGTTTGTTGATGTTTCACTCACTAATGATCGATATGATTATCTTAATCGGTAATAAGGATAATAATGATGCAAGTTCTTGTAAAAAAAAATGATGCAAGTCGAGTTAGAGTTTAGGTTAGCTTGACTCGACTCACTGACTTCTCGAGTCGATCTTGAATACCTTGCAAGTTCTCTCATCTGATTAATGTCCCTAAGCTTGAAATATAATTATTTAGGGCTTAAAAGCATTTTTACTTTTGGTAATAATTGAAAATTGTGTTTTCGGGTTTCTCATGAGTTTTCAAGTCGACGACCGAATAAATCAACTCAACTTGACAACATTTTTAGTCAAACTCGAGTACAATTCGAGCTCACTCAAATCGATCTCGAGTAGCTTGCGAGCTGTCTCGTCTCGTTGTCTCCCCTAGTCGGTAATGTGGGCCACGAATTTTGGTGTCATTAACAAATTTTTTGAACATTAGACGGTCAACACGCCAGGCGAAGCCATGGCGGGGAACGTGGGCTTCGCTACATACAGTCATTACTTCCCTTTGTTGCTAATCGTTTGCTTTATCGCATAGGGTGAGAATTCATCACACTTTAACCTCAAAATTGAAAATCCAATCCAAAAATTCAAAGAAATAACCATTTTCAGATAATAAGATCACCATGTCAATGTGTCATCTATTGGAGATTAGTATTTATTTATATTGTAATTATTAGCTTCATTAGCTTGCCACGTCAGATTAGTTAGAGTTGTTAAAGGTTGTTATTATGCTTAACAACCTACTAGATAAATACCTTCCTGTATTCTCTCTCTTGGTAAGAATTCATTCTCTCTGAAATAATAAAACACATTTCCTTTATCTCTCTAAACTTCTCTCTCTGTGAAATGGTCTGAATCTCACTAAATAACATGGTATCAGAGCAAAATCACGTATTCTAGGACATTTTCGTGCTGAAAATTTCTCAAAATTCCGCATGTTTCTGAAATCATCTGGAAGTTTCTGATCTTCGCAGCTGGAATTCTTTGTTCTTCGCACTGTTCTTCGCATTTTCGCAGTTCTTCGCACTGTTCTTCACATCTTCGCATCTGGAATTCTTCAATTCAGGTGTGATTGAACCAAAATTTGTTCTTAATTTCCGTTGAAAACCTAGATTTTCTACTGAAATTGACCTAAAATCTTTGATAATTGTCATAGTTGATGATTATTAAGCTGAAAACTTATTGATTCTTGTTGAGAATGATTCGAATTCTCTAAAGTTTTACTTATCTTTTATCCGTCTGAATATTGCTGACTCATTTCTCATTTCATTCATCTTATCTTCGTTAGAATTGATTGATTGTTTCAATATACTTTGATACCTGAACGTTTTTCCTCAAATCATACATTGATTCTGAATTCTTCAATCCTTCAATCATTTCATCCAGATTTGATTTAATTCTACTTTTTCTTGAAACCTCTTCTTCAATTGTTCTGCAAAAATATCTTGAATCATGCCTATTGAAACAGAAAACAACAACAATAGCAATAACACAATACCTTCATTACCTTTAAATCAGAATCCTAGTAGTATATACTATATCCATCCATCTGATGCAAACTCGGCACAACTTGTTTCCTTTAAGTTCAATGGTGAAGGTTACACAAGCTGGAAGAGAGCAATACTTTTGACTTTATCAGCTAAGAATAAGGCTGGATTTGTCAATGGAGTTTTTAAACCTCCTGTTGATGAACTTTCTGATGAATACAAAGCTTGGTCTAGGTGTAATGACCTAGTTTGCTCTTGGTTACTGTATAATCTTGATGAGAATATAGCTGGAAGTGTCATGTTTAGAAGATCAGCTAGAGAAATCTGGTTAGATCTTGAGGAACGCTTTGGTTATACTTCTTTAGCACAGATTTATGCTTTGGAACAAAAATTATCTGAAATACATCAAGAGAGTGATCAATCTGTCTCTGAATTTTTCACTAACATCAAGTCAGTATGGGATGCTATTGATGAAGCTCATCCTCTACCTTAATATAGCTGGAATGTCATGTTTAGAAGATCAGCTAGAGAAATCTGGTTAGATCTTGAGGAACGCTTTGGTTATACTTATTTAGCACAGATTTATGCTTTGGAACAAAAATTATCTGAAATACATCAAGAGAGTGATCAATCTGTCTCTGAATTTTTCACTAACATCAAGTCAGTATGGGATGCTATTGATGAAGCTCATCCTCTACCTTATTGCACATGCAACAAATGCTCCTGTAATTTGACTAAGAAATTGTATGAAAGACACCAGGAGAAAATTGTGTTGCAATTCATGATGAAACTCTCTGATAAGTATGCTACTATTAGAGGGAACATGCTAATGATGCAGACACTTCCTAGAGTCACAGAAGCTTATAGGATGTTTTCTCAGGAGGAAAAACATAAGGAACTATCTGTAGCCTCACATTCTGAATCCATGGTTCTAATGGCTGATAAAAGGAGATACAATGACAACAAGTTCTCTGGTAACTCTATGAAATATAACAACAACAGCTTCAAGAAATCAACAACTTTTTCCAAGAACTCAGGAGGAGGTTCTAAGAATGACAAACCAGGATCCAAATAATACTGTACACATTGTAAGATTCCAGGACACAGCATTGACAGATGCTTTAAAGTTCATGGCTATCCTGCCAACTTTAAAGGCTTCAAAGATAAAAAGGTGGCTGCTGTGTCTTCTTCTGAAGCTGTTCACATGGATGTAGATTCTGAACCTGGTCCTTCCTTGTCCATGGAACAATATAATCAGCTCATGAACATGTTGAAGACCTCACAACAAAACTCTCACTCCAGCAACACTGTTAGCCATGCTATGATGGCAGGTAACAGCTTATGTTTTCTTTCTTATTCTGCTTCTAAATGGCTTCTTGATAGTGGTGCTACAGACCACATTTGCTCTGACTTGGCTTATTTCTCTGAATATCAAACATTACATGATTCTGACAATTTTATTACCATACCTAATGGTAGTAAAGTTCCTGGCAAACATATTGGTCTTTGTTAAACTAAATGAAGACATTATACTCCATCATGTACTTCATGTACCTGCTTTCAAGTTCAATCTTATCTCTGTGCACAAATTGTGTATGGATATGCAATGTGCATTGCATTTCACATCTGATGAATGTTTTGTTTCTTCTCAGAAAGGGAAGTTGATTCCTCTTGGTAAGCTCAAAGCTGGCTTGTATAATGTCCCAGATAAGCAAGTTTCTCTTCCAGATGCTTCTCCTTCTTGTAATAAGGTCTGTCTTGCTGCTGTAGAGGATGCTAAGTTGTGGCATCTTAGACTAGGACACCTCCCTTTTAGTAAACTACAATTGCTTAATATCTCCTGTGATGTTAAGTCCTGTTTACATAACACTATATGTCAAATCTGTCCTAAGGCCAAGCAAACTAGAGTATCATTTCCTAGAAGCTCAATAAAAACCACACACCCTTTTGAACTGATCCACATTGATGTATGGGGTCCACATTCTGTGTCTACTCCTACTGGTTGTACTCAATTTCTCACTATAGTGGATGATTTCAGTAGATATACTTGGGTTCACTTCTTGAAAACTAAATCTGATTCTATTTCCATTATGAAGAATTTTTTACAAATGGTGCAAACACAATTCAATGTAACTGTGAAGTGTGTTAGATCAGATAATGCAGGTGAACTTTGTGAAGGAGAAATGAAATTATTATACAATCAACTAGGCATCCTTATTCAAACCAGTTGCAGCAACACTCCTCAGCAGAATGGAGTGGTAGAACGGAAGCACAAACACCTCTTGGAGACAGCTAGAGCTCTTTACATTCAATCAAGGGTACCTGATCGTTTTTGGGGCTATTCTGTTTTGTGTGCTACCTACCTTATTAACAGAATGCCTTTGAAGGCAATCAACTATCATACTCCATTCTCCAGACTTTATGGTAAATCAGCTAACATTTCACATCTGAAGACATTTGGCTGTTTGTGCTATGTGTCTACTTTTAAAATCAGAAGATCCAAGCTACAAGAAAGAGCCAATCCATGTGTATTTCTTGGCTATTCTGAAAGCCAGAAGGGTTACAAAATACTGGATATTGCCAGTAACAAAGTGGCTGTTACCAGGGATGTTTACTTTCATGAGAAACATTTTCCCTTTCATTTATTTCTCAAACGCTCTTCTCCTTCTTCCACATATACTAATGCCATCTACTTACCAACTTCTTCTGCTCCCACTACATATCTAGATGATGTTGATTTTTCTTCATCACACATTTTCCCCTCAAATGACTCACTTTTCACACCTTCTCCTTCTGCTACTAATAGTTCACTCACTCCCTTTTCTCCCTCTCCTGCTACACATCACTCTTCTCCACACATCAATCCCTCCTCATTGGTTGATCTTTCTGAACAATCTTCTGTTCCTAATGTCAGAAAATCAACTAGACAGTCTAAGCCACCCTCTTATCTCAAAAATTATAAGTGTAATACTGTCACTACCTCCCTCACTTCAGCTCATTGGTGTAATCTAATTTCTTACACACATTTCCCTTCCAAATATAAAGCCTTACTTTCTCAAACCTGTGCCATTACAGAACCACTTTCTTACTCTGAAGCTGCTAATGATCCTCTGTGGCTTGATGCCATGTCTATCGAAATTACAAGACCTGCAAGCTAATAATACTTGGGAATTAGTTCCCCTTCCTAAGGGTAAAAAGGCTATTGGCTCTAAGTGGGTCTACAAAGTCAAGCTCAAAGCTAATGGGGAGTTAGAAAGATGCAAAGCTAGGCTTGTGGCTAAAGGATTCAATCAAAAGTATGGGGTAGACTATCAAGAAACTTTTAGTCCAGTTGTGAAAATGGGAACTGTGAGGAGTCTTATTGCTGTTGCAGCTTCTAAGAAATGGCCATTATTCCAACTTGATGTGAATAATGCCTTCTTACATGGAGACTTGAAAGAAGAAGTCTATATGAAAGTTCCAGAGGGAATGCCTAACCCTTCTAATCTAGTTTGCAGACTCAGAAAATCACTATATGGCCTAAAACAGGCTTCTAGACAGTGGCATGAAAAATTAGCTCACTCCTTGCACAACCTGGGTTTTGTCAAGTCTCAACATGACCATAGCTTATTCATGAAGAAGCATAAAGAAGATATCTGCATTGCTGCAGTATATGTGGATGACATTATTGTCACTGGGACTAACATTGATGACATTGAAGATCTTAAAACTCATTTGCATCATGAGTTTAGTATTAAAGATCTAGGTGCTCTTAACTACTTTCTTGGGATAGAGGTGGGTTATACTCCTGATGGCATCCTTCTTAGTCAAGGAAAATTCACAAAAGAGTTACTTTCTGCTTGCACCTTTGATCTAGAAAAGAAAGCCACTACACCTCTTCCCCTTCACATCAAATTACAAGCTGATGATGGTGATTTAATTCCTGATCCAGAGACATACAGATCACTTGTGGGCAAGCTCAATTTTTTAACCACAACCAGACCTGACTTGGCTTATGCTGTTCAAAGTCTAAGTCAGTTCATGCACACTCCTAGAACTTCCCATCTGACTGCTTTACATCATACATTGAGATACATCTCCCATACTGCTAGCCAAGGAATTCTTTTGAAGGCTAATGAAGAGTTATGCTTACAAGCATTTTCAGACTCTGATTGGGCTTCCTGCCCAGATTCTAGAAGATCTATAACAGGCTACATCTTGCTACTTGGTGGTTCACCTATTACATGGAAGTCCAAGAAGCAAAGTACAATATCTAAATCATCTTCTGAAGCTGAGTATCGTGCCATGGCAGCAGCTGCTTCAGAAGTGACTTGGGTTGTTCGATTATTGGAAGAACTGGGAATTAATACCTTGAAGCCTGTTGTTCTACACTGTGACAATCAATCAGCTATACACATAGCCAAGAATCCTGTTTTTCACGAGAGAACTAAACATATCGAGATTGATTGCCACTTTACTAGGGAGAAAGTTCTTGAAGGATTAATTCAGCTTACTTATCTACCTACCCAACAACAACTAGCTGATGTTTTTACTAAGATTCTTCCCTCACCACAATTCAATGTACTGCTTCACAAGTTGGGAATGTCTGCTCATCCACCTCCCAACTTGAGGGGGGTATTGGAGATTAGTATTTATTTATATTGTAATTATTAGCTTCATTAGCTTGCCACGTCAGATTAGTTAGAGTTGTTAAAGGTTGTTATTATGCTTAACAACCTACTAGATAAATACCTTCCTGTATTCTCTCTCTTGGTAAGAATTCATTCTCTCTGAAATAATAAAACACATTTCCTTTCTCTCTCTAAACTTCTCTCTCTGTGAAATGGTCTGAATCTCACTAAATAACATCATCATATGTTTTCAGTTTTGTGAACGTGCGTGTGCGTGTGCGTGGTGTAAAAGCATAACATTGCCAATTCAAAGTTTGACAACGGCGGCAGCTAAGGCATCACAAGTCAGAACAATTCATTGCACGCAACCATCTGCATTATATGCCTTTTATCAACTATAAATACACTGTTTCAAACCCAGAACTCAAGGGGAATTAGTTAGCTAACTAACTATCAAATAAGCAGAAATTTTTATAGAAGATATTCAGAGAAAGATGTCATCAGATGATACATGCGCAGGTAATGAAATAATGAATGAATCCAGCTTTTCTATATGATCAATCATCTAATTTCTGAGATTTATTTCATTCCATTATGAAATTTTAAGATTTTGTTGGTAAATAATATATATGTCATTCATTTTTTATTATAGGGAAGGATGCGTGGCCAGAACTTGTGGGAGAACAAGGGAAGAAAGCAGCAAAAATCATAGAGAAGGAGAATCCCTACGTGCAGGCTATTGTTTTAAAAGAGGGAACAATGGTTACAATGGACTTCAGGTGTGATCGAGTTCGCGTTTGGGTCGATTGTGACGGAATCGTGGTCCATCCTCCTATAATTGGTTAATCAAGCTACCTTATAATGTATGAATAAATCGTGGTGCATCCTCCTACAATTGTTTTAATGTTGATCTCACTCTTTCTATATTTATGTTTCTTTCTTGTTATTTAAAGTATAAGAGTCTAAGCGAGTTTATGAGTGACTTAAAGGTTGATTGTTAACCTATTGTTGCTTCCTCTATTCGAAATTGATTGTCATATTGTTCCAACTTGCTATTATTTGAGGGGAATGTGATACATGTATCTTATAATTAAGTAATTATCGATAAGTGGATTCATAAAAGAAAAATTTATCACAAGCTGATCATAATGTGCAAGGTTACATGACTAATAGTCATCTAAATGTTTTTACATGAGTTTGTAAAGGCAGTATTATTGTTAAATCAATTGGTGCGTGGACCATCATTATGTCTTTTAGTTGACTAAAACCATTTTGTCTAACGTATGTGTGTCCACATATGCATATTAAGCTTTAGTTAGAATTAATTTTCAGCAATTTCGCTGCGAAATGAAATGAAAAACCAAAGCAAAAATATCACAATAACAGCATTAGTTAGTTAAGTATGAAAAACTTCCTTTTTTTTTTATTCATTTCAAATTTTATAATATCATTTATAAAAAAAATCTAATTATTATTATTGTTATAAGTGTATACCAATGGCCATACACTATTCAACTAATTTTAGCCAACTAGGGCGTTTTTACGGATTTCTTTGAGACGAATATAGAGGTGACATAAACATGTACGTGCCAAAAACACACCACAAACTTGCCGATCAAATAGTGTTTATAAGTGACCAACGCTACAATAGCACGATACGGATACAACCAGTGGCGTATCCAGGATTTTTACCTTGTGGGTTCGGAAGTTATAGACAATAGGCCAAATTTTAAATTACATCCGAAAACTAATTTGGGTGTGTAAAAATGCTATTACAAAAATTAAATTATTGTTGTTTTGTATTTTTGTAAATGTCTGGTAAATCGTGAAAGTATATTAAATCATGAAAGAATGATCAATTTTGTCTCATAAAAAGCACTCCGACTGCATACTATTCATTGTCTTGTTTATGATTAGAATAAGAAAATAAGTCTACAGTAATTATTAGAGTATAAAATAAAATAATATATTATATTTAAAAGGAAAAGAATAAAAACAATTGAAGATTGAGAAAAATAAAATAACAAGAAAGTAAGAAAAACATGTGCTTATTAGACACTAAGTATTAAATAACAAATTTTGAGTATTATTAGACAAGGGAAATAATTACTATATAAGAAAGCAAACTAAAGAAATAAAATGAAAGAAAAGCTGGAAGAATAAGAAGGGGAAGAACGAGATGGAAGGATGGAATCAAAGTATTGCGCAAAAAGACAAGAGAATATAGAAAGAAAAGGGAATGTGGCAAGGCAAATGTATTTAAGATGACACGGAGAACCATTCTGCCAGCAAACTCTTCTCTTCTAATGTTCAGCAGAAATATTCATATCCCCTATGGGTTCAACTGAACCCAGTGAACCCATAGTGGATACGCCCCTGGATACAACCGTGTCTTTACAAGTGACAGTCGTGCCAGTTCGTGTAATGCGTAAAAGACAATATAACAGCAGTACAGTAGTGAAACTTATTTGATCTCTTTGTTTTGATTGAATGTTAATCTCACTTATATATAGAGAGTATGTAGCTTGTATATAGGCGGTGCCTCAATTGTCGTACTCACAAATGATAGTGTTGTTGGGAACCTTATATATGAACTATCAGCAACGCCATTTGTGCTTGTCATCAACAATAAACCATCAGTCATAGTATAATTTCTTTTAGTAACTTCATACACACATTACTGTTTACTTATAACTCTGTTTGCTTTGATCATGAATAACACACATACCACCAAAACTAATGGTGCGACATGTCGGACATAAAGATATGTATAAATAAGACCTAAAAATATCTACTATCTATGTGATTCAGCCTTCTTGGTCGATCTTCAGCTAATGTTCATCTCTAAAGTCTAATCTAAGGGAATATTAGGTAAGATAAAGATGTAGGCCATACCGGACCAACAACTCTCTAGATCAACTGTCAACCGGATCAACATGTGTTAGTATGCTAGACACTATGGGAGTTTTAGGGAAAAGTAAGGGGATTCCAACCACTCCCAAAAGTGCTTCCTAATGGGGATTGAATTCACAACTTTTAGGTTGAAAGGTGGAATCTTTTTTATTTAGGACAAGCTTAGCTTGGTGAGTATTAGGTTGGAAGGTGAATAGTAAAAAAAACTACAAGCTTCATCCTCATATATATACTTAGGGGTGCTTATCATACGAGCCCAAAGCCCGAACTATCTTGGGCTCGGCTCATTTATCATTTAGCTTAGCTCGGCTCGGCTCATGAGCTTGACGAGCTCGATAAGTGAAGCTCGCTCGAGCTCGTGAGCTTCTCTCAAGGCTCGAGCTCGATTTGAGACAAATTAGGAATAAACCAACACAACATTAAATCAAATAGAAAATTCATATTCGACATTTAAAAAAAAATTGTTGACATATCTTGTAGAATTATAGATTAAATTCAAAATATACCACAAAAAAACATAATTTATTTCATTTTTACATGCTAACCAAAATATACATAAGAAATTGCCAAACTAGTTCTAAAAGGATACAAAAAAGAAACGACATGAATTGTTCAATGTAAGAAATTATATAAAAAGGATAAGTATAATAACTTTTTTAAGGCTTTAAGTTATATTTATTTTTTATATAAAATAATAATTGAGCACGTTCACGAGTTTTTTGAGCCGAGCTTGGCCTAGTTCGGCTTGACTCATTAACGTCTCGAGCCAAGCCCGAGTCGAGCCGAGTTACCACGAGCCGAGCTTTAACCGAGATTTGACCGAAGATCCCTAAGCGTTCGCGAACAGACCGAGCTCATTATCACCCCTACTGGTATCCAAAAATAGAATCAGTTAGATTTTCAAAAGAGTGCGTATTGGGTGTAATATGTTACACCTTAACTTATTGTATCACAAAACCTCACACATACATAATCACATGAACTCCAACAAAAATAACATGGATTATATATACAAATAATGATATGATATTTGATGTCATTTTGCCATTTATTCCATGTCATTTGAGTTTTTTTACAAATCGACGGTGGTTTTTAGATTGTTCTGTAAGTTATGGTGTAACAGTTAGAACCAAGAATTTGTGTTTTCAAAATTCTCAAAGGCTATTACACACAAAAAGCATCTCATTGAGTTATACATGCATATCGATCTCGAGGTTAACCTACCTATCTCTCTCTCTATTACCTCTCTATAGTTATTAGCAATTTTTTCTCATGCTCATCAAGAATTGATCACATACTCATGTACTTTAGCTAACTAATCCTCTCAAACATGGTTGAAATTAAAGACTCACACGTATACATGTAATAAGAAAGTCAAATGATGAACCCCACGCTGACCAAATACATCCATCGGCTTTATTTTATTTTTTTGAGCGAATGGGCTACTAAATTGATAATATCCTTAACGTACAGTGGATACGATTACTCCATTGAAAAGATCAAAATAGTCCGTATTTTGTAATAATAGTTTTAAGCACAATCTTTAAGTAATCGCATAAAATAAGCAATGGCTGACGTGTATAGATGTGCACTATATTCCTTTTTCTCTTTCCTTGGTTGAATCTATCATTTGTGTATCCGAGTTGCCAACAATTAACAAGGACAAAATTTTTAATTCAAAGTTTGAACATGGCAACTACTTTCAAGTATAAATACACAACCTTAGCCTCAGAATTTAAGCATATGAGCTCCCAAAAAACAAGAAAATAAACCACAAAAACATCATCAGAAATTTAAAGAAGATCCAAAAGAGAGAAAGATGTCAGAATGCCCAGGTAAATAATACAGCTTTGATACTATAAGCTACATATTTATCTCAATTGTACACTATATTGTTGATGATATAATTGTGATTTGTGAATATGTTGTTACACGTTATTGCACTATTGTAGGGAAAAATGAGTGGCCGGAACTAGTCGGGAAAGATGGGCATGTTGCAGCACAAACAATTGAAAGTGAGAATTGCAATGTGGAAGCCATTGTTATACTAGTTGGGACTGCGGTGACAAAAGACTTCAGGTGTGATCGAGTTTGGGTCTGGGTTGACTCGTACGGAGTTGTGGTCGAGACTCCTAAAATTGGATAAGTAATATTACTTGCATAATGTAATACTTAAATAAAAGGTGCATTAATGTGCTACCGTTGTACCTAGACCTCGAGGGAACAACTACTCTAATTATGTACAATAAAATTATTGAAGCAGTACTATTATCAGATATATGGCCTAGATCTATGTAACAAAATATGGTGGTAATGTGCATTTTTTGTGTGTTGTTATATAATCCTATATTACTATTGAGTTTACCTTTGTAATTTTATTATTCATCTTTCTTCCTCATTATTCAACGTAAAGTGTCCATGAACTAAAACATCTAAGTAGCTAAAGCAAGGGAAATCAACCGATTCCCCGTTAGTAGTGGCGAGCGAGAGCGGAATTAAAGTGAAGGTATCAAATCCAATAATGCATACAATTACGAAATTCAGTTAGCATGATCTTTTTATATACGTAACTAAAAAAATAGCAGTGTAATTAACTGTCGTGAATCTTAACCATACTTTTTTCCCGAATGTTACAAGAATATTATCGACCACGTGCCTATGCACCTAGTGCATAGGTTTAACTATTTGTTTTTTATAATTAGTTTTATTCAACAAAATTGATAAATATGGAATAGTTAATTAAAGAAATTACGAAGAATAATATCTTTAATTAAAGATATTACCCCAATTCCATTGAAATTGTTATTTTTATTCTCAATTGCTTAGAAGTTTTTTTAACAACTTATCATGACATAAAGTACATCATTCTAATTTTGCACTAAACAGACAATTAAGAAAAGCTCATACAATCAATTATGAAATTTATGACTAATAATATATTTGATAATTGTAACTGACCTGGGGCATCTCCCGAACCAAAATACCTAAATTGTGAGAGAATCAGGTGAGCAATGGATAGATGGTCTTCCATCCTATCTCACAACCCGAGGGATGGGGTTCGATTCTCACTTGAAGGAGGGGGTTAGGGATAAAATGTTTCATTTCGCCAAGCTTGCTCCCCCGAGATATCAACAACCTAACTAGTCTTAGTTGCCTATGGAAAAAAAGACCTAAACTCTTTTTTTTTTTTTTTTTTGACAACGGGGAAAATTTGCATTAAGTAAATAAACGAAGTACGGACCAAACACTAATACAACCAAACATAAACAAAAAACTAAGGCGAGCGTTACTCGCTCTTACATAACAATTACAATAACGAAATAACTTAAACTTGGATAGAACTGCTCGGTCTGGAGGTCAGTGTTGTTAGATAATTGTAGTGAAGTTCTTCGGCTGGTAGATGACGAACGCCAGAAACCTGATGAAAGGCGTGGGAGGAGGGGACTGATTTCACAATCGGGGAGACAAAGTAACCGCGAGATTAGGAACTCGCAACAGGACCAATCCCAGTGACCTGCTGTCTCATGGGATTCTTGGACCAGGATTCCTGTAAAAGTCACATTTCCGTGTGACTCAATACCCTCTTGACTGGGTATTTCCAGCTTCTCCTCTGAGGAGAAGCTCCAATGAGTTGACGTGCTATAAACCCAATTAACAAATCGGGGAGCCGCCTTCGGATATCGTTTTGTCAAGGCAATGATTAATAAAATCATTACCAAGCGAGAGTGAAATCTAACCGGAGTTAGATTTCGAACAAACATCCGATTTTCAAAATCGGAGAAAACAATCCCTAACCATGAAACCTCTTGCCACACAAACCCGAACCGATCACCTAAACCAGACCCAACTTCTTGAAAACAAGAGCTACCTCCAACATTTAACAAAAGTATCAAGCAGATTGAGTAGACAAATAACAAACGCATACTAACACACCCAAGAACTAAACAACGGAACACGGGACGCACTGCCAACAAAACACTAAGGGAAGGGGGAGAAACGGATAACCACCACGGAAAGGGAAGGGTAGACTCAGCACTAACACGGGGAGGGGGAAGGGGAAGCCCAAACCTATAGCTACGTGACACTAACCAGGGGGGGGGAGGGAAGGGGAAGCCCCAAGCTACTACTGCGGACCACTAAACGGGGAGGGGGTAGGGGAAGCCCAATACACGACACCACGGGGAGGGGGTAGGGGAGGCCCAAAACGCTACACCGAGGGAAGGGGTAGGGGGAAGCCCAAAACGCGACACCAAGGGGAGGGGGTAGGGAGGCCCGAAACACGCGATCGCGACACCAGGGGGAGGGGGTAGGGAGGCCCAAGACACGACACAAAGACGCAACACCAGGGGGAGGGGGTAGGGAGGCCCAAAATGCGACACCAGGGGAGGGGAATGGGTAGTCCAAACCAAGACCACCGCACGACCGGAAAAAGAAAACGCGAAGAAAGGTGGTTAACACGGCGGCGAAGAAACTGCGAAGAGACCACGGGAAGAAAACGATGGCAGTAGAGTGCGTCCAGGGGAGATGGGGGAAGAAAACTGACGGCTAAAGGGGGCTAGGCTCGCCGGCGACGAGGCTGAGATGTCAGCCCCCGACGAGCCTAAAAAGGTGGGCGGCTGGAGTTTTTTTGTTTTAGGGTTAGGTTTTGGAGAGGATATTTTAGAGTGTTGTTTTAATTATGACTCCTTTTGGTTCTAAGACCTAAACTCTAAAGGCAGAAGGACGCATAGTAATTTGTTGCCTTGATCGTCTACTGGCTCCTATAATAAATCAACAATAAGCAAGTATTGCTTCCCAATTCGACTTTGATGGTTGAATTGATCAATTATTGGAGCAATTCTCAGTCACTTAATTTTACAAGCCGACTTCTGTCTTTCTCTTCGCAAATTATATGCTATGGCCTATGGGGCTCTCCGGAATATTATGGATGCACATGAAAAAGAGGCTTAGGCTATGTTTGGCAACACATTTAAGTAACCTTAAATCAGTAGGTGCTAAAAGTTTAAGTCACCTAAAATAAATAAAATTTAAACTCAAAAATTAACTGAAATTGAGTTGCTATCAAATATAGCATCTCAATTTAAGGTGCTGAAATTTTCAGCTACCTTTTAAATTCAGCTCCTTTCAGCTACTTTATCAGTTTCAGTTCTATTTCAGCTTATGTTCCCAAAAACAGCCTTATTGAATAACAAACAATGAATTAGATAGCATAGACATTTTCAGGATCGTGTTCACTTTATGATGAGAACTAGTTTTTAGGCCCAGGCGACGCCCCGGATAATTATAATTTTTCATTTATTATCATTTTACTTTATAAATATAACATCAAACATTACTTGGTTTGGTGGTTAAGACTTTAGTGTATAAGCTTGAGGTCATGGGATCAAATCTTATAAGATGTATTTTCTATTTCTTTTTTTATTGTATGCATGTTTACATAAAGTAAACACTCTAAGGGATAGCGCCACGTGTCATAGTTCCTTGCTTAGGAACGCCTTTTAATATATTAGTATAGAATATAGATAGTTAAAAAGCCGCCTTAAAACCTTTAGCCTTTAGGTTTCACTCTAATTTTTCTTTTGTTTCGTCCTGCGCTAATACTCGTAATGGTTAGCAATATAATATAATGCTACTTAAGAGGACCTAGGGTTTACTAATTATTTCACCAATAATAAATACAAATTTAAAACTTTAAAGGAGAAGAGAAGCAATAAAGAAATGACACAAAGGATTAATCATGTGGTTCGGTTCATCTTGACCTACATCCACCAAAACTAGAACCTTGGAGCTTTCTTTAGCCTCTCTAATGGAGGAATTACACTAGAAAATTTGAAAAAGGAGGATAGAGATAGAGAGAGAGAATGAGAGTTCTTATAATTAGGTGCTAAAATGAATCTTAGGGTTTAAAAGACTTAAAGAGGCCTTATTTATGACCTCTTAAGTTTACAAAAGACCCCAAACAAAATTGAATTAACTCGGATGAAAAACATGAGCATCGCACGAAACACATGGAAACAGAGCAGACTGCTTGGCCGCGTGCCAGACTTGCACGCCCGGGCAAAACACTTGCCCTCTCGGGGCAAGAATTCTAGAAGCTCCCGCCTCAAATATAATTCCCTGCAGAAAACGGGCGCCCAAGTACTACCCACCCTGACTTATAGATATGCCAGGATCTATAACTCACTAGATACGTCCAGATCTATAACTGGCGCTCGCTCTAGCTTACCTTCCATCTTCCCATAACTCATTTTTTGATAGAGTATAAATCTATTCCTAGGACCTCAACCATCAGCTTAAGGAAGGTACATAAAGAACATGGTGGAGAATAATATGAGGAGATAATCGAACTGAGCCTTCTTTAGTAGCTTCAATAATGTCACCATTTGGAAGTCCAACAGGACAAGAAATATTATCAACAATATCAAATAACCACGATGCATTACCAGTAACATGGCGAGATGCGCCAGTATCAATTATCCATGAGCGAGTATCAAACGTACCAGTGAGTCTGTCAGTAGGAATGTGGGCCCCACCAATTAAACCTGTCAGTTGGTCCTTTGACATGGTATCAAGAGCCAGCGTGACAAAAAGATCACGGGTTCGAATCTCCTCCACCTCTTCTTTCTCAGTGGAATATTTAGCGCCGGGTATGAGGGAGACCTGTGCGGCATCCACACTTCAAGCCCAAAGGGCTCTTGCGTGAGGGAGCGTGATAGAGTATAAATCTATTCCTAGGACCTCAACCATCAGCTTAAGCTTTTGGTTGAGTTGGTCCTTTAACATGGTATCAAAGCCAGGCCCACACAGGGTCCGTTAATTTACTCTGGGCCAATTGAAAAAGGGACCTCACGTGTAAGGGGGAGTGTTGAAGCTATAATGTATAACGCACACCACATGTGAGTGTCCCACATTGGTTAAAGAAGAGAGGTGGGTTCACTTTATAATGCAAAGGGGCTACTCCCCTTATTGCCATATGGTTTTAAGGTGGAACCTCCTTTGTCTTGTGAAGTGGACTTTCTCTCCTTGTCATGGGTGCGACCCAGGCTCATATTTAACATTTTTCTTCTTCTCCCTTCTTCTTCTTCTCGAGAAATCCAAGGCACAATATTACAGTAATAAATATGCTTACAATGCAATAGATATTAATTCCTCGTTGCCTAGGTATACCTAGATGAGAATATGCCCAATCTAATTAGTGAATGGCGAATTCTCCATCCGCCTATACATGCAAGACAAACTCTCCATTCACCCCTTTCTAATAAGGCATAGGATAAGAAGTATTTATTAATCAAGAAATGTTAATGGAACTTATTTAATGCTTCATAAACTAATTAGTTTAACTTTCTTTTCTTATCAAACCCCCCTTGCCTTTCTTGATCAATAAATGTTTCTTATCCTACGCCTTGTGGCATAGGATATAGATAAATCCTTACAATTAACATTCCCATTATTATTAATAAATTGCCTAATTTTCATGTTAAATAAATTAATTTCCTGTGGCCAAAATCAAAATTAGCATCTGGTCACTAAATTGAATGAATAATATTATGCACACATTATGGCATATATCTAATTGTAGACTAGATTAATTGCAAACAATCTGACCAACTAGCCTAATGTCTACGAAACGATAAACTTGCTTTAGCCACGTTACAAATCAGTATCATCACCCATGCATGTACGTGGACAGATAAATACAAGCTTCGTTCCATTACCTTTACTTTTTATGTGGGGTTGATTAAACATAAATTATCCATCTTTAGTGCAATCGTGCCTTCAAGTTGCTACAAGAAATATTAAGTATGCACCATGTCATCACAAATGATTCCGTATAAAAGGTTTGACTGAGGCGGCCAAGCAGATGACTACTTCTATTACTCCACGCACCTTTTGCCAATATACTACGCTCAACTATAAATACATCGCCTAGTTAAGCTCCAAGATATATCAACTCATTGAAGAAGAAGAAGTATAAATAGTTTCAGAAGAAAGAAAAGAGCAAGCAAGGAAACTAAGATGTCAGGAGAAGATTTTTGCAAAGGTACTATATATAATATATTAATCTAATATATTCTCCCATATGTTTGTTATTTCAGTTTGACTTTTATATTTCTCGATTTGTTAGTTGTTTCAGTTTGACTTTTATATTTATCGAGGCACAACTTCGATTTTTAAGAATTTTAAAATACAGATTATTTTATAAAAAGTTGATATTATGGAAAAAGAAATATTGAGACAGATCCAACCAATATCTTACATAGATTTATATTGCATATTTATCGGTGCATATCTTTGAATATTCGTATATGTAATTACATATTAGTAAAGAATTATCAAATTTGATATTATTAAAGTACTCATTGAGTTGTATCAATAAGACCATAAATGACATGTTTTTCTTGTATATTGGGAGAAATTTGCAAGACTTTATGTAATTTTGAGTGTCAAGATTATTTTAAAATAATAGCAATATCAATAAAGAATGGAGGTGGTAGATAAACTCAAAGTGAATAAATAAAAAGGAAAGGGGTATTATTAGATATATAAATGTCATATTTATTAGGATATTAATTATTATTTTTTTTTCAATGATTATATATACTACTCCCTCCGTCCTTCAAAAAATTTCCTACTTTTTGTTTACATCCGTTTCTCAAAGATCTCTCCTATTTTACTTCATTCTTTATTTGGTGAAATTTTATTCCCTATTCACCACTACTAGTTTAATTTGTTGGACCCACATAATTCTACAAGATTTCACGATTTTATTATCTCCCCTATTTAAATAAACAAAAAGGACTCATTTGCACAATGTCTCTCTTCCTTATTTTGGTATCTGCAGTAATAATAACAAGGGAGAACTTAAAAGAACGGAGGAAGTAGTAAAATGCTTCGTGCTTAAATAATCTTGTTTTCTTTTGTTACAAAATATTCTTCTTGAAAGTCGGTATATTTTCTCCGTTGATCACGTTAGCCTTAGTTATGTTACACTTTCCCCCCTCAAAAAAGAACAATTTAATCTTACATTTTTCAATGCAAATCTTAGCATTTTTTATGTCAACATATTACTTCTTCAATTCTCTGAGTTCATAACAAACACACAAGTTCTTTAATATAGGACAAAAAAAATTACAGTTAATTAACTATATAGGATAATAGGAGTACTAATTACATGCACATAAATATGTTTCAGGTAAGAATGCGTGGCCTGAGTTAGTGGGAGAAAATGGAAAGGTAGCAGCACAAATCATAGAAAGTGAGAATGATAATGTGAAAGCCATCGTCTTACCAGATGGCACTGGAGTACCTGAAGATTTTAGGTGTGATCGAGTATGGGTTTGGGTTGATTGTGATGGAATTGTTATTCGTCCTCCTACCATTGGTTAAGCTATATGTACAACTTAAAAGGACATATTTGTAATCTGTCTCCCAAATTTAGCTACCAGCATGAAGCACCGAATTCAATCATGTATTTCAATTATTACTATAATAATTTAATGATGTTTAGAGCCTCCAATTTTAATGCTCAAATTAGTTTAATCCTCAAGTAGCTTATTTCAATTTTATATATATTTTAATGGTAAGAAAAAAAAACCATATCCAGACCTAGGCGGCTAGGCCTCAACTCTCATAGTTATAGTTTGTCGGTCTGGCATTGCAGGTTAGGTGCTTGAGAGTAGGGGAGAAGATAAGGAAATCTCTACCTCTCAAGCACTAGATGGTAAGATTCGAATCCAAGACCTATAGGATTTAGATAAGAGTGTTACCAAGCAACCAAATCACTACTATTTGATACCCTAATTAGTAATTTATGGGAGTAAGCCGATACGTAGGATACATAGATTTATTATTTATACATCTAAAGACAGTCAAATAACTAGGACTTGACTTAATCTTATGACTAGGACTTTCCCACCCCCTAGTTATTGTATTGAACACTTAATTTCGGATTGTAATATTTTTAAATCTCTACTGTTTAAGGTTGGAAAGAATGACTTTGTTTACCAAAAAAAAGTCAAATACAATTAGTAGATGTGCAATTATATGATACCTAAATTAAAGTTGACCAAGATGACACATGGGATACATTATCGTAAGATCAAGATCCAGAGAATCACAGGATCACCTTGGCTGTGAATAAAGATTTGGTGTACGTGACTCTGAAATCCCGACGTGCAAGCTAAGCCATCGTTAATTATTTTATGGAATAGAATATTAATTCTCATAAAATCATACAAATACTTTAGGTGTGAAAATCTTCAAAGACGGACTAATGAATGACATATATCTATCAACAAATATATGCACGCATAAATAATTAGTTAACCAAGCTGTCCATGTGCTTCTTCGTCATTGAAGCTAGGATTACTTAACTTGGCAAAATGGCCGGCTTTAATAACAATTGAAGTTCCATTATACTAAAAATCTACATCTTCGATTGTAATTAAGGCCCTAATTGCGTAGCTTTGCGATTAAGAGGAAAGGAAAAGAAATGGAACCAGAAGCTGGATGCAATTGCGGGCCAACTTGGTGTCCAGGTAAATTTGTATCAATATTAGCTCATGCTAAAATTGGCCCAAAATTCTACCTCCATTTGAATGTCACATTATTCATTTACATTAAGGCATCAACGTGACAACTAATTTTTGATAGACGACGAAGCAATTTTATTGTATGTAATAATTTTATTTGTGGGTGTTGATCTCTTCAGCAGATATTTTCTAGACTGACTTTCGTTGATAATCTGTTGTCTATCCGGTTTCCATATAAAAATTTTTACTGATTAAAACTGAATATTACTTATAGAACTAAGTGATCAAATATAATATTTATAGAACTAAATGGCCCATAAGGGGCACTTTTATCCGTCTCTTACGTATTTTTTTCCTCCTTATGGTGTTGATTTTTCCCTATTAGTTTGCGGAAGCGTTTTAGGTTGGCTCTCTGCAGTAGGAGGCTTGCCTAGCTTTTCTTTCTGTGTTAAAAAAGAATAAATTTCAAAACCGGGCCTACTTATAGTAGTATATGTTGATGAGAAGATTTTATTAATTGCAGAACCTGTGAAGAATCACTTAAGTGAAGGAAAGAACTTTTGGCCAGAGTTAGTTGGGGAAAATGGGGAAGTAGCAGCAACAACAATACAAAGAGAGAATTGCAACGTACGTACCATCATCATCATACGTCCAGGAGATGGCATGCAGCAAGACTTAAGAAGTGATCGGGTTTTTGTTTTGGTTGATCCAAATGATGTGGTGATTTGTGCTCCTTCCATCGGCTAAGTTATTGCAATAATTATCAATCATTAAGAATCATAATGTAATGCTAATCAAGCTCATTCGGATTGGTAAATGTACTAAAGTTATGAATCATAAGATATAATTATTCAAAAAAATTAATAGTTGTCGACTTGTCGAGGACTTGATGAGGCTTATATACGTATTGTGTTGAAAGCGTTATCATATACTTCCTCTGTTTTTTTTATAGATGTTACATTTCCCTTAAATGAAAATGTCATAATAGATGCTACATACCATAAATGGATCCTTTTCCACCATAAAGTTTTTAAAATACTATTAAAAAGTTAGTGGTCCCCCACTTTTTCCTTTAAAATAACCATATTTTTTCCTTAACAAATGTTTTTTTATTCAAAAAGTAGTGGTCCCTACTTTCTCTCTCTACATTTCATAAAAAACTCCCCACTTTCTCTATGTAGCATCTATAAAATAACGGAGGAAGTATTAGACAAGTGGTATATATAACACATATTGATCTTATAGAAGGTCTCTTGTAGTAATCTTTTATGTAATTTGTTCAATAACATGTAACTTCTAGAATTGTGTTCCAATTGCTTATAAAAGGCCATGACATGTAACTTCTATAACGTAATTCTGGCCAAAATTATTTCCTTCACTAAAGTTATCTCTAACTATTAGCCGTCACTCATAATCATAGGGAACTAGTCACCAAATAACAAAAGAAGTTGATCTAATTGTAACATACGCCAAAGCCAAAAAATGTTAACTAGAACGTGGATCAAATTGTCTCTAGTACCCAGGGGCGGATCTACATAGTAACAAGGGGTAGCACGTGCTACCCCCGTTTTTTTCAAAAAAAAAAAAAAATTTCGCAGAAAAATAAAAACCTAAACCTAACGCGCGCCGTTCTCTTCCTCTCACTCTCTCAAACTCAAAGCCTCTGCTCTATTCTACTCTCCGTCTCTCTTTTCGCTTCACTTACCGGCGAGTCTTGCTTCTTCGACTTCAGTCTTCGTCGATCTTTGCTTCTTCGCTGGTACAATTTCAGCAAATTAAGGAACCACTTTCAGGCTTTAGCAAATAAATTGGGTGATAGATTAATGTAGTGCATAATTAAGGAGAAAACGTCTTCTTGTACAATTTCAGCAAATAATTTGGGTGATAATGAACCGGAAATTCAGGTATCAGCATTTGAGAAAGTGCTTATACTGCTGGATAAGAATGGTTATGTTGTTATTGATGTTTCTTGTTTCCAATCCTTTGGAGGAACCACTTTCTACAATTTACATTCGTGGGGTAAGATTCTTCATCCTTTTCAATATAAATATGCTCTTTATTCTCTTGCTACATTGTCGATTGATTGCACCAAACCAACAAAGCACACACATGTAACATTGTCAATTGTGGTCTAGTACTTCAATTTGACGAGTTCTCATTTTTCTTGATAGTTAGTTTTCTTTCAATTATGAGCAACTTATGGTTTAACAGACTGAATTTGCTGTTGTTTTCTATTTACTCACTGCCTAAACAGGTTGAATTTATTTTTAGTTCTAGTTGATTATGGCCTAAATCAACAAGTATATTATAATGTGTGAATTGTAAGTGACTTAGTGAATTGAAGTATGATTTTGTGAAGGGAGTTGTTGAGGTTTTTTTCTTTTTAGTTTGGGCAAGATGATACTAGTTGAATTGATTAATAATTTTTTGTAATAAGTGTATAAATGTATTTTAGAATCATTACGAAAAAACAACAATTGAACATCTCAAACTTATTTTCGAAAGGAACGGGTAAAGAAAATCAAGTTGATCCAAAATCCAAATCTTCCTCCAACTTAACCAAGTTGAAAATGAAGTGATGACTTATCTTGAGAAATATTTGTTTTTGGAGACAAAAGATGATACAATTGTAATTTGGTTCCAAAATTTGAGAGCGCATGGTGAGCAATTGTAATTTTCTTTTGTTAAAGTACTTCTAAGTGTTTGGATTTTCTAACATTTTGAACTTGATAGTCATAGTTTCTTGTTGATATACGATAGTATCGTAAAATTACGCTACCCCTGGCTGGAAATCCTGGATCCGCCCCTGCTAGTACCTGCATCTTTTTAAAAAAATCTGTTGACAACGTGGTACTCGAATATTATAGCCGACGAGAAGAACTTATTCTAATTGGAAGTTTGACAGTTGCAGCTAAGGCATCAGAACATTTTATTGCACACAACTTTTGCATTATATGCCTTTTATATCAAGTATAAATACACTGTCCTAAACCCAGAATTCAAGGGGTATTATATCAACAAAGTAAAAAACTTATATGAACTTGGTCTACACTAAATTAGTGTGGACTTAATGCTAATTCATGTGATTTATGAAAAAAAAATCACTATATAAAAAAAATAGATATAAAAGATGAGTAAATATAGATTTTGAAGCTTGACTATGTGAAAAAAAAGGTTACTATGTCACAAAGTGAAAATTTTACCATGATAAACTAATGTGAGAAAGAGTCACTATATTAAAAAAAACAATCACTATGGTAGATATAAACTGTATAATATAACTTTAAGATTTTAAAAAGGTTACTATATGGAAAAAAAGGTAACTATGTTAAATAAGTGGCTTTGATCCACAATAATATTATTGTGGACCAGGTCCACGCAAGACTAACTCACTTTGTTGATAAACATGACATTTCGTTTTTTTTAAAGAAACTAGTTGTTGCACCGCGCGGCTACGCGCGTGGCACTCCAAAATGGCGTTATTGTTATATTCGCAATTTGTTGGATGTAATTAGTACAGTGGCATTTTTGCAAATGGTTCCGAATAGGTGGTAATTAGAGCCACAAAACTAATCACATATACTAATTTGATAGAATAACATATGATATTTAGAATCATTACAAGCCATCTGTTTTTTCGCTGGTGCTCCGCTAGACAGTTTGGACAAAAACAGGGGCAAAAATTTAGGCTACAGTTGATCCTTAACAGAGAGCCTAGGCCTTGCCTTTTGCAGACTTTTAAAAAAGCTAATATATGGCAAATAGCAAGGGTGTCGCACAAGAACACGAAACTTGTTTTTTTCTACAGCTAGCACAAAAGGTTGGTGTTCCTATTAGATGCCCACCTAAATCCAAAAGGGGTCTGTTGCACAAAGTGATCCACTAATTCCAGCGAATTGTTTTTGGGACCCAGCTCAGAATCTTGCTCCTCGCAAGCGAAGTTGCCAGACCAATTTGCAGCAAGAAGTAGTTTGTGCTTAGGCCTCTTGCGATGGCTTCAAAGTTGAAGGTTCCCTGCAATGAAGCAATTAATCTTTGTTTAATTGTGTTTCTAAGTGGAATGGGGGTTTTGGTTCTTTTGATGGTGTTTCTATTAATATTCACATGGGCTTGGGAATTGTTGGGGGGCAAAAGGGGCTTGTTTAAAGAATGGAAAAGCACTGGATCAAGAAGAAAAGCACTGGTCAAAATTTCAGTTTAATTAAATCAAGAACAGAAGAAAACCACTGGTCATAATTTTAGTTTAATAAAATCAAGAGCAGAAAATACAAAATTTGAATGAAACCAAAGTTACGAGACTAATATGTCGAAGCTTCTAAAAGGCCACATGTAAATCATCAAAATCGCCACAAAACATCGAAAGTTGTCTATGAATTAGAGCATTATCTTAAGCAAGGCCAGTTATTATATTGTTCAGAAGTACTAATAATACTAACTTAATCATGATCCTATTGAAACCAATCATAGAAAGATGAAAAGAATTTGTAATAAATTTGATCAGACCAAGTATCTTCTAACAAATTTCCTAGTATAATAGAGATAAGCAAAAACGCAGCAGGCAAACCACAAATACAGCAGCACAGGGCAAACAAATTTGTAGGTCAAAGACAGCTGAGCAAGCACATAACAACTAGATAGTTAAGCAGGCTACTACAAGAGATTTTAGAATAGGATTACCATGGACTGGCTTGCAACCGATGAGAACCGATCGGTGAGAATCAACGGGAATCCTACGTAAGAAATAGAAATTAGTCGGCTTGGCAATTTTGTGGAAAGGCTAGCCTAAGCAGGAAAAAAAAACCCTACACCCTAATATTCCATAAAACTCGGCGAAATCGACCCGTAATAATAACCAAGACCTCCAAACATTAAAGTCACAAGACACAAGCCAGTTGAAAAACATTAAGTTCAGTTCAACAATTCAGAGGAAGCACAAAAAAATGGTGTGAAAAGATATACTTTTTAATTGAACTTTAAAATCTCATCACCACCAAACCTCCTTTAAAATTTTCAAACTACAGTGGGAAGAACATCAACAACATATATGCAAGACTGGCACTTTAAATTCAACTCTAAGCTTGCACTACCACGCTCAATTGGATCTTCAATTTTATTCCTGAAACAAGGGCACAAGTAGACCACAAAGCAATCCACACAATTGTTACGTCAACCTAATTGCGTTTGTTTTTTGTTTGTTTTTTTTTTGTCAGAGTTTATAATTGTCAAGTTAGATTTTTGTGTGAGAGTTAATAATTGCCAAGTTAGTTTTTTTTTTGTGAGAGTTCATATTGTCAAGTTAGATTGCAAATATCTGTCTGTGATAATCTTTGTAAGTCTTTTTAGCAATTAACTTCTGCCAAGTTCAATTTGTCTGTATGACGAAGGGAAAGCCACCAACCAAACTAATAATTCTTTCATTAATTAACACAAGAAGGGGATGAAGCAATGACCTACCGCTTTTAGAGATTTGAAGCTTAAGAACACAGAAACACAGAGAGGCACTTTCTTTCAGAGTTATTATTTATACTATAGGGTTATATGGGAAGGGAATTCAAACCCTAGAATGGGGAGGACTGTACTATGGCAAAGGCACAATTTACCTAATTAAAAATAAACCACAATTGTACCCCTTTCCTTCTTTTTAGTTCAGTATGAGCTGTTGAACCGGGATGCACACTTCCTTCACTGGTCACAAGTACAGTAACTGTACTTTTGGAAAAGATCTAAAATATTATAATACTTATCATAACCCTACTGGACATCACCGTCATCCCCCGTGATAAATATGAAACCTCATCTATCTCGGCAATCTAATAATCAGCACATATCTGCACAGTTTACATCACCACAATTGCAAATCTATCTAACCTAAACTAAAAAAAAAAAGATTATCCATGATAAATATGAAACCTCATCTATTTTTGTACTCTAATAATAACCATGACATACCTGCACAATTTAATTAACCCCAATTGCAAATAATACTAATAATAATGACTCAAGAGACAACATTGCAAGAACAAATGAAACAACACACAGAACACCTAATAAATAAAATTCTGTATATACTGTACGAATGTATGAATGGAAAACTTAAATTCCTAAACATATGGATGAGAACCTAAATGTAAAATAGGCTTTTACCAATTACCAATCAATTAGCAACTGCAAAACTTACCCTTTTAAGATTTAAGAATATCCAGAGCGCCATGTCGCCTCGCCACCAATTCACCAACCTTTGTAACCCTTGCCACTTGCAATAAGTTGAAATTTGACTTAAATGCAGGATTTGCTTCAGCAATCCCTGGATTATCCCGCGCCCAAAACCCGGTCCAACCATTATCCCCCAAGTTGTAACCCAGCCAATTTTATTACTCAAATCTTAACCAAACAATTTCTTCGGAACAACTTGATTACTCAAATCCTAACCAAACAATTTCTTCAGTAACCTTTTCGTTTTCGAGCTCAAAACTGCTTTCTTGAATTGTTTCGTTTTTAATTTTGAGAAGAGATTTAGGGCGGGAAGGTTTCTAGCTCAAAACTGATTTCTTCTCCATGAATTTCTTCACCATATAAATGAATTGCTTTGTGTGTAATTTTGAGAAGAGATTTAGGGCTGGAGAAATTGATTTGAGTTCAGTAGATGAAGATGGTGAAAATTTTGAATCGAATGAAGAGTAGCGACTTGTTAATTGCAGAAAATAATTCGCTTTGCAGATTCTTTCCGGAGAAGAAGAAGAAGATTTGCAGATCATTCAAACAAAAGCAGAATAAATTAATTTGAGGAGGAATGTAATGGAAGAACTGAGAAGAACACGTAAGTGAATATGAGGGTTAGAAATCTGCCACGATGGCGAGGGAAGAGAGAAGATGAACATGGCATAACACCAATAAACGCAAACAGCTACAAAAAAAATGCAAACATTACACATTGAATACACCAAAAACCCTCCAAGTTCAATAATTTAAAGACATTGCAACCCTAGCCAAGTTCAACAATTTAAAGACAAATGTGTTTAGGTAAAGCTTGAGAGGGTTTAATTCTTGAGCACTTATTATTTAAATGATTTACTTCAAATCTCTTCATAAAGGGGGAAAAATAGGAGTTCAACTGCCTTACCCATGTTAAGTTCACAAACACCAAGTTTGCTTAATCTTTCCTCACCTAACCAGTATAAAAGCTACCAAGCTTCAATTGATAGTTACCTTACTCACTGTACGAACAGCGAACAAGCCTCGGGTCTTCATAGCTATCATTTATATACCATGCTGAATCATTTCTTCCCTGGGAACCTGTGCAGCATTAAGAACAAAAGAATGTACTCATCATGTTTTTTATTTATAAAAGGTCATTAAACTTGAAAAGATAGTATTAGAATGACACTACCGGTCTATCTTACGTTTTAAAACTTCATTTTTCATAGTATCTATATTTAGCAGTTGCTTAAAGTTTTTGACAATTTCAAGATATTCACTCAAATAATGAAAAACGTGTTTAGCACTCCCGCCTCAGTGAATATATATATACCACCTTAAGAAGATGTTAAAAGTTGCTGACCTATAAGATTCATGTAGAAAGAAATGTATGGGAAGGGACAACTTTACATTGTACTATAAATGCTATTCATTACTCTCCCTGTTTTTTTTTTAACTTGTTCCACTTACATTATACGTACCGCTAATGCATAACTTGGACCCTTAATATCTTAAATTTTCAATTAGTAAATAATATAAAAAGTTGATATTGTTAATATATCATTAAGACAGATCCTATAATATTTTACATAAGAATATTTGTTCTCATAAATTAGTAAGAAAATATGGTTAAAGTGGAATACAAGAACAGTGCAAGAAGTAGATAACCAGTACAAAAAAAAATAGAGGAAGTATTAGAAACACAAAAAAAATGGGTCAGGAATAGCATGTTGCATTTCGACTTTAGAGACATCATTCTAAAATCTAAACAGGGTTCTCCAACAAAACGGCATGCTAAATCTGGTTATTGGCATGATTTACCCATTATATTCACATAACATTAGAGATTTCAAATAAAGCTCAAATGAGAGGAGTTATCATTATCTCCCTCAGAGAGGGTAGTGGCATAATTTGATTCAAAGTTGATAGTATCATTTGAACAAAAAGATTGGCATGCATGAATACTTATGAACTCCTTTAGATTCAACTATTTTGCATATGAACATGTTTGTGAAAAATAGTGAGACAAGACGAATAAAGATCATGGCTTGTGGTTACTGGTTAGTCCCTAAACGCATGGGGAGCCTCTCGCCCCAAGTCTTTCGGAGAATGTGGATATTTACAAGTAGGAAAGGTGTCCAAGGAGATTATATATACCGGAGGCGAGCCATAAGAAGTGGGTGGCCTCTCCCACAAAACTTTCGATGTTAGTAGCAACACTAAAAATGAGACAACCCAAATCAACAAAAAATGAACACAAGATGACTATTTAGCACATTAATCGAAGAATACCTTTTATTTTAATGTTGATGTATCACCTTCTTCCAATTCACCTCGATTAATTTGGGGCTATTTGTTCTTCAATAGATCTTTAGATTCATCAAAACAACATTGCAAAGTGTAAACCTACATTGAGATATACCAAAGAAAAATTATGGTCAAATTTACACCTGAAAATGACAGAAATAGAAATTCTAGAAGGGTTATACAAGAACGGACAAAGAGAGTAAAAGAATTTACAAATTGATAGGATGCGGGGTATTGATCCCCATACCTCTCGCATGCTAAGTGAGCGCTCTACCATATGAGCTACATCCCCAAATTTAAAATACGGGAAAGGAGGGAGAGAGAGAAAAACAACAAAAAACCAGAAATAGGAACTCTATTGAATGAGCCCTCTAGTTCCAAATGAGGTGAATAATAGATACATAATAACAGTAAGATTCAACAAAACTCATACTATAATCTGATTCCAAGGCAAATCTAGCAAGCAATTTAACTAATTAATTTAAAATCATAAATCATAATAGCTAATTGGTTGTACAATGTACATACCCTTTATATTTCTAAATAAATCAAGCACCTCTCATTTCATCATATCTAATATTTCTCTGGTAATTCACTCACTCTAAAACGGCTTGAAAGCAATACCACATGTATGTCCGCAACTGCAGGCTAGTGTATTAGGTCTTCAATAAAATTGACAAATAAAAGCCAACTATACTGAGAACGAAACCCTTAAATACAAAATTATAAATATAAATGATGAAAATCAGTATTAAGGCATTGAGAGGAAGAAGATTAAACCCAAAAATTGAAACGTTGAAAAGGAATGAAAGTTTAGTTTGGTTGCGAATGACAATAAAAAAATAAGCAACACAACTAATGAACAAACAATAAGGCAAGCTAAAATTGAACCAATTCACTACATAAACCTTCAACAACAAAGAATCATCAAAAGCAAAGATGAAATCGAGACAAAGTTGTAAAATCCGATTTACCTGAGAAGAAAATGCGGCGACAAAAGTGATAAAAATATTCGATTTATCTGATAAGAAAGTACTACGAGAAGAGACAAGTTTAAAAATCACCCGAAGAACCTTAGAATTAGGGAAAATGACAGGAAAATGTTTGAGGAATCAAGAGAGAGAAAATGAAGCAGAAGAAGAAGTGGATGGATGTTGGAGGCTGGAGGCTGGAGGCTGGAGCAAGGGAGGGCTGGAGGAGAGAGTCAGAGAGAAGCACGAGGGTGTTGGACTTAGCTGAAGCAAGTGATAAAAAAGGGAAAATGGTAGGATTGCCATGTCTACAGTAAATTTCATCCTGTTATCACCTATAACACAAGATCAATTGGCATAATTTTGAAATCAAAAATGACCCTACATCATATCTAAGCTACTTAATCTGAGTGAGAAAGCCACTTGAACTCCACTCTTTCATAATACATCAAACAAGCTAAACTTTCCAATCATTTTATACACATGATACTTCAGTTCTTTGTCGAATTCTTGGACAAGAACGATGACAAACTATTATTTGTGCATTCATGAATTTCTGTTCTCATCTCATTGTTAATGAAACCTCAAAATTTTCATTCCCTCACATCATGATGCATGATTTACCTCATATTAGGGAGCTAATACCTATTTAGACTGATTGAGTCCAGAAAAGGTGAATCTGAAGTGGATAATAGAGCCAGGTATGGACTGCAATTAGCTCTCTTTACATTAACACTGCCAGATCTAAGATCTTGAAATCAAATATAATTGAAATGCAATATTGAGTAAATTCATATTAAATAATCTCTTGAAATCAAATATAATTGAGATGCAATACTGAATAAACTCAGACACGGAAACGAAATCAAATCAATTGACATTATAGATCGAAACTTTACACAAACCCACTTAACAAAATCAATCACATTACTCAAAGATTGAATTTTTTGAAACACCCATTAATCAAAATCTATCTAATTCTCAAATATTGAAACTATTGAGATACCTACTATGTTTTTTTGATCAACATTACTTTAGATCTCATCTTGCTTCACAATATCAAACACAAAAAAGAGAAATGAAGACAGAGAAAATGGGAAAAATAAAAACCTTATGCGCTGATCTTGCTGCATCTCGTTGTAGAAGAAACATCCTACTTCATAAATCTCAAAAAAAATGTATCAGAAACTGAAATTTACCAAAACCATGGTCCGTTCTCTCAATTCGAATCAGAGCTAAGTCTTTGAAAAAGCAAAAGAACGAAAATCTGAAAGACACAATCAATAACCATACCTCGTGCTTGAACATGACGATGCTTTGAAGCTTGGCGACAAAAGGCGATGGCATCGTAGATGATGTTTCTGGTGATGAAACTGCATGATTTCACCGCAAATGGCGAGCTCAAGAGCGCCATAATCGTAGGGAAGGTCAGGGATAGATTAGTATATGAATTAGGGTTTTAAAAAACTAAGGGGGGCAAGAAAGAGGATGATCCTCTAGAATGTCATATGCGCAGTTTAAAAGAGTTGGAGATGGAGACAAATGGGGAAGAGTTCATTGCAATGGCGAAAGAGGAGAGAGGAGAGAGGAGAGAGGAGAGAGGAGAGGAGATAGGAGGGAGGAGGGAGAGACAACAAAAGAGGCGAGGAAGAGAGAGAGAATAGAAACGTGAAGAAGAGAAGAGAGAAGAAGAGAACTTGTGGCTCAGATGGAAGAACAAATCAAGGGCTGAGATTTGCCAAGGCTAATGAACAGTAAATTTCACTCTTTTAAGACTCATAACACTATTGAAATGAACAGTATCTGATATTCCAACTTTTAAAAGGTCTAGGATAGCGGAGGGTGTTAACTATATGCTTGTAAAGTTGTAATCACCATAAAGTTTGTTTTTTTACTAGTTTCACTAAAACAATTTTCACTATTCACATATTCAATATCAACCATATCTTTTCCCATTAATATATATCAACAAAATATTATATTACGTAAAATGTTGTAGGACATTCTTAATGTAAATTTCTAAAATATCTAATTTACCTTACTTAAAGATAATTAAATATACCGAGGGTAAAAGTTGTGCATCGCCTACAACTAAACAAATTATACTGAAATAGTATATTTCTTCCGTGTTTTTTTTTATTATGACATAATTTTGATTTTTACGTTATTTACGCATCAACTTTGACTGTGTACTTAGTATATACTCCCTCCGGTTCCTAAAGATCTTCCCTCTTTTCGTTTAAGTGCGTTTCCAAAAGATCTTCCCTCTTTTGCTTTATTCCTTATTTGGCAAAATAAATTTCCCTATTTACCCTCTCATGTCACTATCATATGGGTCCATAATTGCACTTTATTAAACTTTATTACCCTCTCTCTCCTCTATGATCTTACTTTATTATACTTTATTACCCTCTCTCTCCTCTATGGTCTTACTTTATTATACTTTATCCACCCTAGACCCCACATTAATAAATCCTCCTTGGTATCCCGTAGGAACAAAGAATAAGGAAGATCTTTTAGGAACCTGGAGGGAGTATTAGACATATTGGTGATATTACTATTTTCCAATATCTTTGATATCACTAATAATATGTAAGATTTTGGATTATATCAATGAAAAAATTCAAAATGTATATTTTCTTATAATTTAACTAGTTAATATTAATAGTTAGAATTGTATGCAGGTAAAGCATAAAAGTCAAAACATTTACCACTATCTTGAGTGCTGAGTATAACGAGGAAGAGGCCAGATTAGCTCTAAGCCAGATGCATCCAATCAACGCTCCAGGGCCAGATGGTATGTGTCCCATGTTTTTTCAGACTTATTGGCACATTGTTGGTAAGTCTGTTTCTGATACTGTCCTTGGTATTCTGCGTGGGGCTCAGATTCCTAGTTCTTTGAATAAAACTTTCATTGCCCTTATTCCGAAAAAAAGTAAAGCTGATTGTATGTCTGATTTTCGTCCTATTTCCCTCTGTAATGTGATCTATAAGCAGGTGTCAAAAGTGCTTGCAAACCGACTCAAACGCTTTCTTGATAAAATTGTTGCTGTTAATCAGAGTGCTTTTGTTCCGGGGCGACTGATAACAGACAACATTCTTGTAGCTTTTGAGTTGTTTCATCATATGAAAAATTTGCCGAATGTTGAGGGTAATATGGCGCTGAAATTGGATATGTCTAAAGCATATGATAGGATTGAATGGGATTTTTTGGAAGCTGTGTTGGATAAGTTTGGCTTTGAGCCTCACTGGTGTGATCGCGTTATGGACTGTGTTCGTTCAGTGACTTTTTCAGTTCTGATAAATGGCCGGCCATCTGAAGAATTCTCTCCGAATCGAGGTATTACAAAAGGTGTGAAAGAAAAGTTGTGGAAAAAGCTTCAAGGTTGGAAGGGGATGATTCTTTCAAAAGCTGGTAGGGAGGTTATGATAAAGGCAGTGGCCCAATCTCTTTCTACCTACGCGATGAGTGTGTTCAAGTTTCCCTCTTCTTCTTGTGATGAGATTAGATCTTTGATAGCTCAATTCTGGTGGGGGTAAAAAACTGGTGAGAGGAAGATTCATTGGGTTGCGTGGAAGAAACTATGCAAACGAAAAGGGGAAGGTGGGTTAGGATTTCGAGATATGAAACTTTTTAACTGGGCCCTTTTGGGTAAACAAGCATGGCGCCTTGCTACCATTCATGGGAGTTTGATTGAACAGATTCTAAAGGCGAAATACTACCCTCATTCTTCTTTTATGGATGCGGAAATGGGTGTCAATTCAAGCTACACATGGAGAGGTATTTGGGAGGCGCGGTGGGTGTTTGATAAGTGCATTTCTAACGCACTTTATGGACTCCTTTTTAGCTCATTTTGATCCTCTTTCTCCCCTTTCTTCCCTCTTTCTTCTCCATTCCCTCTTCTATTTCATTCACTTGATCATTCTTGATCATAGTGACATTTAGCTAGATTTTCAGTCATTTTTGACCGAATTTCTAGTACATTTGCTTTCACCCTGTTTTGCCATGTTCTTAATATAGGTGGAACTACTAAGATGGCTATGTGTTGTAGAGTTGGCAAAGGAAACAATGAAAATAGAGCACACGTTGAGAAGTGGTGCGCTTGCACCATGCCCCTTGTCCGCTCGCACAACGGAGCACATTACACAATATAATCTTGAACAGAGAACTTCAAATGGACATAACTTTTAAATCACAAATCGGATGAAGGTAATTCTAGTTGGAGGTGAAAGCTTGTTTCGATAGCTTTCCGACGACTGGTCATAAGCTTGATTTGGATCTAAAATGAAAGAGTTATGAACGTTTTAAGAACTGTCCCACCAGAGCAGAGGAAATGGTGCGCCCACACCTGATTTTGGTGCGCCCGCACCACTTACTGAGGTGCGCCCGCACCATCTGGAACTTTTGAAACCCAAAAGTCAGGAGAAATGGTGCACCCGCACCTGATTTTGGTGCGCCCGCACCATTCAAATCCGCGAAGGAAAAAAACGAGGCTTGCCTTAATAACATTGGAGTTGATTAGTTTTTGAACTTATGCTTTATTCCAAGTTTTTAGAGAAGATTATTAGGGCTTACTTTAGAGAGAAAAACACTTAGTTTTGGATCAAGATTTGAGAATTCTAGATCATAGTTTGTGATTGCTACAACATTGAAGGTATATTAATTCAATTAGTTTCAAAGTTTCAGTTTTTATTATCTCTTTTCATTGCTATTATTTGTTCTTCCCTTTTATTAGATCAACTTTATTATAGTTTCATAATTGTTATTTTAATTAGACTAATTATCTCTTAATCATGTTTAGCCCTAGATTAGTCATAGATTTCATGTTTTATTACTTAGAATCCATGATTAGTGAGTAGTTCCCTATCTAGGGTTAGGGTGAAAGTATGGATTAGGGTTTAAATGTTTTGTTAATGTGATTGTGATGATTTAAAGACATTTATGCATTGATCTTGGTGTTTTGAGGTCTTAGGATAAATATTGATCACATTTGTGCTTTGGTATTTTGATTTCAAAAGTTCTTAATTGAATTATGAATTCTTTTATCATTCCCATGAATCAACTTAATTTCTAGGCCAAGATATTGGGTAGAAATTAAGGGGATCCTATATTAGGGGTTTTCCAAATTCATTGGATCTCTTAATCAATTGACTAATTAAAGACCATTCGAGAGAGGATTTAGTTGATTGATTAAGCGATCATTCTCGAGGACCATTCGAGAGAGGACTCGATTATTTTAGAGAAAAACTAAACCTTGCCTAATCGTCACATTTGATTCACAATTGCATTAATAAACGTTGTCCACTTTGATCCATACTAGTAACCTTAACTCTAGTGTCTTCCTATAATTTTTCAACTTGTGTTATTTGCTAGATCTTTGATAGTAGTAAGTCATTAGTTGTTACTAAATCACTTAAAACCCCCAAAAATCCTTCAATTAGATAATTTAGACTTGATAGACTTGGATTAATCCCATTTTCCCTGTGGATCGACCCTTGACTTGCCTTTACTACGTTCTTAGTAATTGCTTGTTAGGTTTTACAAATATTGTTTGAAAAGCGATTTTTGGTGCCTTAACGACACACTAAAAACATCTTATCAGTGTTGAGGAGAGGAGTTAGATGGAGAGTTGGTAATGGTGAGAAAATCCGAGTTTGGCAAGATGAATGGATTCCAGGTACACAGACACGTAAGATTCTCTCTCCGCGGGGTCCAGCGAGTTCGAATGTCATGGTGGAAGATTTAATTCATCCTATTGGTAAGTCTTGGAACAAGAGTCTATTATCACAACTTTTTCTTCCTTTTGAGGTGGAACGAGTTATGAGTATACCTCTTAGTCCCCGTCTCCTGGAGGATGTTATATGTTGGGATCTTGAAAAAGATGGGGTTTATTCGGTGAGGTCGGCTTACAAAGCTATTTGGGGAGACCTAGATCAAGCTAGTGAAGCATCTACTTCTTATCCATCGGAGGTGTGGAAGAAAGTTTGGAATTTACAAGTTTTGCCCCGGGTCAAAATATTTGCGTGGAGGGCGCTCTCAAATGCCCTCCCTACAAATGTTGCTCTTAACCGTCGTGTGCCTAGCCGGGAGAAGGTTTGTAGCATTTGCGGGCAAGATGAAGAGTCGGACATCCATGCATTGTTTTACTGTCCTTTTGCTCAAGAAGTGTGGAGGCTTAGTAAGGTGGGTTTGGTGTGGAGGGATGTTGGTCGGTCTGTAGGAGATTGGTGGGCAGGAAGTTTTGAGCAAATGGAAGGGGAGAAGATGTGTGAGATGTTGACTACAACTTGGGCTATATGGGGATCCCGTTACAAGGTGCTGATGGAGAATGAGGAGGGCCACCCAATGGCGACGATCGCTTATGCCAAGAAGATTTGCAAGGAGTTGATGGAGGCGAACCAAGCTCGGTCTAGAGTGGGGGCTGCTGCTGTCCCTCACGCCAGCGAGTGGTCTAAGCCCACTGCTGGGCACGTGAAACTGAATGTCGATGCTGGGCAATCCGGGGTCGGAGGGTGCGGTCTGGGTGCTGTGTTTCGGGATGTAGATGGGGAGGTCCTAGCTACAGGGTCCTTTCAATTTCAGGATGCTTGGGAGCCCCGGGTAGCGGAAGCAAAAGCTATCTATCATGGCGTCAAAATTGCGAAGGAGTTGGGCTATAGTCACTTGGAGGTGGAGAGTGATAGTCTCTTAGCTATTCAAGCTTTGAAGAATGGTAGAAAGGGTTCTAGTGAGTTTCATTTAATTATAGATGATATCTTAGCTTTGGTAGTTTGTTTTGACAATGTTATTTGGTCTTTTGTTAAACGTCCGGAAATAGAGTAGCTCATATGTTGGCTCATCTTCAACCATGGGAGATAGGCAAACGTATTTGGGTTGATGATATTCCGGTTGATGTTGTGTCTTTGGCGATGAATGATATAATATGATCTCTCTTTTGGGGTTTCCCTTCAAAAAAAAAACCATTTACCACTATGGAAGCTAAGAATCATGAAATTTATATTCATTTTATTCAATTATGCAGAAAAAGGTAGCTGGCCAGAACTGGTAGGAATGAAGGGAGAAGAAGCGGCAAAAATCATTAAGAAAGAAATCCTAATGTCAATCCCATTGTTTGGGATAAGCCTTTCGTTACATCTGACTTCAACTTTAATCGGGTTTTTGTCTTTGTTGATGGTGCTGGAATCGTGGAACGTACCCCAGTCATAGGCTAAGGCCCTAAGCTATGCATTATTGATAATCCAAGTATTATGTACACGTCCAAAATAAAATCTAGCTATTCTTGCGAGTTGCGACTAGCTAGCACGATTATGTAGTAGTGTAATGTTTTTGAAATAATAATAATGTTTCAGGAACCCCATATTCAAGGTTAATGTTGTGCTCTATGTTGAACTCGTTTCGTACTCAGTGTTCTAATAAACTCTATATAAGCTAAATATTGTTACATTAATAAGCATATATTCCCTCCGTTTTCTTTTGTTGTTCCTATCTGGAATCGGGGAGGAAACCAATGCAACTAAAAAATTTGTCAAGATTCCACTATTTTAAATAACATTAAATTAACAAAAAACAAAGATTCTAGCCCTTTGAGTAATTTTATGTTATGCAACCAATGATACAAAAAGTTTAAGGGGTAAAAGAGTAAAGTAACTACAAACTAAAGTATGAACACATTTATTCTTCTTTGGTTCTTACTCTATGGCTATGTTCGGTTCATCTTATTTTTCTTTATTTCGGATCGATCGATCGCCAGGATCGATCGGATCGAAAAAATAAGTTGCGTCGACTCGGATCGATCCGATCGGATCGGATAAGTTCGAGATCGATGATAAGTTCAGATTATGCTTATATTTAAAAACTTATTATTATTATTATTATTATTATTATTATTATTATTATTATTATTATCATCATCATCATCATCATCGTGATTATTATGATTATTAGTATTACTAATGCTATTATTGTTATTGTAATAATTATTATTATTGTTGTTGTTATTATTATTATTATTATTATTATTATTATTATTATTATTATTATTATTATTATTATTATTATACTATTACTATTACTATTACTATTAATATTACTAATTACTAGTACATTTGTTCAAAAAGATTATTATTATTGTCGTTGTTGTACTTATTAATTATTAATATTGGTAATTATTATTAATGTCGTTGCTATTTTTATAAATGTCATTGATATCACTATTTGAAGCTATTTGTGTTCAAGAAGAAGAATGTTCTTTTGGCATTATAAGTGTTCTTTTTTATATTTATTCTAATTAATAATTTTGATATGTGATGTTCTTTTTGATGTTGTACATGTAACGAACATGACAATAGTATATGATGTTTATTTTTTAAAACTATTTTGGTAGAATAATATAAATTATACAATACTAGTTTATATAAAATATGAGTAGCATGGGATAACCTAATGGTGTTGTCATCACGTTCAAAATTTTCCCTACAAAGGATTTCAACTTATCTTTAGAAACAAAGTTTATATAGAACAAGACAACGATATAAGAAGAATATTTAACCATTTTGTTCAAGATCATATGATTATATATATTTGTAGGTTTATTTATAATAAAAAAGAACAATTTATTGATATAACAAAGAACATGTTGTTAGTTAAATCCAAACATGTCATCAATATAAAAATAACATCTATCTTTTATTTTTAAAAGGTGTTCTTTAAATAGATCTTGTATGCTCTTTCAGGTATATGTTCTTTTTTAATATCATTATATGTTCTTTTCATTACTACCTAAATTCTTATTATTAACGGACCTTGAACATGAATGTTCTTTTATTTTTAATTTTTTTGGGCCCTTTCGGGAATCCCGTGGTAAGATGAATTTTCTCCGGGCGGTGTTCGCCCCACAGTGGTCACTCACCTAAAGACCCAACAAGCCCCAACCCCCCTCCCCAACCCACAACAATATTGAAATATATGCTTCCACCAAGATTTGAACCTTGGTCTCCCATGTGGGAGGTAAGAAGCCATACCATTTGACCCAAGAGTCCTTAGTCTTTTATTTTTATTTGTATGTTCATATACTAATGTGCTCTTTTTCAAAAAAAAAAACTAATTATGTTGTAATAATAATAATAATAATAATAATAATAATAATAATAATAATAATAATAATTTTATTATTATTATTATTATTATTATTATTATTATTATTATTATTATTATTATTATTATTGTTATTATTGTTATTATTGTTATTATTATTATTATATTATTTATATTATTATTATTATAAAATTATTATTATTATTATTATTATTGAAAGTTGTGCATAGTAATAAAATGATAGTAATAGTAATACTAGTAATGAAATACAAAGTAATAATAATATTAGTATTAATATGTTTTTAAAAGATAAGTTCGGATCGGATCGAGATCGATCGGATCGATCGGAAAAAAATTAGGTCGAGATCAGATCAGAAAAAATAAGTTCAGATCAGATCATATAAGTTCTGATTAGAAAATTTCAGGTGAACTAAACATAGCCTATGTTAGACAGCCAATTAGACAAAAGTTTGAGGGGATAAAAAGGTAAATAATGACTAATCAATAATGTGAACACATTTATTGCAACTCAAAACTAATGGAAATTTAATTCTTAAATTATACTATATATGGAAATATTCAAAATAGGAACAACATATTGAAATTTCCCAATGGGAAATACAGGAACAACAAAAGAAAAACGGATGGAGTATATACCTATCATAGTATTTTTTAACTTGATAATAACTTTTATTCAGTGAAGATTACTTCTAATCGGTAACAATCGATATGATCTTCATGCTACAAATATAATATGCATCTGTCTAATTCAGTTCTAATTGATAAAAAGAATGTTTTAATAAGTATGAATTAGTTTTGTTAACTAAAAATCAATTTTCAATCATTAATTTCATTTTATTGTATAGAATTCAATGCAAAGGACAGGGACAATGGACAAAGTCTCAAAGTTTTAATAAATGTTTGTTATTTTTGTTTGTCGTATTATCTTTTATCAACATACAATGAGTCTATCAATGACACGCTTAGGTCTTAACAACGTATAATAATAATAAAAAGGACTATAATAGTATGCTGAAGAGGTTTAAATATTAAAAAGTGACAGACCATTATTTTATTTTAGCCCAATTCCTTATGATTTACTATTATGTGGAACTTGAGAGGTTTGAACTTTGCTAAAAATTATCATTAAAGACTTCAACTTTTTTTTCTTGTGGCAAATGATAAAGACCTAATTTTTTAAAAGTTATACTTCCTCCATAATAAAATAGATGTTACACTTTGAAATTGTAATATTCACCAACTACATACATATTAAAGAACACACCGGATTATAGCTAGGTACCAAATATTAACCACCAAATATCGATGAAAGAGCATTATAGACTGCGGCATGTGATTAATTATACTAGCTTTATATGCACGCTATGCGTGCGAAGTCATTTATGAAGTTAAATTATTGCATACTTCATCTAGCTCTTTCTATATAAGTTTTAAGTTTTATGTATATACGTGCGAAATCGTTATTGGAATTAAATTAGTTGTGTAATTACATTTAGTATTAATTTATAGAAAAATTATTTACAAAATTTACCTAAGAAAAAAATATTCATAATGTAACAATAGAATAACAAAGATAGTAAATGAAATCTCTAGTGTTTCAACTATATGAAATTTGCCATCATAGAACTTGGTTAACCACATGTACTCTTCAGCCCAGTCGACCTGCAGCACATAGCTAACAGTATAAGAATGATCCGGATTGAACTCTTGCATTGGTGGAGGTAAGATCCAAGCGAAGGTTTTGTATCCAAGTTTTGAGAATAATATTTCCATGACTCGTTTGCGTCCATTTGGCTGCATTAAGGCAAACAATTGTGCATTTATTTTCAAGGGTGAAATATGGGCTTTGAAATTATGCAATGTATTCAAATGCAATGCGAGCTAGTTTGTAATAGATGGATAACCTGTTGAAGTATTAATTTGATGTCCGTAGCTTGGCATCCCAAAATGAGTTGTGCAAGATCATGAAACATTGTGATTTTTAAAGTACCACTTCTATCACATATTGTTAGTCGAACTAACAATCTGTTATGAAATAAGATAAAAGTTTATTAGGTTAAATAAATATTGGTTGTTTGATGATCGAGATCATATGAGATCGAGAATTATACCTTGGAATGGTTACAACATCTGTAATATCGAAAGACTCACATGTGGGAACTCCTTGGAAAATGTTAACCTTTTTTAGACAACGATGACATGCTTCATATATGATATTGTCAACATGCTCAAGATAACACGCATTAGCAATAACTCGACAATATTGTACCTGCAAGACAATTGAAAGTTATTTATTCATGTATAAGTTTATTTTAGTTTTAAAAAATATGGAGTAAAGGTCTAATTACTTACTTTTCTCACGGCATGGAGGGTAGCTAGTCGAATCCGATAAGCATTTGAAATATCAATGGATGATTGTAAGGAGAAAAGAGTTGAGCGGAAACAGACAACCAAACACAATAATTTTTCCCCCAAATGATAAGTCGTTTTCCATTAAGTCTTTCAGTGAACAATCAACGGCTTCAAAATGATATATGTGTGTCATTGGAGCCTCATCCCATATAATTATGGCAGAATGCTTTAGAAAAGTGGCAGTTTTGGAACACTTGGTGAATGAGCAAGTTGAGTTGCTATCAGGTTGCAATGGGAGCTGAAAAGTTGAGTGCGATGTTCTTCCTTAATGCAACAACGTCACTGCAATTCCAGATGTCGCCATGGGAACAACAATTTCACCTCTTCCTTTTACGGTTGCTAGGAGTGCTCTGTATAAGAATGTTTTGCCAGTACCTCCTGGACCATCAACGAAAAAAGCTCCACCAGTTTTTGAAATGACAGCATCCATAATTGTGCTGTAAGCATGTCGTTGATCGCTATTAAGAGTGTCAACACACGTCAAGTCCTCTTCTGGAATCAGCCCAGAAAAGTACTCCTCCATGATTGCGGGAAGATCGTCGATGTCCTCAGTACTTTCAGGTAAACTTGGCAACTCTGTGAAGTCATAAATTCTTTTTCTCAGCGGCCGTAATAAATGATCTAAGTCCTGCAGAAGCTTGTGAGTGAGAACAACTTTGTCAGTTGTCGTGCTTGAAGATGGATAATCCTCAACCATGTATGTGAAGAACTCGTCCCATAGGGCACGTAATCCAGTGGGTTGGCAGTATACCAAGATGGTTGCGAATAATCTTTGTAATGATGATGGCATTCTTACAAAAGATGCTTCTAAAAGACACTGATGGATGCTTTCATCACTCTCAATTAGACCGAGGGATTTCGCAGGAGCTCTGAATGTCGATTGTGTGACACCATTGACCGTTCTCAGATGTTCAAATGATTGGGGACCTCGCACGTGGTTGAGCAATAATCTTAGGTAAAATCTCTCTCCTTCAAGTGGAGAAGCTACGTACAATCGACCAATAACTCGCTGATTACTTCTCCTTATCTGCCACTCACACCTAGACTTAAGCCACCTGTAATGCTCTGGAAATTCTCTGTAAAGATATCTTCTTGCACCTGCATCAGTTTCATTCATCTTAAAGAACTGAGTTAGCATCGTTCTGGAGTTTCTCGGGTCTTCTAATACGTCTGAAATTCGGTAGTTATCTTCGAATCTCACTTGATGCATGTTTGGCAAATGCACTTGCAAACGATCAACAGATGGATACATTCGAGTTAAAGGGAATTTGTAGATTTTCCAAAAAGCTTCGGGTACACAAATCCATCTTGCATCCACGTATTGTGCAATTTCATCACCCTTCTTAACTTCCATGGATACTCTATCCGAACCCTTATGTATATATTTATAGAGATATTTGACACACTTAATGCTGCTGCATATCTCTACATTGACGTGGCAATCGTACTTTAAGAGCAAAAATGGATTGTAGGGAACTACCCATCGGTTGTCTACTTCTATCCGAGAATTTTGACGCAATGGTACAGGTGGATGATCTTATCGGCGACGATATAGAGGATATGAGTCATTTCATTGCATTGTTGTATTAGTAAAGGACTTTGGGAATCCTTTCTTACAAATGCCTTCTTTCATGCATGGAGAATCCTTGTTCTGAACACCACATGGACTATGAATCATGTGTTTAAGAACTTTTTTGTACAATTCTGGTTCTTATTGTTCATCTGGTATTTCTGCTCTGACAATTATATCGTAGTCATCCGGAGTGGTTAGCTTGTCAGTTTGTTCAAGCATCAACAACATATGAACATGCAACTACATATACATAAGCAACCACCTTTCCAAGGATTCCCCTTTCTAGAACATCTTTTTTTAACTCTTCAAATTTAGCATGAAACACCCTTGTCAGTAGATCTGGCCGATCATTTGGAACTTGTCCAGGCAATAGTTCCGATTGTATTTCTGACCAAGATGGATTGCATGTCATTGTTAGAAATATGTCCGGCTTGCCAAACTTCTGCACCAAGGCCATGGCATCTTGGTACCTCTGGTGCATATCGTGTGGGCTTCCTACAAATGAAGACGGTAGTATCGTCCTTCGACCAACATTCTCTGTAGATGAAAATTAATGGAAAAAAATTAATGTTAATTGACGGGATTTGTTTCATTACGAAGGGTATTGTTATAGATAAATCAAACTGAACCTGTGTTATGCTCTCCAGCATTCAGAGAATCCTCTAAACCCTTGTACAAATCAGCTCGTATCTTGTCTTGATTGAGTGCAATCCGTCTCAGCTTGGATGCTTGCATTTTGACACAGTTATCAACAACATATTGTTGGAGTAGACGACCACCTCTTAAAAGTAGATAATCAAGATGTTGTCGCATCTAAGGAACATTATTTTGTTGCTGTTAGAATGATATGAGTATAAAGTCAGTAGGAAAATGAGACATACACATAAGAATTTAAAAATAATTTTCACTGAAACATATATGCATAGAATTCTCGGCATGTCAGCTTCCTGCCAGTAGCAGTACAACTGTTTAAATCCCAACCATAAGAGCCATAAGGAAATAATAGATGATATGGTAGTGGGTCGTAATAACCCGTAATATCTTTGATATACATCAGATGTCCATTGACAGACACTATCATAATATCTCGCTCTTTTAGGTTAGCCATGTCATCCCCTCCAACGACGACGGCTGCCACCTGGGATGCTGAAGGCATTGAGTATTGACGATTATTAGCGTGTTGCTCTTTAATGACAAACTTGCAATCGTGTATGTCCGTACATTGTGCAAGATGGCGAAGATTATGAACAAAAGAATTATGGGCATTTAGAATATTCTTAATTCTGTCAATGATGTCAATCCGTATGAAGAATTTTCAGCTGCACGATTTTCGTTTTCATAATCAGTGTCATAAATGTAGAGCTGAAGACACCGAGGACGATCATTTGAGTTCAAAGGTAGAAGACCGCCTATGCGGTGATAAATTGACATTTGAGCGCGATATGTGTACACCCCTTGACGTGCATTGGCCAATTCATCATCTATTTCTACTCCCATTGAAGTGAACGCGAAGACATGGTTATACTTACGGATATTCTGTCTGAAGTGAATCCCATTATCCGATTGATCAGAGAATAGGTCAAGTAAATCAGTTGACAAAGCTAACTCAGGTAGATTGACCTTTCCATTTAAGCAGCAAAGTTCAGGAGATTCAGATCTGAACAGGCGTGCTTGACAATGTGGACACGTTGTCATTGTAGGCAAATTGAATATAGGCACCCTTGTGACTCGGTGTAATTTCTTGCACAATTTCGATAACCATATCTCCCTACTTTCCAAACCCTTACATCATTAGAGATGAGACTTGATATGTTGTTCACATGGGATCTATTGTTGTTACCAATTTCAAACAATGGATCGGTGCAAACAACTCTGTCTCTTTCGGTCTCAACTAAGTGTGGAATGTCCTGTTGCATCGGTTATGGGTTCCAATATATCCGCATTTGTTCTACTACTTTCTCCCTACACAAAAGAATCGGACCGGGCAAGTTCCGTCCATCTCCGAAGTCTCCGTAACTTTCATTGGGCATTTGAATATGATTTTCAATGTTTTGCGCGCGTGTCGAGTGAACGGAGTTCACCAATGGGGTGTGCTTGCATGATTGAAAAGGTTTATATTTTTAATAAGTACATTAAATGGTGTTTCGTATATTACTACTTTTTAATCTATTTACTATAGAGCTCTTACAATCATGTATTTGTCGTCCATCGCCATTGACGGATGATGATCGTAGTTAGTAATGTCTCGTCATGGGTCTTCTAACTTGTGAAGAGTTGGAAGCATCATTACGATTTTGAATCATGCCATGTCCTTGTGCAAGAGGTTGTTTGAGGTCGACTTTCTTGAGAAGCAACGACATTTTCTCCGATTACACGGGCATAATTAGATTGCCTTTTTGCTTTCTCATGTCCTCTTTGTTCAGGTGTATGTGATTGCCTTTGACGTCTTTTCTTATCACTCCATTTCCTCCTTTGTTGTTACATTTTTTCTCTTTCATTTTCATCCATTATGAAACTACAAATACCAATCTTAACTTTGTTATTATAAGAGGAGTAGTGTGATAATATTTTATATGAATTCGTTTGTGTGTAAATTTTATTCAAAAACTTATTTTCTTATTTTTATGTAATATGTATTGTCATATATCAATAGAGATTCAAGATATCAACGCCTACGAATTCCTCTCTAAGTCTAACTTTAATTTTTAAGGATTAATAACTTTTTTTTCTAGGTTATTTAACATTAATTAGTGAGTACCCTTTGAATGGTAGTTCATAGATATTTTATATTTTTGTATTTTGTTTAATCTTATAATGTAACTATAAATTCAAAGTACTTATAAAATTTAATTTATCGCTATTGAAAATTATTAATATAAGTAAGCTTTTACTTTTGTATGTAGTTCCCTTTGAAGGGTAGTTCATAGATTTATGTATGACATGACAATTAAATATAAATTATTATATTTGCATGATGTATTATTATTACGAATACTTTTACAATAACAATGCTTGTACATATATATAATCGTGTATAGTAATGGGTTTTGTTATTGTGTCACGATCTATACATCTCGGTGTTGGGTTATGTTTGATTATCTCCCACTGTTTTTGTGTTTTTTATAAATTAATTTTCATAATAACATTGAGAAATTATTTAAGATAATTAAGCTCTATTATTTGCATCCGAAAGACCAAGAGGGAGCTCAAGTTGTACATAAACTTAAGTAACGACTATTATAAATGACAAATTTGAACATCTCAAACTAACAGGTAAATATGTACATATTAAACTTTAAGATGAAGCTGGATTTGAGCACAATTATCGTAAACTAAAATATAAAATCATTGCTATTGTAATGAAAAAAAGTTTCAATAATGCATCTCTCCCTTTAATTATATTAAACAAAGGGACTACATGGATAAAAAGTGGAGAACATATATAGATGAACACATTACCAAAAATAAACAAAAAACAACCATGCGTACATAAAAAGGGAACAAATAAAAAAGGAAATTTTGTACATTGAAAAGGATACGGAGGGGATATAGTTCAGCCTGCCTTCAATTGTCCAAGTTGTTCTAATAATGTAGGGTTTTGAATTTACATTTTTGTCAATGATAAGTATACGGATAGTGGGGAACGACGTTGCAGTGTTGCAGCTGTAGGATGTAGAATGAAAGTATTGTAGTAGTATTTGAAGGATTGGCTTTGGTGACTGATAAGAGGTTTTTAGTGTGTCGTTAAGGCACCAAAAACTGCTTTTCAAATAATAATTATAAATCCTATCAAGCAATTACTAAGAATGTAGCAAAGGCAAGTCAAGGGTCGATCCACAGGGAAAAAGGGACTAATTAAAGTCTATCAAGTCTAGACTACCTAATTGAAGGGTATTTGGGGGTTTGAAAAGATTTGGTAACAACTATGTCTAGCTAATAACAAGAACTAGCAAATAACTTGAATTAATGAACCAGACAGGAAGACACTAGAGTTGAGGTTACTAATATGAATAAGAATGGACAATAAATGTTAATGCGATTGTGAAGTAACGGAGACGATTATGCAAGGTTTAATTTTCCTCTAAAATACTCGAGTCCTCTCTCGAATGGTCCTCGAGAATAATCACTTAATCAATCAACTAAATCCTCTCTCGAATGGTCTTTAGTCAATTGATTAAGAGATTCGATAAATTCGGAAAACCCCTAGTAAAGGATCCCTTTAATTTCTACCCAATATCTTGGCCTAGAAATTAAGTTGATTCTTGGGGATGATAAAAGAGTTCAAAATTCGATTTAAGAACATTTGTATTCAAAGTACCAAAGCATAAATGTGATCAATATCTATCATAAGGTGTTTTGACACCAAGATCAATGCACAAACGTCTTTAAATCATCACAATCACATTAACAATACATTTAAACCCTAATCCATACTTTCACCTAAACCCTAGATAAGAAACTACTCACTAATCATGGATTCTAGGCAATTAAACACAAAATCTATGACTAATCTAAGGCTAAACATGATTAAGAGATAATTAGTCTAATTAAAATAACAATTATGAAACTATAATAAAGTTGATCTAATAAAAGGGAAGAACAAATAATAGCAATGAAAAGAGATAATAAAAACTGAAACTTTGAAACTAATTGAATTAATATACCTTCAATGTTGTAGCAATCACAAACTATGATCTAGAATTCTCAAATCTTGATCCAAAACTAAGTGTTTTTCTCTCTAAAGTAAGCCCTAATAATATTCTCTAAAAACTTGGAATAAAGCATAAGTTTCAAAAACTAAACTCTTGCTTTAAATGCCCAAGAGAAATACAATTTTCTCGCGGAAACAGTTGGTGCGGGCGCACCAAGGCTACTGACTCAGATGGTCAATCTTCGCTGGGGAGGTGCGGGCACACCTGATTAGTGCGGGCGCACCTAACAGACTGACAATAAGGATGCCCAATCTGTGGGTGGTGCGGGCGCACCTATGAGCTGGTGCGGGCGCACCAATGTGTACGGGCAGTGCTAAGAGGGTGCGGGCACACCATGGAGCTCAAATCAAGCTTCCTTTTTTCCATTTTCGCGTGTGCAAACTCCTCGAAACTCCCGCCTATTACCGTATCTCCCAACTCTTGTCCTTATAAAAGATCATACCTGCAATCAAAACACGGGAAAACACGGTTAAAGTAAATGTACTAGAAATCCAGTCAAAATTGACCGAAAATCTAGCGAAATGTCACAATGATCAACAATGATCAAGTGAAGGGAAGAGAGAGAGAAATGAGGAAGAAAGAGGGAAGAAAAGGGTATAAAGAGGATCAAACTAAACCAAAAAGAGCTCATAAATTACGTTAGAAACGCACTTATCAAACTCCCCCAAGCTTAGCATTTTGCTTGTCCTCAAGTAAACCGAGAATGAGAAAGAAAGAAGAGAGGAAATGAAAAATCATGCAACAAACTAATCTAAATACTCTAAAAGAAAAGCTACAAATATGACATGCAAGCTAATTGAGTTCATAACAAGATTTAGGAGACCAACCAAACACAAGAGGGAAGATGATTAGGAAGCACAAGAGTGACTTAAGGGATCTAATCCACCGGTCAACCGAGTCCCCTTGAAAATAGGCTTTCTAAAAGTGATTACTCACTCTTCTCCACTTCCAAGTCCCGAGTTTGACTCCCCCTAGGGATGCTCAACCATAATAGCTCGCCTCTACCACATTTTGATGACCCTCATCATGACTTGCACAAAATCTCCCCCGCCACTACTAATCGACCAAGTCCAATCTAGAAGTCAAAAGGGACTTTGTTTAGGTTGTAACGGGGCTAGGTTAAAGGGTGGGGATAACAATTTAGGAATGTGGTGCAAAAAGGTTAAAGTGGAGTACACAATAGGGGGTAAAAATCCCCCCAAGCTAGTTCAAACACCAACTCAAATCGAAATCTCGCACATCTTTGATTATCACTTTGATTTACTTTTTGAAACATTGATTTTCACTTTTTGAACACATAAATTTGCTCTTTCTTTCTTTTCAATAGAAATCCAAATGAAGCACTAAGAGCATTCTTTCTTTCTTTTATTTCCTTTGTCTTTCCTTTCTCACAATTTTCCTCAACTTTTACAATTATACATGCACATCAATTCACTTTCAACCAAAGACTTAGTATCAAAATAACTCAACTCCAGACAAACTAGACATGTACTCCACTTTGGGGATAGTTTGGCCATGACTTATTATGAGGGTTAAGCAAAAATAGGATAGAAAGGCTCAAATGGGTTGAGAAGCGGACAATTATGTAGGTATAAAGGCTTTTTGGCTTTTGAGCTCCTATTTCTAGCAAAAAGAAACGCCCTAAATCATTCTTCTATAGGCTCGGTCTTATGCAATCTTGGGGAGCTAAAATGCAAGTCACAAGTTAGGTGATCAATGGTGAGGGTTGTAGATGAGTCTTACGAGGTTCTTGGCCCTCCTTCGGGGTTCACCGCACAAGGGACAAGGCAATCCAATCAACCAACTCGCCTAGTTTCAAAGAGACTCTACCAAAAGTCACCGATCTCAAAGATCATCTAACGTCACAACGAGGCTTCCAAAATCATCAAGTCAAATGCAAAGAAGGTCTTCCAATCAAGTTATGAACACTCTTAGCCACAAATCATACATGCAACTAAGCTTCCCTAAATGCAAATTTTTTATTTTTTTATGCAATGCAAAAATACCAAAAACAAACTACTAAAACTAAGCTAAAAACAAGCTTCTAAAAACAAGCTAATAATAAACTATCAAAAACAAGCTATACAAGGGTGATCTGGATGAAAAAGGGGTGGGGGAAGAGGACCAAGAAGAATAACCAATCACCAAGTCAAACCCACAACCAATAGAACCCCGCCTAAATAACCACCTAAGACCCCAAACTCCCAAAAACATAGGCATGCATGCAAGGGCCCCCACGCTTAAGCGAAACTCCGCGCTCGGAGCTGCAAAAGTTGGGAGGAGGAGGAGGGTCAAAAGGAGCACCTAAGAGTTCCCATCATTGCCCCCATCGGGAGGGGGGTTAGAAGGGAAGAACGTGCCTGGATACCCGTCGGGATAGTAAGACGAGTAGTGGGGAAAGGGGCGGAAAGGTACCTCCGCGAATGGCCCGTCACGAGGGTCAAAAGCAGGAGGGTAGTAGGGGTGGTTAGGGAAGGGAGCCTCATGTCCGGAGTGGACATTGGCGAGATGAGTTAGCCAAACCACGCAAGATACATGGTCAAGGTCGGTGCGGATACCATCAAGGGTAGCAGTAACCGCACGGTGGTTGACCGCTTGAATGGCCTACATCTGGTTTATGGACGCCATGATGGAGGCCATATCAAAGGTCTGGGAGGAAGAGGTCTCGGCCGCATCACTCACAGGAATGCGGTGCTCGAACCTCGGAACCCTGGGAGCCCTCGGTACCCTCTCCACAGTGGTGGACTGAAGGTAGGTCATATCAGCGCAATGAGCTGGGTCAATAGGGGGAAGAGGGAACTCGCCATCGGTTACAGTCAGGTGGGGGGTTCCAAATGAACTCAGTGTCCATATAGCAGTAGGGTCTCCCTCCGACTAGCCAAATGCAACTGGTCTTAAAAAAACCACGCAGAAATTTCATCTGCTGAAGGGCCGCACCATCCAATAAGTTGGACTGACCAACAGTTGGCACGCTTTCTTCTAAGCGGGCCAGGTCATCGTCCAACGAGAGATAAGACGCTAGCCGGGTGATCATTCCACCACAAATGATCTCCCCAGCTAGCGTAGTACCTCCCCTAATCTCTTGCAATCGATTAAGGAAGATAGCTGCAAAGTTGATTCGGGCGTTATGGTGGGCCCCATCAGTGGCCAACCATAAAACCAACAGCTCCTCCTTTCTCAATTGCCCGACTACTTGCTTAGGAAAGAAGGTGTATACCAACATCCTATGGAAGTAGCGGAGAGCAGGATGGATAATCTCATAAGCCTTGGACGAATTCGTCCGAAACTGAGTGGTGCCATCAGTGATCTTGGCCCACCACTCTTGTTCATTGTAACCCTCCCAAATTATTAAATAGGGGACATCACATGGGGCAGTAGAGTTTGTCCCAAATGCTTCACATAACTCGTCAAAAGATAGTGTTCTGACTTGATTAAATAGACGAGGTTGAATTGTCAGAGCACCGGATTCTTGCTCCCTACTTATGTTCAACGAACTCAAGAACTCGAGAGTTAGTTGGTCATAAGTAGGTTCCCGAACTTCAAGGAAGTTCGACGTGCCCAATTCCTTGCCATTTCCCTTACTATCGTGTCGATTTTAAGGTACCGACAGGTACCAGAGTCATAGAACTTCGTGGGTCGCAGAGTTCGGTTCGAAAGCTGAGCAAAAATTTGACGGTGTGCAGCATTTGAGAATTTGAGAGGGTAGATAGGAGGGGGATTAGAGGTAGAAGAGGGTCCTTGCGAGGAGGACCCCTGTTTTTAGCTCTCTTAGCCCTAGAGGAGGATCCTTCGCCACTTTTTTTTCCCATAGTGCTGTTTTAAAAACAATGAGAAAAAGATTTTCTTTCAAACGAGGAAAAACAAAGGGCGTGGCCGTAACAGAGGGACTCTTCAAACCCTTTGGTCAAACAAATCACCACACTAATAACACACAAAAACCTAAAAAGAAAAAAACTACCAGCACATAAATCCCACAATCAATAGCAACGAAGTTGCTAACAAGCAAGAATTCGATTCTAATCCGAAAATTCAATCAAACTCACACGATTCTCCAACTCACACAATCAACAATCCAACAACATGTTTATCAATACTTGCTCAACAAATCACTTCAAATAGTTCAATTTAGTTCACAAAAATCTCATAGACTATGAAATTTCCACAAAGAACAACTAATTAAACTAGTTTATCACAACACCAATCACAAAGTTGGGCAAAATTCATGAACAAACCAAAGCTAGGAGAAAAACAAGCATGCAATCAAAAAGAAAACAAACTTGTAGTTCAAATAACAAGATTATCTATGAAAAACAAGAGGTTGGAAGGAGATTACCAACTTGGAGATAAAAAATTCCCAATTTTGAAACCCTAGAAATCCAAATCTTGCCAAAGCCCCAAATTTGATGCACTTGAGTGTTGTAAGGAGGAAAGAGATGAGTTTTCCGGTGAGAAAGTGGCCAGAGGTCGCCGGAAAGCCGTGGTGGTCGCCTGATCTAGAGATGTGGAAGTGAGAGAAAGTGAGTGAGTGAGAGAGATAGTTCGAAAATATGAGAGAAAAGAAGTGTGAGTGTCGAAAAAAATAACAAAAACCGTGATTTTGGCCTCAGACGGGTTTGGTGCGGGCGCACCAATCTTACTGCCTGTTGATGTACTTTGCGTGGTGCGGGCGCACCGTTCAAAATTTCCGGAAAAAAAAAAATAATAAAATTTTTTTGAACGGTGCGGGCGCACCTCGTTTTAGGTGCGGGCGCACCAATGCTACTGTGTTTTGTTACCAACTGCAGACTGGAAGGTGCGGGCGCACCTATATGTGGTGCGGGAGCACCATTCGAAATTTCCGAATTTTTTTTGAATGGTGCGGGCGCACCTATGCTTCTGTTTCTTTTCACTCACTACAGACAAAATGGTGCGGGCGCACCTCTACGTGGTGCGGGCGCACCATTTCCTCTGCCAAAAACCTCTCAAGCTCAAACGAATACTCATTGTTAGCCGGTAAAACAAAAATCTAGACTAAAAATGAAAATAGAAAAAGAGAAACGGGTTGCCTCCCGTGTAGCGCTTGTTTTAAGTCATTAGCTTGACTAAAAGGATATGTTCTTCAAGAGTAGCGCTCGGGCGAGTGAAGGATCAAGCACCCAATAGAATCGATGGCTTGATTATCGTGGTAGATCTTCAATCTTTGACCGTTCACCAAAAACGGACCATTCTCGCCCAAAATCTCATAGGCTCCATAAGGCGTAGTCTTCAACACTTGGAAGGGTCCCGACCAGTTGGACTTTAATTTTCCGGGGAAGAGTTTTAGCCTTGAGTTAAACAACAAGACTTTGTCTCCAACCCGGAAGTCTCTTTGCTGAATCCGGTGATCGTGCCATTTCTTTGTTTGCTCCTTGTACAGTCTCGAGCTCTCATATGCATCGATGCGGAGTTCTTCAAGCTCAGCTAGCTTCTCTTTCCGAGCATCTCCCGCCACGTGAAGATCCATGTTGAGCTCTTTGATTGCCCACCAAGCCTTGTGCTCGAGTTCCACTGGCAAATGACAAGCCTTGCCATATACGAGGCGGTAGGGAGTGGTTCCTATAGGCGTCTTGAAAGCCGTGCGAAGAGCCCAAAGAGCATCATCTAGCTTCAAAGACCAATCCTTCCTTGTTTTATTTACCACTCTCTCAAGGACGTTCTTCACTTCCCTGTTAGAAACTTCAACTTAACCTTGAGTTTGGGGATGATAAGGAAGTCCGAGTTTATGATTCACCCCATACTTCTTCAAGATAGCCTCCAGTTGCTTCTTGGTGAAGTGTGAACTGATATCTTGTTTATTACTTTACTTTTTGATAGTTTTTAATTGGTATTATAGTTGTTTTTGAGTTAGTTTAGGCTAGTTTGTTAGTTATTTCCTTAATTTGTGCAATTTTCCTTCTTGTATGCACTTTCTTTGGGCAAATTGTTTCATTTCAGGACTTAGGAGCATGCTTGGAGGACACTTGCACAACCCCGAATATTAATATCGAAGAGGAAGGTCAAGGAAGCATCAAGGAAGCATAACCGAGTTACGGGCGCAAATATAAGAAGTTTTGGAAGGGTTTGCGCACAAGGGTCAACTTCAAATGGCCATAACTTTCAGCACACAAAACATTTTTGAGCGATTCAAGTTGGAGATGAAAGTTTGGCTCAATATCTTTCCAACAAGTAGTCACAAGCTCAATTCCAATGAAAAACGAGTGAGATATGGCCGTTTGAAAATGAACTGACGAAACTGAAAACTGACCCGAGCGCTCGGGTCAAATGACCCGCCCGGGTCAATCTGCGATAAACTCATTTTCACTCCTGTTGGTCTGACCCGCCCGGGTCAGGTGACCCGAGGGCTCGGGTCAGGCCACCCGAGGGCTCGGGTCATTCCACCCGCCCGGGTCGGGTCATTTTTCCGGAAATGCTTTTGCGACTTTGTTGGTTTTAATACGGGGGCTGTTTTGTAATTTTCTGATTTATTTCTTATGACTATAAAAGAGGGACTCCTCTTATTTTTAACTTAGGCAATTATTAACTAGAGATTAGAGAGAGATTAAATCTTGTTTTAGCATTCAAACTCTAGAACAAAACCCTAGGAGAGAGAAAGTGAAGGTTTGAAGCTTTTAGATCTCCATTCTTCATTTATGAAAGCTTAAAGTTGGTAATTTTTGTTTATTATTCTTCTTTTCTTCCATTGATCTTGCTTATTACATGCTTAGTTTGTTTAGATCTTACTTTATTAGTTGATTATTTGCATTTTACCTCTTTTCCTCCATGGTTATGGTGATTAAGTTACTTCAAGCTTTGTTTTGTGTTATTTCCATGATGTGTGAGTAGTTTCTTACTAGGGGAAGGGATGTAGCCTTCATTTACTCTTCGAATCTTAGATCTAAGTTAGGGGGTTAACTCTTGGGGTTGAACTTGTTGATCAAGCTTGTTTTACTTGGTTTGTTGGGTGCTTGATCACCACTTAACTTACATATTTGGAGTTCCTAGTGAAGGATTGAGAGATGAAGCTAGGAATAAACTAAGTTTGGTTGCTAGATTAGGATTTCCATGAAAATAGGTATTTTCTAATTTAGGGAAACTTGATTAATCATGTTGTGCTTGATTTGGCTAGATTAGTTGTTTATGCCATGAGAATAGGTCATGAGTGACTAATCAAGCTCCTCTAATTAGCTCGAGAGAGTAATTAGAGTTCATATGTTCATGATCTTCCCCTTGTGAACCCCCATTTGTTTCCCCTTGGCTTTGATTTTGGATTCTTGGATTGAGTGTTGGTGAATCCCTCTAATCCCCTAGTTTCTTTTATCCTTGTCTTAACTTCTTTGCTTAATTACTTGTTGATTTACTTTGCAAACTTCCTAGTTTATTTAGATTTTAGAATCATCGTAAAACTCTTAAAAACCCAAAAAAATTGATTTAGCTCATTGTAGTTAGCTAATTACTCTTGATTTAACCCTACTTCCTTGTGGATTCGACCCTATACTTATCCTATATTGGATAAATTAGGTTATATTTGGCGAGTATACAACGACCCGTCAAATTTTGGCGATCACTTATCAATACTCGGGGTACTCCAAACCTCGGGAAGATGATCTTCTTAAGGAGTTTAGTCACAACCTTGTGGTCATTGGTGGGGGAGGCAATGGCTTCAACCCACTTAGTTACGTAGTCGACCGTAACAAGGATGTACATGTTGCCCAAAGAAGGGACAAAAGGGCCCATAAAGTCAACTCCCCATACATCAAATGGCTCAACCTCCAGAATGCTTTGTTGAGGCATCTCATGTCTCTTTGTGATGCCGCCACTCCTTTAACATCTATCACAGCTCAAAATAAACTCACGAGCATCTTTTTGCAATGATGGCTAAAACATACCACATTGGAGCACCTTAGCAACAGTTTTGCTTGCTCCACCATGCCCTCCACATGCCAAAGTATGGCAATGATTCAACACCGAATTGATCTCATGATTGGGTACACACCATCTAAAAACACCATCGGCGCACTTTTTAAACAAGAGAGGGTCATCCCAATAGAACCTCGAAGCCTCCTTGAAAAATCGCTTCCGTTGTTGAGAATTGAAACCATGAGGTTCAATCCCACATGCCAAGTAGTTCGCATAGTCCGCGAACCATGGAATCTCATTATTCGAATGGCAAATAGTGCTTCTTCTCTCAAATCTTCTTGATATGGGTCTCGTCGGGATCCGAGACCTTCTCATCAAGAGGGAGACGAGAAAGGTGATCGCCTACCACATTCTCCGTCCCCTTTTTCTCCTTCATCTCAAAATCAAACTCTTGAAGAAGAAGCACCCACCTAATGAGCCGAGGCTTGGCATCTTTCTTACTCATCAGATAACGGACCGCAGAGTGATCCGTATACACAATAGCTTTGTTGCAGGTCAAGTAAGACCGGAATTTGTCAAATGCAAAAACTACGGCCAACATTTCTTTCTCCGTAGTTGCATAATTCCGTTGAGCATCATCCAAGGTCCTACTTGCATAGGCTATGACATGTAGCCTTCCTTCCTTGCGTTGCCCAAGAACAACGCCCACTGCAAAGTCACTAGCATCGCACATCAGTTCAAAAGGCAAGCTCCAATCCGGAGCTTGCACAATGGGGGCAAAAGTGAGGGCCTTTTTTAAAGTTTCAAAAGCCTTAATACAAGACTCATCAAACTCAAAATCTACATCCTTTTGAAGTAGATTCGTCAATGGTTTGGCTATCTGAGAAAAATCCTCGATGAAACGCCGGTAAAAACCCGCATGTCCAAGGAAAGCACGAACTCCCGTCACCGAATTCGGTGGCGGAAGCTTCTCAATAACCGAAACCTTTGCCGGATCCACTTCAATGCCCTTCTTTGACACTTTATGCCCAAGGACAATGCCTTCCTCGACCATAAAGTGACATTTCTCCCAATTCAGGACGAGGTTCGTCTCTTGACATCTTTTCAATACACACTCAAGATTAACCAGACATGTGTCAAAAGACGAACCACACACACTAAAATCGTCCATGAACACCTCAATAGAATCTTCTAGCATGTCAGAGAAGATTGCTGTCATACACCTTTAGAAAGTAGATGGGGCATTACACAAACCAAAGGGCATCCTTCGATATGCGAATGTCCCATACGGACAAGTAAAAGTGGTTTTCTCTTGGTCATCCGGATGAATAGGGACTTGAAAGAATCCGGAATAACCATCGAGAAAACAAAAGTGCAAATGACGAGCAAGCCTCTCCAACATTTGGTCAATGAAGGGGAGAGGGAAAATGGTCCTTGCGGGTGGATTTGTTTAGCTTCCGATAATCAATACAAACCCTCCACCCGATAACAGTTCTAGTTGAGATAGTTTCTCCTTTCTCATTCTCAACAATAGTCATGCCTCCTTTTTTTGGAACCACGTGAATCGGGCTCACCCACTTGCTATCAGAGATAACGTAGATGATTCCCGTGTCACGCAATTTCATAATCTCCTTTTTTACAACCTCTTTGAGATTAGGATTGAGCCTTCTCTGATGCTCTATGGATGAGGCATTACTATCGATGAGATGGATACGATGCATAGCAAGAGAAAGGCTTATCCCCTTAAGGTCATCTATCGAGTACCCAATGACATCTTTATATTTTTGTAGTATCTCAATCAATTTTGATATAGAGATGTCATCAAGACTCGAATTGACAATAACTGGATAAGTACATGCATCATCAAGAAAAACATATTTAAGAGAAGAGGGAAGGGGTTTGAATTCTAACTTGGGAGGAGGCTTAGAACACTCCTCTTTGTCAATGGATGTCGCGAGAACCTCAAATGCTTCATTTTTTGTCTCCTCAATAGTAGTGTCAAGAAACAATGAGAATTCTTTCACCTCTTCCATGTCCAAGCTCGGGGCTTCAGTAAGAGAAGCATACAACGCATCCCGGTGTGAACCACACTGGTAGCATCCTCTATCTCATTCTCCACTAGGTTGACCCGGCAAATTCTCTCTATCATGGGCCTCTTCAAAGTCTTAGAGAACTCAAATACAACCCGCTCTTTGGCTACCTCAATCGTGATAGTATCATTTTTCACCGCTCCTAAATCGGCCAATGCACCCTTGGGCTCTATCACCTATTTTCACCGGCAAGGTGAAACTCCCGGGGTCTCCTTGCTTCTTAGGCATAGCACGTTGCACAAGAGCACTCATTTGATAGGGCAAAGTGATAAGCTCATCTTCAAGCTTCCGTTTGTTGGAGAGGATCTCCTTCAAAAATTTAGCATATGTCGGCATTTGAGACATAGCCTCAAGGAATGGTATGTTGATCTGTAGGCTTTTCATCACATTGAGAAATTTGGTGAACTTGTCACTCAATTTTCTCTTGACCAACCGCTGAGGATAGGGAACCGGAGGCACATAGGTCTTAGTTGGTGGAGATGATGGCAGTGGCGCTTTATCACCAACTTGGATTTGTGTCTCATCTCTTTCCACACTTTCTTCTCTCTCGCCTTCCTCAACTTCAACTTCTTTCTCAACAACCTCACATTCTTCATCCTTCCCTCCTCGGTTGGCATCTTGGGACCTTCGTAACTTGTTCCCGACCTCAAATGAATGGCTTTGGCTTGATGGAGGTTGGGGTTAGGAATAGGTTGGCCCGGAAGTTGATTTGTGGGAGTAGAAGGATTTTTCTGGCTACTTGGGCAATTTGGGTTTCAAGCATTTTATTATGGGCTTGTAGCTCTTGAAACCTTTGCTCATGGTTTTGGAGGATTTGGTTCATGGATTGAAGTTGTTGGAGAATTTGGAGAGAGGTTGGATCGGGAGATGGAGTGGGTTCGGGATTTTGTTTGGGGAACGGAGGGTTAGAGGGAGGTTTTTGGGTCTTGGCTCTTTGATGTGGAGCTTGGTAGACATGAGACCCTTGTGAAGATGAACCACCTTGGTTATAGTTTGGGTTATACCCTTGCACATACCCTTGCTGTTGACCTTGGTTGTACCCTTGTTGAGGTTGATTCCATCCTTGTTGAGGTTGGTTGAAGCCTTGATTGTAGTTTTGTTGGGGTTGTTTCCAACCTCCTTGTTGATTGCTTCTATACCCTTGGTTTCCTTGGTAACCATCTCCTCTAGAGTTGATTGCCGCCACATGCTCCGAATTTGTACCTCCACAATAAGATGTATCATGATTAGTACCTCCACAAATATCACAAGAAAAAGAATTTACCTGTGATGGATTAGATGATGCGAGGTTGATCTTGGAGAGCTTCTTGTCAAGTTGATCCATCTTAGCTTGAATTTGATCCATGGGATCTAATTCAAACTTTCCACTCTTCTTAGGTTGAACACCTCTTCGACGTCCACCCCATGAATAGTTCTTAATTACTTCTTCAATGGTGGACTCAAGTTGCTCTTGCGGGATCTTAGAAAGTTGACCTCTCGCTCCAGCATCAAGGTTAGCACGTGATATAGGATCAAGGCCATCATAGAAGAATCGCATGAGTAGATTCTTGGTGAACTCATGGTGAGGGCATGATCGGCTCATCTCCTTGAACCGCTCCCAAGCTTCCGCAAGTGTCTCATCGTTCTCTTGCTCAAATGAGGAAATCTTCCTCCTTATATCTGCCGTCTTCCACTCCGGGAAGTACTTCTTCGGAAAAGCCATTGTGACTTCCTCCCATGTAGTGAGGGAGTTAGCAGGTAAACTCTTGAGCCATGATTTTGCTTTTAGGTAAGAGAAGACCGGAACAAATGCATCTTGATGTAGTCCGAGAGACGTCATTTGTGGTTATCATGGCACGGATCTCAAGAAACCTGTCAAGATGGTCCAGAGGATCTTCATCCGACCCTCCACAGAATTGTTCTGCCTTCACCATCCGAGTGAACTGAGGGTGAATGCTGAAATTTGTAGTAGTGGTGGGGAGTCGAATACCACCTTGAAGAACATAGGAACCCGGATTTTCGAAATCCCTAAAGAGTTGTGGATTTGCTTCACCCATTTCTGACTGAACTTCGCTTGTTGTACTTGAGGCTGGTGAAGATGGTTCGGAACCCAAAGACAAATCTTCCAAATTTTTCCGAAGCTTTCGCAATGTACGGTTAATTTCTGGATCTAGAGGAAATGTGGGTGAACCGTGAGCTCTTCTTCTCATGTAACAACAACAAAGCTAAGTAGAGGATTAGCAAATAACAACCACAGTCAAAAAGAAAAGAAAAAAAACAACTAAGCAAAGCTAAACTAAAATAAACTTCAATTAATAGCATAATGTCCCCGGCAACGGCGCCATTTTGATAATAGATTTTTAGTGTGTCGTTAAGGCACCAAAAACTGCTTTTCAAACAATATTTATAAATCCTATCAAGCAATTACTAAGAATGTAGCAAAGGCAAGTCAAGGGTCGATCCACAGGGAAAAAGGGACTAATTAAAGTCTATCAAGTCTAGACTACCTAATTGAAGGGTATTTGGGGGTTTGAAAAGATTTGGTAACAACTATGTCTAGCTAATAACAAGAACTAGCAAATAACTTGAATTAATGAATCAGACAGGAAGACACTAGAGTTGAGGTTACTAATATGAATAAGAATGGACAATGAATGTTAATGCGATTGTGAAGTAACGGAGACGATTATGCAAGGTTTAGTTTTCCTCTAAAATACTCGAGTCCTCTCTCGAATGGTCCTCGAGAATAATCACTTAATCAACTAAATCCTCTCTCGAATGGTCTTTAGTCAATTAATTAAGAGATTCAATAAATTCGGAAAACCCCTAGTAAAGGATCCCCTTAATTTCTACCCAATATCTTGGCCTAGAAATTAAGTTGATTCTTGGGGATGATAAAAGAGTTCAAAATTCGATTTAAGAACATTTGAATTCAAAGTACCAAAGCATAAATGTGATCAATATCTATCCTAAGGTCTCAAAACACCAAGATCAATGCACAAACGTCTTTAAATCATCACAATCACATTAACAATGCATTTAAACCCTAATCCATACTTTCACCTAAACCCTTGATAAGAAACTACTCACTAATCATGGATTCTAGGCAATTAAACACAAAATCTATGACTAATCTAAGGCTAAACATGATTAAGAGATAATTAGTCTAATTAAAATAACAATTATGAAACTATAATAAAGTTGATCTAATAAAAGGGAAGAACAAATAATAGCAATGAAAAGAGATAATAAAAACTAAAACTTTGAAACTAATTGAATTAATATACCTTCAATGTTGTAGCAATCACAAACTATGATCTAGAATTCTCAAATCTTGATCCAAAACTAAGTGTTTTTCTCTCTAAAGTAAGCCCTAATAATATTCTCTAAAAACTTGGAATAAAGCATAAGTTTCAAAAACTAAAACTCTTGTTTTTAATGCCTAAGAGAAATACAATTTTCTCGCGGAAACAGGTGGTGCGGGTGCACCACTAAATTGGTACGGGCGCACCAAGGCTACTGACTCAGATGGTCAATCTTCGCTGGGGAGGTGCGGGCGCACCATGAATATGGTGCGGGCGCACCTGATTGGTGCGGGCGCACCTGGTTGGTGCGGGCGCAACTATGATATGGTGCGGGCGCACCTAACAGACTGACAATAAGGATGCCCAATCTGTGGGTGGTGCGGGCGCACCTAACAGACTGACAATAAGGATGCCCAATCTATGGGTGGTGCGGGCGCACCTATGAGCTGGTGCTGGCGCATCAATGTGTGCGGGTAGTGCTAAGAGGGTGCGGGCACACCATGGAGCTCAAATCAAGCTTCCTTTATTCCATTTTCGCGCGTGCAAACTCCTCGAAACTCCCGCCTATTATCGTATCTCCCAACTCTTGACCTTATAAAAGATCATACCTGCAATCAAAGCACGGGAAAACACGGTGAAAGCAAATGTACTAGAAATCCAGTCAAAATTGACCGAAAATCTAGCGAAATGTCACAATGATCAACAATGATCAAGTGAAGGGAAGAGAGAGAGAAATGAGGAAGAAAGAGGGAAGAAAAGGGTATAAAGAGGATCAAACTAAACCAAAAAGAGCTCATAATGTACGTTAGAAACGCACTTATCAGTGACTTTTGTCAAAAAAAAAAAATTACATTTTTGTCTCATTAAGCAATACCTTCATGATATAGCAACTTATTACATCTTATTTCTCTCTCCATTAGAACCAAATGCTGCGAGTGGTGAGATCAGAAATATACCCACTATAATTTCAATATATTGTGTACTCAAATCTTTTTGGATCATTTTTTTTTTTTGACAAGTTTTTGGATCATAATATTCCCTAGTTTTGGTAATATCATATATTCATATCATCATAAACATTACAAATAGAGAGCCCATCTCCCTATCTCCACTACCCAATTTAGCCAATCTCCCTCTCTCTAAACATTACAATTATCTCCTCCTCTACCCAATTCAACACATCTCTCTCTCTCTGTCTCTCTAAACTCCCCATGTAACGCGTCTACCACCAAGGCAACACCGGCGAGCGATTCTGTCCAACTTCAATATTGCTTCTCCGTCTACCACCGCACCACCACAGTCGATAATTCTTTCTGCATCCCATCTCTGCTTTTAGCCCCGTCTACCATTACTCCCCTGTATCTCTTATCTCTCTCTTAAAATGGAAAATTCAAGTCTTCCCATATTTCTAGCTTGAAATGGAAAATTAAGATTTTCTTTTGAAGAATTTCAAGAAGTTTTGGGAAAAAAATTTGGATAGTTTGTCGGTCAATTGAACCACTGAGATAATTGAAGCTGGAGGAAGAAAAAATCAGAGAAGAAATATAGAAGTCGGATTGTAATTGTGGAGGTGGGTTTGATATCTCTTTTTTTTTTATTTGCATGCAAGTTAACCACAAAAATTGTCTTTCTTGCAATTTTTATATTTTTTTTCTTTTTGAAATAGTACTCATATTTGAAAAATGAAAGATTTATTTAAAAATCTTGTATGTATTGCAATTTTCACTGTTTTATTCAATTTAGTATTCCCTAACAGGAAAGGTTGAATTTTTGTTTTAAGAAATTGTAGGCAAATCACAAAACTTGTCTTTCTTGCAACTATAGTACTTTTTGCAACAAAAATGAATCTGGAAAAATGAATGATTTTTCTATGGAAAGATTGGTGCTTTTAAAATTATTAATCCATTAGAATTTTATTTAGAAAAAAAACATTTATAAGTTTGTCTTGAATTTAACGAATGTGCAAATGGTTAAAGAAAGCTACGCTTGTAAGACACTCCTTTTAAAGAGTTTGGGTAGTTTTTTAAAATTTAAAGAGTTTGGGTAACTTGGGTAATTATAAGAAGTTACAGGGATGATTGTATGAGTTTGGGTAATATTCTAAACTGAAACTCATATATAAATTAGATTTATTGAATATTACAGGGGATGATTGTATGAGTTTGGGTAATTTCTAAACTCTAACTCCTTATAATGGAGATTCACCAACTAACAATGTTGTTCTTGCTAAAATAAATTTTATTTAGAAAATAACATTTATAGGTTTGTCTGGAATATAACGAATTGATTGATTAATCATAACTTGATCATATTGAAAGACTTAAAAATTACCTTTTTTGAGAGTTATATTAGTTGAAGTTGAGATTGCCCTTTGGAAGTTGATTGTGAGATTCCTCTTGATGATCCTCTTGTCAATTATGTTGTTGGAGTACTTATGAAATCAAACCATAGAGATATTGTATTAGTTATAAAATATGTATTCTATAAGGATTCTGAAGAACACACCAAATTTTGATTAAGGTTGATTGTAATTTTCATTGTTTTGGATAAAATCTAGTATTTGTACCGTTGTACGTAAGATGTTAAATTTATCTTAATTTTGCAGGAAAGCTTAGTTGGCCAGAACTGGTAGGGATGAATGGGGAAGAAGCAGCAAAAATCAGTAAGGAAGAGAAACCTCATGTTGATCCCATTGTATGGGATAAGCCTTATAGACCACTTAACTACAATTGTTATCGAGTTTTTGTCCCCGTTGACTCTGATGGAATTGTGAAACGTACCCCAGTCGCAGGTTAAACTATATATGCATCATTAGCAACAAGTAATATGTACACATCAAAAGTAAAACCTAGTTTGGTTCTATCTTTCAAATAATTGTGTACAATGCTAACACTCTCCCTCTCTCTCTAACTTCCCCAGCCGAAACCTAAAACACAAACTCACGAGCCGCCTTACTAGGCTCGCTGGTGGAGGCCTCTCAGCCTCGTCTGTAGGAATATATAGATGCATATAGCGGAATTTCAGGAAACAATTTCCTAACATCTATCATAGGATCGCAAACATAATCAAACATATGAATCATTCAATAGGGATTAAATATCAAACCTTTGTAGCGTGATTTCGCTGTTGTATGCAAGCTTTCAAGATCCGAGGCCCCAGTGTTCTTCCTCTAATCGCCCCACGAGCACAGGTTGAACACCAACGTTCTGCTAGAACGGAAGAGAAAAGATCCTCTTGCTTTTGGTGGTATAGGGGCCGGTTTATGGAGAATAGATTTAGGTTTCAATTCTCTCTCTTTGTGAAAAAACCGACTAATGAATTGGTTACCTAAACTCTAATATTATATCATATATATAATAGAAGAGTCATAGGTTAGTTAGGAGAACCCAATTCTCCTCCTATTCCCCTTTAGGCCCAACCCTAATCCTAAATGGATTCGGATTGCTTTGTCCAACTTGTCTACTAATGTGTGACCATAGGATTAATATATTTTAGTTATAGGCCCAATCATTATTGTCCTATTAATCATATTTATTCTCTAGCAAGAAAATAAGATTACTAAAATAATTAACTTTATTATCTTCATAATATTATTCCTATTTATATTTAGTAATTCCGGGATGCCTAAGGACATATTCCTTCAATCTCCCACTTGTCCGAAGACAAGAGCGCAATGTTAAATTCCTTAAGTCACTTAATGTCAAATTTGATAACACAATGTTATTCTCAAATTTATGTTCTTGATCGCCGAGTTCGAATCGCTCAAATAAAGATTAACTCCTTAATCCTATTCCGCATGGCCATGCAATTTTTTCGCCTCGCTCATCAAGAGGCCTGACACCATTCCTATTTAATAGGAGGACTTATCCACTCTTGTATGACCATAACTCCCACTCAATTCTTAGCCCACCCGATCACCGCCTTTATAACCTCCTTTTACGGTGCGGCGTTTAATGTGTCAAAGTTAAACTAATTATATTGTGGTTATTAAGACATACTCATGTCTAAGGAATCCACTAAATATAGTAGTTTGATTCTACTTTTAGAATCTAATTAGGTCAAGTCTCAATGTATCAACTATACATCTATATAATCAATTAGACATCTCTATGTCTCCATAGCCCATGGACTCGCGCTATCAATTAATTATATACTAGTCTTTTAAATTAATCACTTATGTCCAATTTAGTGATTTAGACTAGGGACTTTAAATAAATTGTGATTTCCGTTCACTTTATAGGGTTCCATTATCAAAACGTTTTCGATAATCCTATTTGAAAACACAAATTATTTGGACATTTTATTTAATACTAAACCAAACAATTAAATAAGAACGAAAATTTATTGATAAACATTTCAAAGCATAACAAATGTCTTTACAATTGTAAACATGAAGTAAACAACCTAAAGCCATTCTCCCATATGCTTAAGCCCCATAGACCTAGTATGACACTCATGCTTAGGTTGAGCAAGCCGGTTTAGTCGGAGGATCCGCTACGTGATCCTCATTATGAACCTTGCTTACTATCATATCCTCTCTTGTAGTTTTCCAGCTTGAACCTTGCAAGAACCTTATCAATATAAGTCTCTTGACTAAGTCCAATCGGCCTTTTCGACCTATCTCTATAGATCTTAATTCCCAATATGTAATCTACCTCTCCTTGGTCTTTCATAGAGAAACGATTTTTAAGCCATTCTTTGACTAACTCAAGCATGGTCTTATCATTTCCTGTGAGAAGTATGTCATCCACATACAAGACCAGAAAAGTAATACTACTCCCACTTAACTTCTTGTATACACAAGATTCCTCTTCATTTCTGATAAAGCCAAATTTGGAATCCATTTCAAATTTCATGGCCTCAAGCCATCTTTCGGAGTCTTGACTATCCAACGCATCTTTGTAGCTAGTAGGTTCTTCTGATTCTAAAATCGTTATTTCGTAACTTTCGGTCAAAAGGAAATCAATATATCTCTTTGACGGAATGATGGTCCTACTAGTTCTACGTTGGGGAACAACGGTAAGAAGTTTCTACCTCACTAGGTTGAGTGACTTCGCATGGAGTATCTCCAAGTGGGACGGTAGGAGGTACGTGAATTGAATGCACCACCTCCCGAGCATTTTCATGCCTGGGCCGCCTCGATGAGGTGTTAACCTCATCCATTTGTTGCTCATCTCGAACTTCTTCGAGATATACATTTCTCCCACTTGTTTTTTCGGAAATGAACTCCTTTTCCGAGAAAGACACCATTACGAGCAACAAACACTTTGTTTTCGCTTTGGTTGTAGAAGTAGTATCCCTTAGTCTCTTTTGGGTAACCCACAAAAAAGACATTTATCGGATTTGGGTGAAAGCTTATCAGAAAGTAAACGTTTTACATAAGCTTCACAACCCCATATCCTTAGAAAAGACAATTTTGGAACGTTTCCAGTCCACATTTCATATGGTGTCTTTTCCATTGCTTTGGATGGTGCTCGTTAAGTGTGAATGCCGTTGTTTCAAGCGCAAATCCCCGTAATGAAATAGGAAGATCGAGAAGACTCATCATGGATCGAACCATATCAAGTAGAGTTCGATTCCTTCTTTCGAAACGCCATTTAACCGTGGTGTTCCTGGTGGAGTCCATTGTGAAAGTATTCCACAATCCTTCAAATGATCACCAAATTCTTGAGATAAATATTCACCACCACGATCGGATCGTAATGCCTTAATTTTCTTCCCAAGTTGGTTACGTACTTCATTTCGGAATTCCTTAAATTTTTCAAAGGATTCCGACTTATGCCGCATGAGGTAAACATATCCAAATATGCTCACATCATCGGTAAAAGTAATGAAGTAACCGTACCCTCCCCAGCCAACGTACTCATAGGTCCACAAACATCCGTATGTATGAGGGCTAAAAGGTCATTGGCCCTTTCACTTGAACCTGTGAAAGGAGACTTTGTCATTTTCCCCATCAAGCAAAACTCACAAGTATCAAATGATTCAAAATCAAATGATTTGAGAATTCCATCTTTATGAAGTTTCTCAATGCGCTTTGAGCTTATGTGGCCTAATCGACAATGCCATAGGTATGTAGGGTTTGAATCATTTGCTTTATGTTTCTTGCTGTCTATGTTATAGATGTGGGTTTCTAAGTCTAGCACATATAAACCATTTGATAACTTGGTTGAGACATAGAATAAATCATTCAAATAAGCAGAACAACAATTATTCTTTATTTGAAATGAAAAACTTTCCGAATCCAAAACTGGAATCGAAACAATATTCTTAGTAATAGTTGGAACATAATAACAATTATAGAGTTCTAAACTAAACAAGAAGGCAAAAGTAGACTACAATCCCCACAACCAAATCAGCAACTCGTGCTTAAATGCCCACGTGGAGGTCCACTTTTCCTTTGCTCAACATTCTACTTCTTTTTAGTGCCTGCACATTACAAATAATGTGAGTTCCACATGCAGTATCAAATACCCATGATGTAGAAGTAGATAAGTTAATCTCTATAACATAAATACCGAAGTCGAAGCGCCGTCTTCTTATCTTCCGATACTTGGGGCGGTTCCTTTTCCAAAGGACCAATCTTGTGGCGGTGGTAGCACTCATGTAGTGCTGCTACTTTTGCCTTAGGAGTGGTTTGTGGCTTAGAAGTATCATCAGTGGCAACTACCTTGCCCTTGTTCTTCTTATTAGTAGCCCCTTTCTTCTTGAATTGCTTGCCCTTCCTAACCATAAGAACATCCTTATGTTCAGGTTCGTGAGCAAGCTCCTTTCGACTCGAGTTAGCATACCATGCGGCTCTTGCAAGGTAGCCTCCCCTCCTTGCATGTAAAAATTCAACTGAAAGTTTTGAAAATTTTCAGGCAAGGATTTGATCACAATATCAGTTGCCAGTTCTGGAGGGTAAGGGAAGCCCAATTTTTCCATGACTAGTCTTATATGCACGCTATGCGTGCGAAGTCGTTATCAAACTGAAATTAATTTCATAATTACATCAAGTATATTTTATAGGAGAAATTATGTACAAAGTTTTGTTAAAGAGAAACATTTTCATAGTGTTCATTAGTACACGACGATTTAAATTTTGTACATAGTTACACTAAGTTTATTAAAGTACTCACAATCATGTCGTCCATTTCCATTAATTAGTAACACGGATGATCATACATTGTAATAACTCTTTGTATATATTTTCTCCGTTTCTTTTTAATCTACAAACTGTTGTTTTATCTATTGTTGATAACATGTTTCATCTACTTTATCTTCTTTTTCCACCCATGTCATTTACTCATCTACATTTTCAATTTCTCTCTCATACTTTTGTGCTTCATCCTTAATTGTCCCCCAAAGTGAAGGGAGTAAAATGAAAAGAAATGGAGTATGTTTTAATTAACACTTATATGTAGCTATCTATCTCTTTCTAAGCAAGGTTAAGTAATAATATAGAGATACTTTTAAATGTGAATAATCTTTTTTAATAATTTTTACATAATTCAAATGTATGTATAACTCCATATTAAAGTATTAATGCAATAGAAGTTGACAAATTAGAAACACCAAACTGAAATCTCTAATATAAGTGGATGTCAAAGTAAAAGTAAATAAACTAATCAAGTAGCATGTAGAATCAACAACGAAGAACATAATAATTAACAAAGCCCAAATGAAACTAAAAATATGAAACGTGAGGTCCTCAAACCAACATATAGTCCCCGTGTATGAGTCAACCAAGTCGATAGTATAATTTCAATATATAATAGAAATATAGGCATGTAATAAATTTGTTAATAGCAAATTTTTCACCAAATGGTAGCAATTAAACACAAATACTTAGTGTAACTATTAGAGCCCAAGCCATTCTTCCTCTCTTTTTCAACAAAATAGTTTGCACATCAAAGCAATAAGAGCTTGGATCAAACAAAACAAACATGTGGCATCTAATTCATGATTTATCAAGTGCATCATACTCTAAATTCTCATCTCGATAAATAATTGTACATCCGGTAGTACATGAGACAACTATCCTTCTACCAAATTTCATATGATAAATTCGCCAAACATGGGGACACTCCTCTTTCACGGGCCTTCTTCATACAAAGACCTATCAATTAAACCCAAACTCCAAAATCAGTCCATTGAGATCCACTCTAACTTGTCTTGGCTCTTTAATGATTTTCCCCTCTCCACTCTCTTATAATATGGGCATAATGATAATATGAGTCCATTTTTTTTCTTTTAATCTATACCTCATCTTTCTCTCGTCTCTTAACTCCAAACGAGCAAACACCACATGACCACAACACCCACCTTCCACCACAACAACCACCTTCCGCCACAAAAACCGCCTTCCGAGCCACCGAAAGAACCCCGAGTTTTCAATCTCTTAACTCGCTTCCGCACCACCCCTTCAAATCACCTCTAACCAAAAAAATGTTGTTGCCCATCTCTCTTAAACCCGAGACATATGAAACTCTTAAACCCATTACCATATCTTGTTCTTTCTAAGCAATTACTGCAAGTATGCAACAACACATCCTACTTTCTCCTATTTTTTCGACCAAAGTTTGAGTTTTTCTAAATTTTTGAAGATTTAAAAAAGAAATTATCGGGGTTGGCGAGCTTAGAGGTTTTATAAATGGCGGATTCACGGGTTCTTCGCCTACTATTTTCGGGTACGTAAGCCCTTAAAGCTCAAGATTTTGCATTCTTGTTGTTTAGGATTTGTAAGCTTTTTTCTTTTATTTGGTGATTCAAACAGCTTGCAAGACTTCTTAGATTTCCTGTTTTCGCATCTTGAATTTTGAGTCTTTGAGAAATGTTTTTGCTTTCTTTGCAAAATAATTTTGATTCAGCCCGATAAAATGAATTTGATTTCCCAATAAAATTGAAATATTTGGCAGGATTTGGCTTCACAATAGAAATTTCTAACATTTGACAACTCAATTTTTTGAGGGACTTTTGCCAATCTTACTTGAATTTTATTTAAATTTGATTTGAGTGCTTGAATTTTTTCTGGTTATCTCCTAATTTCCCCGAACAAAAAAAGCTTTGCAAATGGGAGGTAATTAAGAAATACCTCTTCACCGGTTTCTCGGTTCACCGTAAGTGTCTATTTTTGACGATATTTGTTATGAGTAAATTTGGTCGTTTACTTTCTCTCGATTTGTCCTCGTATAAAATACACACAAAAATCACAATTAATTCATGTTATTTATTTGTTGTCAATAATAAAGATTTGTGTTTTAATGTGTTATTTGTTTGTTGTGAGAGAAAAGTAACAAATACTCCGTTATTTTGCTCATTCAACAATGTTTTGCTTGTATTGGCATGTTGATTACAACGCTTGTAAAAAGTACCCTGCATAAAATGAATGATGATGACTTGATGAGTTTACCAAAAAAAAAATGAATGATGTATCTCTATCTCTATAAAATGAAATTGTATAAGGATTAATTATGAACAAATCTATATAATTACCCGATCTTGGTGAAAGTACGGTGTTATGATTTGTGTTTTGGTTATTTTATTGTGTTTTGCGAGAGAATTGCGGGGTAGAAGTTAGAGAATAGGAAGGAGAATTGGAAGAACCGAAGACATAGAGAAACTGCAGTTAACCGTGGAGGTTTTATTTAAAAAAAACCGTGGGTATAGGCAAGTTAATTTCGATAGCCAAGAACAACAAATGTGGAGCAGTTAATTTTTTTTCAAGAGACGTGGCATTTAAATGAATCATAGTAGTATTTTTATTTTATTTTTTTATTTTATTTTTAGTGTCTCTCTCATCTTTCCAGTATAGAGATAAAGGGCAAAATTGGAAAACCTTATTTTTGGTGTCCTACCCCTCTTCCCATATAGAATAGAGATCTGAAAATGTCCAATCATATTGAACACATGCGGACCAACGGGTTTTCCTTTTCCCAACTTGCACTCCAACAACTTACAGTGAGCTTCAAACCTCTCCAATCTAGCATTCTTCTGAAACATAGTTTTCAGCTGCTGGAGGATGGAGTAGGCATCCAGACCATTAAAACGCTTTTGAAAGTCTGGCTCCATGCAAGCAAGCATCAGACATGTTACTTGCACAGAATCAGCCTCTAGGGTTTGCCTTGTTCTCTGTTCAGCTATAGTAGCACTTTCTGGCAGGGGTTCAGGGAGAGGATTGTCAAGAACTTTTTCCCTTCCTTCGGCTCTGAGAACGATTCTCACAGCCATTTCCCATTCTAGGAAGTTATGTGCATTCAGTTTGTCCTTTTCGAGTAAATAGCGCAAATTAAAACCGGGAGTGTTGTTGTTGTTTGAACGAGACATGATAACTACAACAAAAGAATATTTAAGCAAGATCCAATTAATGTTTATCAAGAAAGCAATAATTAAACAAATTTTAATTACTACTACCCTTTATTCAAAATGAAAGTCCCCTATTGAATAAAGAAATAACCAAGATCCCCTCCCACTACAATCAAACGGACTTTGGCCCTGCCTTCAATTTATAGTAGTTGAGGTAAGTAAACACTTTACTAATTATAACTAATTATAATTCTTGGTAGACAGGTTAACAACTCCTTGTTTACTCCTATCTCTTAGCTTCAAAATCCAAAACTTTGTCTTTTGATGATTTTGTTGAGTTAAACCAAACATTAACATGTAAGTTTCAAAAACCTACCCTACTATCCCCGGAACTATGAGCAACACCCTGCTTTGGCAGAACCTATTACTCATGATCTAAGGCTTTATAGGTGTTGTTTGGAAAAGCAATCAAAACTCAATATTACTTGTGGGGACCTAAGTTTACTAATATGGTCAATTAATAGTGAACACATGAATCGATTAACCACAAACAAACTTAGAAGCAAGCATTTAAACAAGATAAATGCAAGAGAATTATTATAAGCAATAACTAAATGATCTAGTATGGCCCCTATACTTAGGAAAATAACTAATCTTCATGAATCCTCCCTTGAATCTCCATGGATCACCATCCTTGAAACTCCTTGGATCCTCATGCTTGATTACATAATTTGAATTAAATAAATAACTAAAATTTAAAGTTACAAAAATACAAACGATTCGCAGATCGTATTTAATTTTACATTCAAATTTAACGATTCGCAGATCGTAATTACTATCCTAATTTGGGCCATACTAGTCATAACATGCAAATATAATATCATACATATTACATTAAACATCCACGCATTTATAATATCAAATACAATAAACACAAACGATTTACTTATTAACAATTAATAAGCAAATAAAACTTTCCATAATAATCATAAAACTTAACAATTTTAAGCTAGTAATTATTTAGGAAACTTTATTATTTTAATTCAATTACTCATTTAAACATGGCAATAATCATTATTATTCACAAATTTGCAAAATAGGAAACTTTTGGATTTATGCTCAATTATGGAAAATCGCATTTTCCTTAAAAAACAAATTTTTTTTTTTTTTTTTTTTTTTTTTTTTTTTATGAGGGGTTGACTTGTTGACCGTTGACCAAGAAGACAAGGCTGCCAGTCAACCGCCAACCCAAAAACCCACAAAATTCACGCAATTCTTCACGTGAAAACAAGACCAACACCACACCTCAACAACAACCGTAACCTAACGCCGGCGCAAGACGGCCAAGACTTCACCTCACCGCACCGACCGACGAGTCTCCCGGCATCCACGCCGAGAAACCTCCAGGCCAGCCCAGCCCTGCCGCCAAAGACACGCCAAGACCACCCCGCCGAGCGCCAGCAGCCCACACGATAGGAGGGAGGGGCCGCGCACGTCGCACGTGCGCGCCGATCCTTCACCACCTGTGCTGTCCCCGCCCGCCATATTCCGGCACCCCTCCGCCAGCCACCGTGGCTCCACCATCACCGGTGGGCCACCCAGCCATGGTTGGCTTCTTCTTTAATTATTTGTAACAATTACAAAATTTCCATTTAATCTTTAACAAACAATTTGTTTAAAGATTTAGGATTTAATAATCCGAAAATTATGGCGAAATTTTGAATCAATCAACAAATCTTAAACAAATTTTAAGTTTATTGAGATTAGATTTCAATGTATAATCTTTATTAACATTAAATCCAACAAGAATTCAAATTTAGGGTAAAAATCAAATTATATCCAAAAATTCGGAAAATTAACAATTAAATTCGAAAAATTCGAAAATAAATTTTAGGGTGATCTACTGAATTATCATAACAAATAAAATCAAATATTTTAATTGTTATCCTTAAATTCTATGAATAATCAAATTAAACATAAAATTTAACCAAAATTCATAAATAATATGATAAAAATCCGAAAATTAGTGGGAAAAATAATAAAATTATTTTAAGCCATCATATTATTCAAGATCTATGTGGGTGATGAACATTAGATTTATTTAACAAATTAAAATCAAATCTTTAATTGTTAACAAATTATTTCAATGATTAATCGAATTAAACATAAATAATTTTTAAATATAACAAAAATATTTATAAAAATCCGAAAATATTAGAGTGAATTAAACAATTTATTTCGCACCTCATATAAAAAAATCGGAACTTTATAAAATTATTTGAGCATAAATCACAATTAAATCAATTATTTACAATTTCCAATAAATTAATATCAAATATCAATTATGCAAATTCAAGCCATAAATAAATCCTCCCTTAATTGAATAAAAATAATAACTTTGCATACAATTATATGATCATATGAATATTATGAATTAGGCAAAACTGATACCACTGTAGGAATATATAGATGCATATAGCGGAATTTCAGGAAACAATTTCCTAACATCTATCATAGGATCGCAAACATAATCAAACATATGAATCATTCAATAGGGATTAAATATCAAACCTTTGTAGCGTGATTTCCCTGTTGTATGCAAGCTTTGAAGATCCGAGAGCCCCAAGTGTTGCTTCCTCTAATCGACCCACGAGCACCCGTTGAACACCAACGTTTGCTAGAACGGAAGAGAAAAGATCCCTTGCTTTTGGTGGTATAGGGGCCGGTTTATGGAGAATAGATTTAGGTTTCAATTCTCTCTCTCTTGTGAAAAGAAACTGACTAATGAATTGGTTACCTAAACTCTAATATTATATCATATATATAATAGAAGAGTCATAGGTTAGTTAGGAGAACTAATTCTCCTCCTATTCCCCTTTAGACCGGCCCAACCCTAATCCTAAATGGATTCGGATTGCTTTGTCCAACTTGTGCTACAATGTGTGACCTCATAGGATTAATATATTTTAGTTATAGGCCCAATCATTATTGTCCTATTAATCATATTTATTCTCTAGCAAGAAAATAAGATTACTAAAATAATTAACTTTATTATCTTCATAATATTATTCCTATTTATATTTAGTAATTGCCGGGATGTCTAAGGACATATTCCTTCATCGTCGCCGGCGAGCCTAGCTACGTTGTTGTTTAGTCCTGTCGCCGGTTAGTTCTTTCGCCTACAGTAGGCCATCGTCGGTTTTCTTTCTCGCGTCGGCCCCCGTCGCCCCTGTCCCCTTGTCTAGTCGGGTCCCCGTCGGTCCTATTCTTGTGTCTAGTTAGGTTAGTATTTCGTTTCTTGGACCCCGTGTCGTCCCTTCCCCCTCCCCTGTGTTGGTTCCTTTCGAGGTCCCTCAGTGTTCGTGTCTCCTCTAGTGTTCGGTGAGTAGGAGTTTTAAACCCCCCTCCCCTGTTTTAAATCCTTGGGACAATATTTTCCACCTCCTATGTTCGTGGTAGTCGGCCACGAGACGTAACCTAGCTAGTGTCGCAGCTTTCGTACTCCGGGCCGAGTCGCCCACCACAAGTCGTCTTGTACCTTTCCTCTATGCGTGCCTATCGCGTCCTCCCTGGTTTTAGGTAGTTTTAGTTTTAGGGTAAACTCCCCCTCCCCGTACCCAGTGGCGGATCTAGAAATTATATGCAACGGGGTCACTAATCATAAGTACTCGAAAAAGTAATGTTAATGTAGAACGGGGTCTTTTTTTAGTGTTGAGTGGGGTTCTTTTTACTACTAATTAACACTTTTATCTACATTTATACAATAAAAATTAGGTTTTTCTCATATAATTTTCCCCTAAGTGGGGTCAAGTGACACCACTTCCATGTACATACATCCGCCACTGCCCGTACCTAGTTTTCAAAGTATAGGATTAGTCTTCCCTTCCCGGTCCCCCGTTTGAATTTGAAGTCGTTAGTTCTAGGTTCCCCCTCCCCGTTCCCCCCTAATGTTAGTTGTTGTCGGTTCGCTTGGTTCGCTAAGGACGTTGTCGATGGCCCGTGAAGACTTCTCGCTGTTTCTGAAGACTCTGTGGTGTTGGTTTTGGTGTGGTATTATGTTTTGGATGTTTGTTTATTTCGTGTATCTTGTTTGTGCTCTTTCTATCCGTTTTAATTTAGGTTTATTCAGATCCATGTATGCTTCTGTAGGGGTTGATGTATTGGGTAAGATGAGAGGTAGTGATTATTTTAATCCTGTTGTGGTTAGATCTTCTAGGTTCGAGATTGCAAGGTTGGATCTTCGGATCCGTAGATTGGGTGAATTTCTTCAATATAGTTCACCCAAAGTTCATGTAATGACGTTTGAAGTCATCACACCTAAAAAATGCATCCTGTGGGAGGCCCTCCAATTTCATTTGGAGCAAGTTATGACCTCCACGCATTTTGAGTTTCAGTCTTGCGAGACTAAACTCTGGTTACCCTTGGAAAAGGGTCCGAAGTCACCAAAGGAGGTGACTTCTTGGTTTCTTTCACCAGTAGAATCCCAGGAAGGTGTTCATGTTCAAGGACCTTGGGATTTTGTGGCTAGTAGTCATTGGGAGCTACTAGCTGCGTTGCAGCAATCTACTTCTGAAGATCATTTGGGTGTTGTCTTTCAACAGGTTCTCTCTCATATCTGGTCTGCTTCATCCTGGCCTTTCTCGCACACCCTCCTACCATCGTCTGAGCTTAGTTTAAGTTGGTCTGAATATGTAATAGTTTGTTTTTATTTCATAGCGTCTGTAAGAGCAAATGAAGCTCTTCTAGTTTTATTTTGCTATGTTTATGTTTGGTTGTATTAGCAGTAGGCTGTACTTCCGATTTTAATTAATGCACGTTTTCCCCCGTTGACAAAAAAAAAAAAAAAAAAAAAAAAATAATTGTGTACATTGCATAAATTAGCTACCTATTCGTGCGACTAGCTTGAGCGATTTGGTAGACCTTAATTAGATGTGTTGTAATGTTATTGAAATTAATAATCATCCTTTCCAACATTCTATAACTTAAGTTTATGTTATGCTTGATGTTGAACTCGTACTTATTGGTTACTAATTCTATAACTAAACTTGTTGCAAAATAATCATCAAATCCATGGAGATGAAGCGTGTTCTTATTAGTACGATTGTATACAAGATAGATAAGTGCTCATGGTATTCTTAACTCAAAAGCATACCAAAATTATACAAAATGGCGCCACGAGGAGACAACTACATACATATTAGAGAACACACCGGATTATAGCTAGATACCAAATATCAGCCACCAAACATCGATTTGATCACGTGATCTCAAGTTAATATAGAAAAGTTTTAACCAATGAACTATGCAATATTAGATGCTATCTTTTGACATGAAAATATTAATAACCCGGGGTATCGCCCGAACCTAATAAATAGTTAATACATCAAAAGGTGATGAATCTAGGTTACTTTCCATTCTCTTTCTAATTCCTAGGTTACTTTCCATTCTCTTTCTAATTCCCTTGCTTAAGCAATCAATTAATCATGTACTAAGTGAAACTAGTCATTAAACTCTGTTAATTAGTTGATTCACTGCTCATATATTTATACGATACGCAATGAGAAGTGTGTTTAAAGGAGAAGGATTAATGTATATATTTTTTCAATTTTTGTATGTGCATTTTATAAACTAAATGTACAATATAACCTTTATAATTGATACTTGATAAATATTTCGCTTTATAACTTTGTATTTGTTTTATAAGATATTGATACTCTTTTGTTAATACAAGTATTTGTTTTTGTTATTTTTTTTAACGACGTAATCAAGGATGAAAGCTCTGCTAAGTACAATTGTTGAAAGTTTCCCTTTTCATTAAAAAATGTAAATGTAGACAATAAAATGTATTGGAACTTGTTTTTATTTCGAACCCACGTGGCTCAATTTCTGGATCCGCCACTGGGTTCATGTAATTATTTGTATAGTCCATGTCATTTTGTCGAAGTTTATGTCATTATCCATGTTATACAATAATTTATGGTGTAACATACTAACATGTTACACCCAAGACATATCTAGGGCCAAAAATTTCCTCATAAACTAACAAAAGTTATTACGACGCATTTTATCCACACTCATGAGCATTCTAAAAATTTTCCCAATAAGTCACTCATCCCGAGACTACTCTCAGTCAAGCTCAAATAAATGAGCTCCCTAAAACAATATGCATTTTATTGGTATGAGTAGCCTACTAAATTCCTTTTAAAGCAATCATGAGATGTATTAAAGAAAGTCAGGAACTCTTCTATGTAATTGTAAGACAACCCCTTATTCATTTTGTTACTTTCTAAAGAATTATATTGTATGGTGGAGGAATTTTTGATTTACGTATGTGATCAAACGGCAAAAATAGTCCCCCTTTTTATTAAATGTTGAAAAGATTTAAAGAAAAATTATACAAGCTCATTATGATAGAGAATATATTTATTATATTTTCTCTATAGGTTTAACATTAGGATATATTTTGTATAAAATATTCTAATCAGCATGTCAGTTTTCCTAACACAGCTAAGACTGTAACACCCCAACAATTCTCTCTTTTCCAAAAATACCTTTTTAATATAAAACATAGATAATTATCAAAGTATTATCGTCCGTGTGAAAACGTATCAGCTTATTCAGAATTTTGCAGCGAAAAACAATAATAATAAACTTAATAAATAAAAATTAGTCAACAATAAAGTCAACTCCAAAACCAATCAACAAAACCAAAGTCAACCTTAAAACTAAACCAAACCAACTACGAAAAGTATAACTCAAAAGTACTGTAAACAAACTACACAAGCTCTCCAATCCCGATTCCAATGATGCATCATCTTCAAATATGTAGATGGACAATGCACTATTGATCCCTATAGACTGCTCACCAAAATGGGTCATCACAGGATCAATAAAGCAAAGCCATGATCAACATACACAACAAAAGCACGTAATCAGCAAAGCTGAGTACTACATACTAAATAAATAAACAATCCTAACATGATACTAATAAATAGTAGACAGGAATAAATAATAGTATAATAACTTGCAGACAACTTTTACTGAACTAAACTTTAACAACATTCTTGTTACTTTAAATGAAATAGTCAATGGACCGAGTTGTCTAACTAAAACCAGCCTTCCCTTTGGAAGACGAAATACGGGCGCGACTCCGTATTCCCATGACCTACGATATCGAGGAACCTTTGAAATTAAAATAGGACACGGTGATCAATCCGGCCCCAGAAAAAGCCATGGCCCGCTCACCATGCAACCCAACTCCTAATTGTCCAACACTTCAGACGTGCACCAGTCTAAAGCTATTGCTATCCAGTTTCACTTTACATGATTTACCAGTTATTACTTGTTATGACTCACAAGTACAACAAACATCATAATCAATCAACAATTACAAACTTCCATTTTTATCTTAGGATTAGATAAGTGATCACACAACTTACTTTCAACTTTAATCCAATCCTTCTTATTTGTTGAACCTAGCCAACAACCAAATTACCTTTCATATGTATTAAATATCAACTTACCGAATAAGGCCCTCGGTCTTTATAAAGCAGTGAAATACTCAAAAGGGAACAATGATCAAGTGATCACACAACTTACTTTCAACTTTAATCCAATCCTTCTTATTTGTTGAACCTAGCCAACAACCAAATTACCTTTCATAGGTATAAAATATCAACTAACCGAATAAGGCCCTCGGTCCTTATAAAACAGTGAAATACTCAAAAGGGAACAATGATCAATCATGATCCAATACTAATAAATATATTAATTCCCCCATGTGAATTAATAAAATAAAGTTCCCAACCAACATGCTTTCATCAATCTTCCATACAAACATGATATAAACCTCATAATATAAATCTCATAATCAACATGTTTACACAACAGCATAAAACATGTAAAGTCCAACATAATAAATATCATATATGAACTCAATATAGTTCCTATACATGATACTACATATATAATTCTCCTTCCTAAAATAAGGATACTACCTCAATAAACACATAGGTATGTACATACCTTATGTAGACAAACTGGGATGCCACTTTAACAGACTTAAAAATCGCCTAGAGAGAATTCTTCGTCTATAATAACCAATATAAATTCATAATTAATCCTTCATGAATTTACAGCAATAATAAAATACTTTAAAACCTTCTTAAACATGTTTAAAACCTTTCCCAATAATAAAACTTGATTACTTAACCTCCTAGCATAATACCTACTACACTAGTGGTTAAAATCCATCATAAAACACCTTAAAAATTCTTCCTTTAAATTTCCAACAACATAACATGGATTAAAACTCCCTTAAAACATATTCAAACATGCTTAGAAACATAAAGGCAATAACTTTCATAACTTATAATAAACTACTAGGTTTTTCTAACTTTTAAAACCCTTAAAATTCATGCTTTGATAATAAAAATCCAGTTTAAACCCAACTATGCAAATCTGAATTTAATATTATCAATACACAAATTATATAACTTAGATTCAATAATAAATCATCAACTTATAACTTTTAAACATAAACTAAATAAAACAAAACCTAAAAATACAATCTTTGAATAAAACTTGAGGAGGAAGAAAACAAACCAAAGCAACAAAAGAGGAAGGAAGAAACGCCGGCCAAAGAGGGAAGCAGCAGCACGCGGCTGGACGGTGGTTGGCGCGGTGGTTTGACGAGGAGGGGAGGTTACTTGTTGAAGAAGAAATCGTTGCTTGGGAAATAAGGAAGGAAAATCGTGAGAGAGAGAAAGAGGAGAGAGGGCGCCGGTTTCTTTGAGTGAGGGGAGAAAAAATATTGTGTGGGGAAAAATAGGGGTTTAATGAATTTATATATGTTTTCCTTGGGATGCATTTACACGCTCCCCTTAATAAGAGAGAAAATGCTCCAAAAGATGCTAAAGAAATCTAAAGAGAAAAAAGGAAAGAAGAAAAAGAGAAAAAAAATGAAAACCTTAGCGTTCAATCTCAGCAATGTCTCCCTCCCAACCCCGCTATACCCCTTGAACAACACCGCCGTTTACCTCCGCCTGCCTCGCCTTATAGTTCGCGGGACTGACCCGTGCACCACCAAAGCGCCCAGCCTTACCCGTCCTGAGTGTCGGCCGATCTATTGCACCACAAATACCGCGCCTTTATCTCAAAGAAATTCGACGATTCTGAGGCTAGATTTACAGATTTCGCGTGTTGCCCATACTGATGGCGAGATTCCGAGGCTGGCTTCCCAGGTAAGTCTCCTCTCTTTTCTGGGTTTTAATTGGTCCCAACTCCCCTTCATTAAACTCTTAATAATAAGATCTGAAAATTTATCACTTATTTGGTACAACTACGTTATGGAATTCTATGCCTTCCTTGTGAGCACTTGTTCGAATTCTCGCAATCAAAATATTTATGGTTCGTTTTCATTTTCTCACCTTACTCTTTTGTTAGTTATTAATAAGTGCCTTTTCCTGAGTTTTATCCTTTGTTTATGGTCTAATTATTATGCCCATATGATAATTGCTCAGGCCTTTATAGAAATCATATCTAATTTGAATTATAGTATGTCCTGGTCTCTTTTGTTCTCTTCTCATTATGCTGCTTTTTGGGTGACCTTTGTTTCGAAATGCCACTCTATTTATCTCCCTTTGATTTTTATTTTCCTAGCCATTTGCATCTTATTTGTTAATATGCTCTTATCTACAAAAATTAAGAATTTTTTCTTACCAGTTGCTTATATGACCCTATATGATTGTGTTTCATTTTGTTTTTACTCTTATTTCTCTTGTGATTTCAATAGTTATGGCCCCCTCTGTGGTTTTCAAATGCTTAACTCTAGCAATACTGGAGACTTATCTCTCCACTTTTTACCTGGTTATTTATGGTACTCCCTTGGTGGGTGCTATAATATGTCCTCTTTAATTACACCTCAATATAACTTAAATCTTCTTTTGCTTCCTGATTACTTTGAATGCTCTCTTTATGATATATTTTCCTATTGTTGTTGCTTCGCTCTAAGCTCCAATTGGAAGAGGTTTGATCCCTTTGAAAGGCCTATACCGTATTGCATCTATAGTCTCAGTAATTCCCAGTTTTTTATGATCTTGGTCTTTCACTACTCTTCTAAAGCAGGTATTATTCTCAATATTGTCCTTCTCTCTGCTCACCATCACAGTGGAACTTGGTTAATTTTAATGGGGTATTTGCCTTTCTGTGAGTTAGGATGGCAGCTAGTATACCTTTGCATTGTTGCATGGGGTCATGACCCTTTTATTTGTGAGTGTATGGACATTAACCTATCCTGCCGCTTCAATTGCCTGTTTCTTTATCATGACATGATGATCTATAACATGTTTTTACTTAATTGGATAACGTCACTGGCGCTTAGTTCTTATGATTGCCTAGCTGTTTTGGCTAACTGGTACCTACAGAACCTCATACTTTGGTTGAGATTTATCATGTTCCTTCAATTTACCCGCGCTACATTTTCTTTAGTGGTCTTTCTCCACTTTCTTTGGCTTCTCAATTTAACAAAATTAGGTCGGCTTGTGATAATTTATGCTCTAACAAGATATCTTTTAGAGAGATCGTCCACATTTTTCAGTTTCTATATCTTATTTCCTCTATCTTGTGAGTTGTTTGCCTATGGTTGGTTTCTTTCTGCCTACTGCCAATTTGGTGTTTTCTGCATTGCTCTTTTCTCCCTTTTTAGACTAACAACCATTTATGTTAACTTTTTTACTCAGGTAATTTTGCTACCAGCATTTCCTTTTGAGCATTATGATTGTACATCCATTAATTGCCTACTTTTTATTTGGTTACATCTAAGGTTTTTTTGCAGAACTTCCCCTTATCTTTCTGCTTGCATGCCTGGCATTGTGTTAAGACTAAAGAAACCTTTTGTTTCTTTGATGGACTGGGTTTTCAAAACCTTATGGAATCGAATGCCTTGTCATTCGCAGAACAGGGGTGTTTTTTCACCCCCTAATGGTTTGTTCCTCTTTTTCAGGGTAAACTACAAAATGGAACCTACGTCCTGGAGTCTCATTTCGATTACTCCTTTCGAATGGGTTTTCACAACCTTATGGAACCACATGGTTTGCCACTCGCATATGAATAGCTCGGTGTTCGGCTGGGGAACTAGTGGACTTCTAGTCCATCTGTTTCTTCATTTAAATATGGGCCCTGAGCCAAGTCTCTTTGAGCTGGCTTGTAAAGCCATAAAGAACCGAGTGCTTGACACTCGCTTGATTGGGGTGTTATTCCACCCCTTAACGTTGTTGTTCATGAATGCAGGTCCAATCCTAAATGGATTTCGAGAAAACGAAGGCCCAAATCAAGTTTCGCTCCACCTCGATGGTAAAAGACTTACGCCCTTTCAAAATACGGTTATATGAAAATCTTGAGTTGGAATATTCAAGGGGGTAAAAAACCCCAAGCTCTGACCGAATTAATTTATCTTAAAAATAAATACAAGCCGGATATCATCTTCGTCATAGAAACACTAACAAATAACGTTAATAGCAAGCAGATTCTTAAAGCGCTCCAATTTCATAACAATATAGTCATAGATCCAATTAACCACTCGGGAGGTATCTGGGTGTGTTGGAATAACAACAATATTAACCTGCAAAATCAGGTTACTCATGATCGACTAGTTCAATTGGAAATTCTATATAAACCTACCAACAAGATTTACTCCATTATAGGGACCTATTGTCCTGCCCAAAATGCAGAAAAAGATGTCTTTTGGACATATCTCAATCAGTTTTTACTACAGGTACAAAATCTATGGCTTTTAATTGGAGACTTTAATGAAATGCTGCTCCACCAAGACAAACTTGGGGGAGCCCTTTTTAAAAATAGTCAGCTGCAACGCTTACCCCATCTTCTCCAAATGTAGTCTGCAATTGACATTCCTTGCCATCATAAAGCCTTCTCCTGGAAAGGTTTGTCTAACAACAGACCGATTTATGAAAGGCTTGACAGGGCTATATCAAATCCGCAATTCTATAATGACTTCAACCAAAGCACGCTAACTTATGGCAATTTCACCGTATCGGACCATGCACCAATATTGTTCTCAACAAACCAAATGCCCCTAACCAAGGCACCGCCCTTTCGATTTCAAAACTTCTGGGTCCTAGACAAGGACTCGCACTCTATTATCAGGAAAAATTGGAACACTCAAATTACAGGTTCACGTTTCTATCGTATTCAGCAAAAACTGCTCCGCATCAAAACTGCTCTTAAATCTTGGGCCAAAACCAAGTACAAACACATGGCTAATAAAATTCAATGTAATGACAACAAACTAAAAGAATTACAAGACAAATTATGGCATCAACCTTTTAATGAAATATGGATTAAACATATCAATCGACTTATAATCCAAAGAGAAAAAATACTTCTCTTCACTCAAAAGGCATGGGGAAATACTGCCCGCAAAACTTGGCTTACCCAAGGCGATCGAAACTCCAGATTTTTCCATAACAAAATGATGAAAATTCGAACCTATTCCACTATCTTCCATTTGAGAAATGATTTAGGACAATGGGTCGACTCCCAACATGATCTTGCTAATTTGCTCACCAAATCCTTCCAAAATCGATTCAAATCAAATGTCAGTGCTCAAAGAACTTTGGACCTCACCTTCCTCATCCCATTTGTTTCACAAACGGATTCTCAGCTCTTATTAGCTCCAGTTACACCAACTGAGATCAAAGAGGCAATTTTTGATATTAACCCTAATACAGCACCAGGTTCAGATGGCTACGGAGCAAAAATTTTCCATGCCTACTGGCCAATTATAGAAAAAGATCTCATTACTGCAATTCAAAGTTTCTTTCATCATGGCAAATTGCCACCTTCACTCAACCATACTCTCATTACCCTCATCCCCAAAAAAGATATCCCAGAAACACCAGATCATTTTCGACCTATTAGTTTGATCAATACGATCTACAAAGGAATTTCCAAGATCATTATCAACCGGTTACGCCCTATTCTACAAAGAGAAATAAGCTCTCTACAAAACGCTTTCACTCAGGATCGCTCTATCCACGACAACTTACTAATAGCACAGGAAGCTCTCAACACCTTCCAAAAGTCTCAAAATAAAACAGGTTGGTGTGCTTTAAAGCTTTATATGGAAAAAGCTTATGATAGAATTGAATGGGATTTCCTTTGGGAATCACTCACCGCTTTTGGATTTCCTTCTACTTGGGTCCTTTGGATAAAAGAATGTGTCACTAACGTTTCTTATTCAATCAAAGTAAATGGAGATACTTCACCATGGTTCCGGCCCTCCAGGGGCTTACGACAAGGTGATCCCCTTTCACCATATTTGTTCATTATTTGCATGGAAGTTCTAATCAGGAAATTAACGCTTCAAACCCGTGTTCGAGGTTCGGGCATTGGTTTTAAAATCCATCCACGAATCGCAAACATTCCGTGCCTTATGTTTGCGATGATGACCTTCTTTTACGTAAAGCATCCAATGAAGCATGTAAAAACTTAAGAGCAACACTAGATGAATTATGCGACCTTTCAGGACAACTTGTAAATTTTCACAAGTCATCCATCATTTTTTCGAAACATGTTCAACCCACTGGAAAACCATTTTAGCCGGTCAATTCAATATGCTCCCTAACTCCTCCCTAGGACGTTACACGGGTGTTTTCTTTAGCTCTTTTCGTCCCACTAAAGCGGACCTCAATTCCATTCTCCGCAAAACAGAACAACGTATTAACTTATGGGAATCAGGCTTCCTCTCCAAGACTGGCAGACTAACTCTAATACAATCAAACCTAGAGTCCCTACCTTCATATACTTGTGCATCAACTTTTCTACACTCGATCTTGCAAAATCAATAGACTCAATCCATTGGAAATTTTTTTGGCGACAAAACAAGGAAAAAAAATAGTGTTAAAGCTTGTTGCCTGGGATAAAATTTGCACCCCCAAATCTGTTGGGGGCCTTGGTTTACGCAAAACCCTTCCAATGAACCAAGCATTTATTGCAAAACTTGGTTGGAAAATTCTAACAAACCCAACCAATATTTGGGTCAAGCTAATAAAGGAAAAATATTTGAAAAGACAATCTTTCATTACTTGCTCACCTAAACCACAAGATTCTCCCATTTGGAGGAAAATCCTACTACAACGAAACATCCTCCGCAAGGGCATCCGATGGAAAATTGGGGACGGTAATCAAATCCTCTTCTGGCTTCATAATTGGTGCTCTCATGATAGCCTTATCAACATGCTTGAGATCCCCCATGACCAAGTCGACATTTCTTTGCGCCTGAACAATTTTATCCTTCCAAACAGAACTTGGGATCTTCAAAAACTATCTACTATTTTGCCCGAACATATTGTCAAAATCATAAAAGGAATTCCTCTTCCTGTGAACCCTCTTCCTAACGAACCCATTTGGGGGCCTTCTTCTTCAGGAGAGTTTACAGTCAAATCAGCCAATTGGCTAGCCCATAAAGTTCCTCTACAACAGGCTAAATGGGAATACCGTTGGATCTGGAAGCTTCAAATTCCACCGAAACTCCAAATTTTCCTATGGCTAATTTGTCATAACAGTCTCGACGTTCGCCAAATTCTAGCTAAACGACAAATCATCCCTTTTAATTATTGCGGCTTACGCGAGCTAGCGAAGAGTCTCTAGACCACCTTTTTGTTTCGTGTCAATGTCTTAAACCCCTTTGGGAGTTACAAGAGCTAAGAGATTGGTTACCTCAAACTCTAAATGTCAATCCCTTGCTAACCACTCTCTCCACCATTCGGCAGAATAAGACTTAAATCGTAAAATTCATTTTCATTATTTGGAGCATTTGGAAAGAAAAAAATGATGTTATTTTCAATAACCTCACACTCAATATTCATAGAATCCTCCACAAGGCCAAATTCCTCCACAAAGAATGGACCCTAAGGGAAACAATTGACAACTGTTTCTCCACTGGGTCCCCATTTTCACCTTCCACCACCTCCCATCATCACACAAACTCCATCCTCGTCGCCTGGGAGCCTCCCCCTCCACAATCTTTCAAACTCAACTTCGACGGTTCGGTTCGTGGCACTCTCGACGAAGCGAGCATTATTATCGGGATTCCATTTGGAGACCTCCTCACAGCTTCAGCAATTAATCTCGGCACCTCCTCGGTCTTCGTTGCCGAAGCTACATCTCTCCATCAGGGTATTCTCTTAGCACTCCAAAATCATATTCAACACATCTTCATCGAAGGCGATAATTTTATGGTCATCAACGCAGTCAGAGGCATTTGGTCCCCCCCCTTGGCAGATCTCCAACATCATCCGAAACATCCACTCCCTTCTCAAAGATTTTCGGTCATGGGATATTCGTCATGTCTTCTTAGGGAAGCAAGCAAGCAATGGATTGGATATTTAATGTTGGTCATTTAGTAGATTGTCATTTCTCTATAGTAGATTGTACTTCTTCCGCTCTCCATAATATCCTTGTAACCGATAAGGTAGGAGTTCCCCTCGTGCGGAGGGTCTCCTAACCTTTTTTCTTCTTACCTTATAAAAAAAAAGTTATGTTTTCCTTGTAAACTTAGAAAAAAGTAATTGGGCTAGGAATATAAATCCTTTTCCAAATCTAAGAGTGTTTAATTTTGCTCCTCACACCCACTTAAAATCCTTTTCCAAATCCAATAAGTATTTCAAACATTTCAAATACTTTCAAAGCATGACTTTAATAAAATGTTTGACTTGAATAAATCATTAAAATAATTCCTTTGACTTTCAAATAGTCAACCTTTGAAGAAATAAATCATTAAAATGCTAAAATATATTTAAATATAAATAACTATATATTAAAATATATATAATTCATAAAATTATGGGGGATTACAAAGACTGGTTTATTGTAACCCTATATATATTGGTCCATAGAAAACTCTTCAGATTACGAAGTTTTATTGGAATGCATTGATTACTTATACTAATACTGATTGGGTGGGTATCCTGACAATTGTCGTTCCACATCAGAGTACTGTTGCTTTCTTAGGATAATCTTATCTCTTGGTCCTCAGAAGCAAATTAACCCGGTGCCGCTAATGTAGATTCTGAGTCTTGTTGGCTTCGTAACCTCCTTCTTAAGTTACATTGCCCACACTGTCAGGCCACTGTTGTCTATTGAGATAATGTCAATGCTATCTACTTTTCTAGCAACTTGGTTCTGCACAAAAGCACAAAACATGTTGAGATGGATATTCATTTTATTCGGGAAAAGGTTGCGTTAGGTCAAGTACGGGTTCTCCATGTTCCTTTAGTTTTAGGTATCAGTTTGCAGACATCTTCATGAAAGGCCTAATATCTCGACAACTATTTACATATTTTCGATCTAGTCCTAGCGTACGACTCTCCTCCCACTATGACTGCATGGGTGTGATAGAGGATATATTTCTTACATTTTCTCCACAGATTTAATTAGGACATATTATTGTCTAGCAATTGGAATATATATTGTATAAAATATTCTAATCGTGTTAGGTTTCCTAGCACAATTAAGACCGATATATTATAACCCTATACATATTGATCAATGAAAAACTCTCCATATTATGGACTTTTACACAATCTAACACATTGTTCATTCCTTGTTTCATTTATTCCCCTACTCATATATTTCCTTTCATATATCATTGCTATACAGATATCAATGCGTTTGGTAGATATTTGAGCTACCAGTGTACTTCCAAATCTTTTCAACGGGAAGTTGTAAATTAATAAAAGGGGAAGGAGAAATTGAGGCCTCATATTCTTTATCTTTCCCAGATTATTTCAAATTCATTTCTTATCCACAATCTTGAGAGCCAATTACATTTTGGCCACGTGAAATTAACCACAGTGGTCCTATTTAACTAAATTATTTTTTCTAATAGAAAAAAATGGCTAAAACTAATCTCCCCCATTATTTTTCCCTTTGCTCTCCTCATTGTTTTCAAGATGTCTCTTTAATCAGTTCATATCATTAATTGTGTATTAATAAAAATTATAAAAACTTAATAACTCTTTTCTATATATCAAAATGAATCTAATAAGATTTTGGGTAATCATTTATAATGTTATAGTAGTATATTAATGTTAAATTACAGTGACTTTGAAAAGTAAAAGGGTAAACTAATAAAAAAAAAAAGGAAAATTTCATGTTATTAAAAATTTATATTAATTTTAGCCAATTTACTACTTCCTCTGTCTTTTTTTAATTGCTACATTTTCACCATGGGCACTATTCACATGATAACTTTGACTGCCTTTAAGTTTATATACATACGAAAAAACATAGTTATGTTGGATCATGTTTGATTAGTCTCAATTTGTATTTTCCAAATATACAATTTTTATAATTTTTTTCATATATGTAACTCAAGATATTGGTGCTTGAAGTTGCATCTCGTAAATTCTAAAAAAGCAAATATAGCAATTAAAAAAAGACAGAGAGAATAATTAATAATGTCATTTCATTGAATATTCACTCTTTTTTTTTAGGAGGTATTCACTCCTCTATAAATGCTCTGCTTCCCATCCAGGTTTCCAACAACACAACAAACAAAAAATCCACAACAATAAAAATCTTAATCAACTTTGAGCTGAAACGAAGAAAGAGAAAGTTGAGATGGAATCAGATTTATGCCCACCTGGTGAGGTTTAAGATGGCTTTGCTTATGTTGTCATTATATAATAATGCTATAGCTATTGATAAAATTATGTACCTTAATTACACCACACAAGCATACATACTTGTAGTATTCTATACTTCCGTTTCTTTTTAATTGCAATATTTTGACTTTTATAATATTCATACGAAATTTTAATTGCAAGAATGTTTTAGGTTGGTCCCTGGATTGAGGGTTGATTCTAAGTTGTTCTTTCCTTTTCATAAAAAAAAATACGAAATTTTGATTATGGTTGATTGTAATTTTCATAATTTTGATTAAAATCAAGTATTTGTACCGTTGTACGTAAGATGTTAAACTTATCTTAATTTTGCAGGAAAGCTTAGTTGGCCAGAACTGGTAGGGATGAATGGGGAAGAAGCAGCAAAAATCATTAAGGAAGAGAATCCTCATGTTGATCCCATTCTATGGGATAAGCCTTATATCCCACGTAGCTACAATTGTTATCGAGTTTTTGTCATCGTTGACTCTGATGGAATTGTGACAAGTCCTCCAGTCGCAGGTTAAACTATATATGCATCATTAGCAACAAGTAATATGTACACATCAAAAATAAAACCTAGTTTGGTTCTATCTTTCAAATAATTGTGTATATCGAATAAATTAGCTACCTATTCGTGCGACTAGCTTGAGCGATTAGGTAGACCTTAATTAGATGTGTTGTAATGTTATTGAAATTAATAATCATGCTTTCCAACATTCTATAACTTAAGTTTATGTTATGCTTGATGTTGAACTCGTACTTATTGGTTACTAATTCTATAACTAAACTTGTTGCAAAATAATCATCAAATACATGGAGATGAAGCGTGTTCTTATTAGTACGATTGTATACAAGATAGATAAGTGTTTATGGTATTCTTAACTCAAAAGCATACGAAAATTATACAAAATGGCGCCACGAGGAGACAACTACATACATATTAGAGAACACACCGGATTATAGCTAGATACCAAATATCAGCCACCAAACATCGATGAAAGAACATTATAGACTGCGGCATGTGATTAATTATATATAAACTACCTTCTTCTCTTTTTTTAAACCGCCTTACTGTTGCACATTCTCCTAAGTTGGAATTCAAAATTTCTTATAACAAGTCATTATACAAGGTTCCGTAAGTAAGTTGGGAAAGATTATAAACATAATCAGCTAAAGACTATAAGTTGGAAAATAATAAAACACAATTTTTTGGGTGTAATAGTTATTACACTATAATTTATTATGCAACAACCTACAAAAACCGCTTCTTTTGTTAAAAATAAAAAAAAATAAAAAAAAAAAACTAAAATGACATAAAGTAAATGAGAAAATGACATGAGGTTCATGCGCATTGACGGATCCAGCGTAGGTTCAACCGAACCCACGCGGATCCGACGAAAAACTGGAATATAAAGGAAACTAAGTAACAGTTATATATTAAGAAGGCGTATTTTTCCGCTGCAGAGCATCGTGCCTCAGCGGTAAACTGCGTGTGCTACTTTGAGTTATTGTATTGAAGGTCGCAGGTTCTCCCCCAAGAGGGGAAGTTTTTTTCAGTTTGTTATTTCTTTTTTCTTCCCCTTCCTTTTTTTTTTTTTGCAATACCTTCCCCTTATCTTTTGTTACTACAAATAGCTTATGTTTCATTTCTTGGTCTTCTATTTTCTTTTTTTTATTCCTCCCTTTATTAAGTAACTATCCTTTATGTCTACAGTTCTCACCCTCCGACCAAGTATTTATACAAATATATTAAAGGACGTTTGGAAGCCAGTCATACGCCACGCGCAAGACTGTCCCTTTAGTTGTTTCGTCCATGTCATCGTGGATACGTTAAAAAATTAAAACATGTTTTGTACAAGATTTGATCACGTGATCTCAAGTTAATATAGTAAAGTTTTAACCAATGGAACTTGCAACATTGGATCTTTCTCTTTTGACGTGAAAATATTAATACCTAGGGGTATCGCCCGAACCTAATAAATAGTTAATACATCAAAAGGTGATGAATCTAGGTTACTTTCCATTCTCTTTCTAATTCCTAGGTTACTTTCCATTCTCTTTCTAATTCCCTTGCATAAGCAATCAATTAATCATGTACTAAGTGAAACTAGTCATTAAACTCTGTTAATTAGTTGATTCACTGCTCATATATTTATACGATACGCAATGAGAAGTGTGTTTAAAGGAGAAGGATTAATGTATATATTTTTTCAATTTTTGTATGTGCATTTTATAAACTAAATGTACAATATAACCTTTATAATTGATACTTGATAAATATTTCGCTTTATAACTTTGTATTTGTTTTATAAGATATTGATACTCTTTTGTTAATACAAGTATTTGTTTTTGTTATTTTTTTTAACGATGTAATCAAGGATGAAAGCTCTGCTAAGTACAATTGTTGAAAGTTTCCCTTTTCATTAAAAATGTAAATGTAGACAATAAAATGTATTGGAACTTGTTTTTATTTCGAACCCACGTGGCTCAATTTCTGAATCCGCCACTGGGTTCATGTAATTATTTGTATAGTCCATGTCATTTTGTCGAAGTTTATGTCATTATCCATTTTATACAATAATTTATGGTGTAACATACTAACATGTTACACCCAAGACATATCTAGGGCCAAAAAATTCCTCATAAACTAACACAAGTTATTCCGACGCATTTTATCCACACTCATGAGCACTCTAAAAAATTTCCCAATAAGTCACCCATCCCAAGACTACTCTCAGTCAAGCTCAAATAAATGAGCTCCCTAAAACAATATGCATTTTATTGGTATGAGTAGCCTATTAAATTTCTTTTAAAACAATCATGAGATGTATTAAAGAAAGTCAGGAACTCTTCTATGTAATTGTAAGACAACCCCTTATTCATTTTGTTACTTTCTAAAGAATTATATTGTATGGTGGAGGAATTTCTTGCTTTACGTATGTGATCAAACGGCAAAAATAGTCCCCCTTTTTATTAAATGTTGAAAAGATTTAAAGAAAATTTATACAAGCTCATTATGATAGAGAATATATATTTATTACTACCGTACGTAATAATGCGAGCAACACTTTCCTTTTTATGTTTGTCCAAATTAGTTTGAGCAACTTCCATTCTTGGCGTGGCCCACCATTAATATATTATTTCTTTTACACATCTTTGCCACATCTCTACCTTTTATCAATAAAAAGTTACTCAACTTTTCTCTCTCTAATAAAAAATACCCCAAACTTCTATCAAATCTACTTTTTAAATAAAAGAACATTTGATAACCACACCACAACTTATCACCTTAAACTACGTGTCCCAACAAGTGTTCAGATCTTTTTGGGACGGAGGGAGTATATTTTCTCTATAGGTTTAACATTAGGATATATTTTGTATAAAATATTCTAATCAGCATGTCAGTTTTCCTAACACGATTACGATCGTAACAATCCCAACAATTCTCTCTTTTCCAAAAATACCTTTTTAATATAAAACATAGAGAATTATCAAAGTATTATCGCCCGTGTGAAAACGTATCAGCTTATTCAGAATTTTGCAGCGGAAAACAATAATAATAAACTTAATAAATAAAAATTAGTCAACAATAAAGTCAACTCCAAAACCAATCAACAAAACCAAAGTCAACCTTAAAACTAAACCAAACCAACTACGAAAAGTATAACTCAAAAGTACTGTAAACAAACTACACAAGCTCTCCAATCCCGATTCCAATGATGCATCATCTCCAAATATGTAGATGGACAATGCACTATTGATCCTTATAGACTGCTCACCAAAATGGGTCATCACAGGATCAATAAAGCAAAGCCATGATCAACATACACAACAAAAAGACGTAATCAAGCAAAGTGAGTACTACATACTAAATAAATAAACAATCCTAACATGATACTAATAAATAGTAGACGAGGAATAAATAATAGTATAATAACTTTGCAGACAACTTTTTACCGAACTAAACTTTAACAACATTCTTATTACTTTAAATGGAATAGTCAATAGACCAGAGTTGTCTAACTAAAACCCGACCTTCCCTTTGGAAGACGAAATACGGGCGCGACTCCGTATTCTCATGACCTACGATATCGAGGAACCTTTGAAATAAAAATAGGACACGGTGATCAATCCCAGGCCCCGTAAAAAGCCTTGGCCCGCTCACCATGCACCCCAACTCCTAATTGTCCAACACTTCAGACGTCGGCCAAAGAGGGCAGGAGCAGCGCGTGGCTGGACGGTGGTTGGCGCGGTGGTTTGACGAGGAGGGAAGGTTACTTGTTGAAGAAGAAATCGTTGCTTGGGAAAGAAGGAAGGAAAATCGTGGGAGAGAGAAAGAGGAGAGAGGGCGCTGGGTTTCTTTGAGTGAGGAGAGAGAAAATATTGTGTGGGGAAAAATAGGGGTTTAATGAATTTATATATGTTTTTCTTGTAGAGCTTAGAAAAAAGTAATTGGGCTAGGAATATAAATCCTTTTCCAAATCCCAAGAGTGTTTGGCCCTCACACCCACTTAAAATCCTTTTCCAAATCCAGTAAGTATTTCAAACATTTCAAATACTTTCAAAGCATGACTTTAATAAAATATTTGACTTGAATAAATCATTAAAATAATTCCTTTGACTTTCAAATAGTCAACCTTTGAAGAAATAAATCATTAAAATGCTAAAATATATTTTAATATAAATAACTATATATTAAAATATATTTATAAAATTCATAAAATTACGGGGGATTACAAAGACTGGTTTATTGTAACCCTATATATATTGGTCCATAGAAAACTCTTCAGATTACGAAGTTTTATTGGAATGCGTTGGTTACTCATACTGATGCAGAGTATTGTTGCTTTCTTAGGATAATCTTATCTCTTGGTCCTCAGAAGCAAATTAACCCGGCGCCGCTAATGTAGATTCTGAGTCTTGTTGGCTTCGTAACCTCCTTCTTAAGTTACATTGCCCACACTGTCAGGCCACTGTTGTCTATTGAGATAATGTCAATGCTATCTACTTTTCTAGCAACTTGGTTCTGCACAAAAGCACAAAACATGTTGAGATGAATATTCATTTTATTCGGGAAAAGGTTGCGTTAGGTCAAGTATGGGTTCTCCATGTTCCTTTAGTTTTAGGTATCAGTTTGGAGACATCTTCATGAAAGGCCTAATATCTCGACAACTATTTACATATTTTCGATCTAGTCCTAGCGTACGACTCTCCTCCCACCATGATTGCATGGGTGTGATAGAGGATATATTTCTTACATTTTCTCCACAGATTAATTAGGACACATTTTTGTCAAGCAATTAGAATATATATTGTATAAAATATTCTAATCATGTTAGGTTTTCTAGCAGAGTTAAGACCGATTTATTATAACCCTATACATATTGATCAATGAAAAACTCTCCAAATTACGGAGTTTTACACAATCTAACACATTGTTCATTCCTTGTTTCATTTACTTCCCTACTCATATATTTCCTTTCATATATCATTGCTATACAGATATCAATGCGTCTGGTAGATATTTGAGCTACCAATGTACTTCCAAATCTTTTCAACGGGAAGTTGTAAATTAATAAAAGGGGAAGAAGAAATTGAGGCCTCATATTCTTTATCTTTCCCAGATTATTTCCCCCTAGATCATATTCAAACACGAGTAAAATGAAGAATAGTGTAAGGGTCTAAGGGTTAGGACAAAATAAAAGTTCTTTTTTTTTTTATTGAAGGGTACATGGTACTAAGATGCTTAAATTGGTGTTCTATTATTAAAAAGACTGTTCAGCCTATATCCTCCTCACAACTCACAACTCACAACTCACAACTTTCATTTCTTATCCACAATCTTGAGAGCCAATTACATTTTGGCCACGTGAAATTAGCCACAGTGGTCCTATTTAACTAAATTATTTTTTCTAATAGAAAAAAATGGCTAAAACTAATCTCCCCCATTTTCCCCTTTGCTCTCCACATTGTTTTCAAGACGTCTCTTTAACCGGTTAATATCTTTAATTGTGTATTAATAAAAATTATAAAAACTTAATAACTGTTTTTTATATATCAAAACGAATCTAATAAGATTCTGGGTAATCATTTATAATGGTATAGTAGTATATTAATGTTAAATTACAGTGACTTTGAAAAGTAAAGGGGTAAACTAATAAAAATAAAGGAAAATTTGATATTATTAAAAATTTATATTAGTTTTAGTCAATTTACTACTTCCTCTGTCTTTTTTTTTTGTTAAGTTCTTCTCATTTTGTGGTGTAAGTACTATTCATGCGATAACTTTGACTGCCTTTAAGTTTATATACATACGAAAAAACATTTATGTTGGATCTTGTTTGATTAGTCTCAATTTGTATTTTCCAAATATACAATTTTTTTTTGAGGAGGTATTCACTCCTCTATAAATGCTCTGCTTCCCATCCAGGTTTCCAACAACACAACAAACAAAAAAATCCACAACAATAAAAATCTTAATCAACTTTGAGCTGAAACGAAGAAAGAGAAAGTTGGGATGGAATCAGATTTATGCCCACCTGGTGAGGTTTAAGATGGCTTTGCTTATGTTGTCATTATATAATAATGCTATAGCTATTGATAAAATTATGTACCTTTATTACACCACACAAGCATACATACTTGTAGTATTCTATACTTCCGTTTCTTTTTAATTGCAATATTTTGACTTTTATAATATTCATACGAAATTTTAATTGCAAGAATATTTTAGGTTGGTCCCTGGATTGAGGGCTGATTCTAAGTTGTTCTTTCCTTTTCATAAAAAAAAAATACGAAATTTTGATTATGGTTGATTGTAATTTTCATTATTTTGAATAAAATCAAGTATTTGTACCGTTGTACGTAAGATGTTAAACTTATCTTAATTTTGCAGGAAAGCTTAGTTGGCCAGAACTGGTAGGGATGAATGGGGAAGAAGCAGCAAAAATCATCAAGGAAGAGAATCCTCATGTTGATCCCATTCTATGGGATAAGCCTTATAGACCACTTGACTACAATTGTTATCGAGTTTTTGTCCCCGTTGATTCTGATGGAATTGTGACAAGTCCTCCAATCGCAGGTTAAACTATATATGCATCATTAGCAACAAGTACACATCAAAAATAAACCTAGTTTGGTTCTATCTTTCAAATAATTGTGTGCGTCGAATAAATTATCTACCTATTCGTGCGACTAGCTCGCTCGATTAGGTAGACCTTAATTAGATGTGTTGTAATGTTATTGAAATTAATAATCATGCTTTCCAACATTCTATAACTTAAGTTTATGTTATGCTTGATGTTGAACTTGTACTTATTTGGTTACTAATTCTATAACTAAACTTGTTGCAAAATAATAATCAAATCCATGGAGATGAAGCGTGTTCTTATTAGTACGATCGTATACAAGAATACAAGATAGATACTCCCTCTGTTTTTTTATCTTTTTCACTTGTAATCTTGACATTATTCATACTTAGAGATAATCTTCTCATTTTTTTTCAATTTATAAGAAAAAATATAGTCATGTGGGTATTGTTTGATTCATCTCAATTGGTACTTTATTAATATTCAATCGTTATAATTTTTACTAATATATATTGAAAGATATTTAAGTTCAAAGATATGCATTGGGAAACGCGCACAGCAAAGTGAGAAGGATAAAAAAACAGAGGGATTAAGTGTTTATGGTATTCTAAACTCAAAAGCATGCCAAAATTATACAAAATGGCGCCACGAGGAGACAACTACATACATATTGAAGAACACACCGGATTATAGCCAGGCCCGGCCCTGTGCCGGTCCAAAATGGGACTCAGCACAGGGCCTCACATGCAAATGGGCCAAATGGGGCCCCAAATTTTGAAAAAAAAATTTGCTTCTCTCACTTTACTGCACTCTCTGTTCTCTCTCTCTCCTTATCTTACTGAAATCAGTAAGAGGATCAGTACCACTGACCACCACACTTCCCTGTCCTCCTCTCTCTCCTTACTTTTCCCCCCCAAAAATCTCTTAACTTTAATCTCTCTCCTTACCTCTTTCTCTCTCTTCTTACTTTTCCCCCCTAAAGGCCTAAACCTCTAAACTACTTTAATAGAGAGAATGAGTGCAAGAGAGGATTCGCAGGCCACAAAATCCGACCAGCGAACACCATTTTCCGACGAACGTTTTGATGGAGTATGGACTTGAATCTGATTTCTTATCTCTTGGTCACAACGCATGTATGTGGGTAGGTTTTCCATCTTGTAATTTTAATCTTTTTTATTTTTGAAATACTATATTGTCACTTTCTACATATTGGGATCTTGTAAAATCTGATTAAAATTTTCAAAATTGTTATCTTTTTTTTTGTTGTTGATGTTGATTTTGATGAGTGTTCAGCTTAATTTTGTATATTAGGAAAAAAATTGTCACTCTAAAAATTCTTATCTTTTTGTTTGAATTGATTATACTCGCTTATCATATGATTTAGCTGAATAAATATGATATAATAAATAACAATGTCTAATTGTGCTATAATAATGAGCTTAATGAGAATTGGTTGCGTTAATTAACTTAATTTTGCAGATGATTAAACTGGGTTCATTTTTATTAAAGAAAAAAACTGGATTCATTGTTAATTATTGATTGAATTTGTTCTCCAAATGCTCGGGTTGCCAGAGCAATAATTGAGTCGAGAAACGGTAGATCTTTGCCTCTTGCAGGTGGATTTTTTTAGTGAATTCTTATGTGGGTTTTTGAATCTGGGTTTTTTTTTTCTCAATTTGGATAATCTCGTTGAAGATTCTTAGTGATTTTTATCTGGGTTTTGTGTGTTTGAAGAATGTGGGTTCTTTTTAATTTTGTTGAGTTTGAGATTTTTTAAAATATGTTTTTAGTGATTTATATCTGTTTTTAGTTATTTAATTGTGCCTTTCAATATGTTTGAAACAACTTAGAAACCCGTAAGATAGATTTAATAAGGGCCTATTTTTCGACATCAGCACAGGGCCTCACTATTGTTTGGGCCGGGGCTGATTATAGCTAGGTACCAAATATCACAAAACTTAATAAGCAAAAGGACATCCTCATTACACTACAAATATCAGCCACCAAATATTAATGAAAGAACATTATAGACTGCGACATGTGATTAATTATATAAACTACCTTCTTCTCTTTAAAAATTTTAAATCGCCTTTACTGTTGGACATTCTCCAATACTATGTCTCTCGAGAGCTCTCCTCTCACTCGCATATTCTTCAATTTCGATCTCTCGATGTTATTTTTGGATGTGATTAGCAACGCAGGCATTGTATTCTAAATTTCTTGTCCTTTTGAAACACGAGTATCAGGAGTACTATGCACTATGCAGGGGAATGGGGAATAAGTCCTCGTTCATATGTTCTCAATAGTGAAGACAAACAATATTAAACTAAACTAAAATAAAATAATAAAGACTTAATTCCATAATGGCCGATTCTTCCTTCAAATGGAATTATTAATTAGCAAATCTTATGTTAGATGATCTGACCAAACAAATTTGGTAGGACCACTTAACTTTTAACTTTTCTAAACTTTTGAGTATTAACAATATATAATAAATAACCTATCAAGTATCACTCTTTTTGTAACTTTTTGTTAGTCTTTGCTTAACTAATTGGTTGTATGACCGTCAGTCAGTCTTTCCTAAGACTTTGTGTTTTATTAAATTATGTCGAGAGTTCAACTAATTCAAGGACATCACGTCCCAACTACTAATCTCATAAGCCATACATAAGTTACATACTCATATGTTAATACCAATAAAATTCCACATCAACATTGATTGAAGTCCCAATTATTACAAATAGAAGTTATGTGATTTGTAGAAAGTAGAAATTAGATATCTTACTTCATTTATAGATACCTTCTTTCTCTAAAATGGTTTCCTCGTTCTAGCTCCTAAATCCCAAGCCTAAAGCCAATGAGAAATGGTTATCTTCATCAATAGTTGTTTCATCATTATCTCCGTCCACACTACCCTCGTTTCATAACGACTGCACCATTTCTATATCGCCCACATACCAAGGGTCGAAGAGAGAGTGTTGTGATTACATTTTAAACCTTGTGATTATGTTTTAAAAGAAGGGGATGTATTGTGAAACATCAAAAAGAGAAATCATGCATGTATTGTGAAACATCCAAAAGTGGGAAAATGATATATTTATTAAGAAAAATCCAAATGGGAAAATGACGCATATATTGTGAAACGAATATAGTATAATCTACGCAAGTTTAGGTCCAATTTTAAGGTGTACGAAAAGAATTGGACTCAAAAACTACTACATGAACATATACATGGGCCTTATGCCCCCTTAAGTCTTGTAAAAAAATGCAAGTTTCACACATACGTAGGATGACATAAGTGTAGCGGCGGAATCCAGTGGCGGATCTAGGAATTCAGATGCGTGGGTTCGAAGTCGTTAAAAAAAGATCAAAATAAATTAATTAAAATATTCCAATGTATTTATTTTAATTCAATTCTAGATTACTATTGATGACTAGAAATTTTAACTTGTTGGGTTACATTTATCAATTATGTGGACCAAAGGGGTGTTTGAAAACCAATATCATGATAGATAAATAATTTTAAAACTTAAAGTGTTCAAACCAGTTTAGGATAAAAAAACAAAGGAAGAGTTCAGATTATTCTGGAACGGATGAAATAATCTTCAATATAATTAGCAATTGATTAGCACTAATTTAAGCATTTGAAAATACATATGTATAAAAGATTACAGAATGAATATTGAACATTTTGAAAGATATTTATTATAAACAAGAAAATATCAACTATTTACAATAAAAAAATTAGAAGAAAATAATCTAAAAATAAATTTGGTAGAGGAGTGATGGACCGTCAATAAATTGGGGTTTTCATAAAAAAGAAACAAAAGGCAAATGAGAATAAAAAATTTATAATGGAAAGAAAACAAAAGAACCCAAGGAAAGTCTTAAAGAAAGTACACAAAAGATAAAAAAAAGGAAAAAAAGAAAAAACAAAGCTGATGAAGAATTACAGGAGGAGTTGCCAAAAAAGAAAAAAAAAATTGAAAAAAATGTTGTCTTTGGGAGTTGATCCCGCGTCACATGGAAACTAAAGGAAACAACACGGGACTTCTCTGAGCAAAGAGTTGTCTAACAAAACTAATGAGACGCGTTATTAATATATCTGCTATAACATTTTAATTTTTAGCCTATTTTCTTCTTTTTTTTTCACGGAGTTCGTGGGTTCAGTTGAACCCACGCTAGATCCGCCCCTGACGGAATCACAAGATACACATGTACCACTTTTAACCATGTCGTGGACCAGTGGTGCAATAAGACTTTTTCTCTTTGCAACAAGAAATCAACTTGTTTTTCTTTTCTTTTTGGAAGAAAAAAAGAAGAAAAGAATCCTAAATTTGTCGTTCAAGAAGGGAAATTATATTACTAAAAAATAAGATGAGTTCATCCATGGTAAGTTCATTTTCCCCTTTTATTTTCAGTTTTTAGTTCATTTCTTATTTTATTGAATAAATTAGTCTCCCTTTACGAGATTTTTCAAACCCTTGTTATGGGGATTTTAGTCCTCTTACGGAGATCTCCTTCTCTCCTATGAGAGTTGTGAGTAAGATTTTTTCCTTTAGGTATGAGAAATTGTTACCGATGGTTGAAGTTCGTGACTCAACATGAAGGTATTGGAATCTCGGATGCGGTCAACACATTTGGATCGAGAATCTTTCTTCCCAAACTATGTCAGAGTGATAGACTTCCACATCAATAGCTGCTTGATTCAACAAATAAAAGGGATTGCGCTGTATTGTTCGATCTGGTTTATTGTAGTTTCTTCAAAGACGAATTTAATTTAACCTTGTTTGATTGTATCTTGTTTTTCCTTAATACCTATTGTAGATGTTGTTTGGCCTTCAATTAATAAAAATTTTCTTTCACAAAGAACACATTCTTCATTACTTGTTTCACTTACTCCCCTTGTCATATCATTCCTTTCATATATCATTGCTATACAAATATCAATGCGTTTGGTTGTTATTTGAGCTACCATTTACTTCCAAATCTTTTCAACAACGGGAAGTTGTAAATTAATAAAAGGGGAAGGAGAAATTCAGCCTCATGTTCTTTATCTTTCCCAGATTATTTTCCTTAGATCATATTCAAACACGAGGGGAAAATGAAGAATAGTGTAAGGGTCTAAGGGTTAGGACAAAATATTTTTATTTTAATTGAAGGGGACATGGTACTAAGATGCTTAGATTGGTATTCTATTATCATAAAAACTATTCAGGCCTATATCCTCCTCACAACTTCCAAATTCATTTTTTTTTTTTGAGGGGAACTTCCAAATTCATTTCTTATCCACAATCTTGAGAGCCAATTACATTTTTGGCACGTGAAATTAACCATAGTGGTCCTATTTAATTGATTTATTTTTTCTAATAGAAAAAAAATTGGCTAAAACTAATCTTTCCCCATTTTTCCCAATACTCTCCTCATTCTTTTCAAGACGTCTCTATAATCGGTCCATATCTTTAATTGTGTATTAATATTAAAAACTTGATAATTGTTTTCTATATATCAAAACGAATCTAATAAGATCTTATGTAATCATTTATAATGTTACTAGTTTTTAACCCGTGCAAAAATGCACGGGAGGTTTTATGTAGATATAATTTGGATCCATGCATAATACTGTAGGAATTTAGATGCTTAATGCGGAAAACGAGTATCACATACTCAAACATCTAACACCAAGATATTTGCATAAATTAACATGAATCTAAAAAGAGTGTAGAATATACCTCTTGATGCGTGAATTCCACTTCCACCACAAACCTTCTAGTGGAGATCCTTTAGAACGTCACTCGTCGTTCCTCTAGTGTTGGTCCACGAACAACCCTTAGATCACCACGTATGCTAGTACGGAAGAGAGAATAATTCTCTTGCTTTTGAGGTGTGATGGCCGAATATGAGAAGAAAGAGAGGAGCAAAGAAAATCAGATTTTCTCTCTTACCAAAAGTGATGTACATACATCTCCTTTGTAACCCCCATATGATTATATAGGGTGGTTACAAAGAGATGATTCATGAGGCTTTATTTTGCCTCATAATGTCATACATTATGAGCCTAATAAACTCATGAGTTACAACTCTTCCATCAATCATAAAAACCGCCCAACCCATTTCACAAATGGATTTGGGTAATATCCAAGGGTTGTCACATTGTGTGACCTCATAGGACCCAATACATATTAGTAGTTGGCCTAAATATACTAGCCCAACAAACCGCAATTAGTTTCTAGCAAAACGTTGCGGTCACCTAATATTATTGAATATATTATCTTTATAATTTGTCCATATACATTTAGTTTGTTACACTTGATCGAGGACAAAATCCTTCAATCTCCCACTTGTCTAAGAACAAGTGTGTAACCTTCAAATTCCTTAAGTCGCTTAATGTCTAACTTGATGACATGATAACATCGTATGTAAACCATACCAATATTCAAGTTGTTTCTTGAAATCCGAGTTCGAACTGTCGAAACAAATGATTAACTCCTTAATCCAATTGAGCACGGCCATGCATTTTCAGTTCTCGCTCTTCAAGAGGCCAAGACACCAATCCTAACCCTTAGGAGGACTTTATCCAGTCTTGTATAACCAAAACTCCCACTCAATTCGTAGCGATTCCGATCACCGCTTTTATAGCCTCCTTTTACGGCACGACGTTTTGCGGTGTCAAAAACATACTAATCCTTAAGTAAGAATAGTGTCATACTCATGTCTAAGGAATCCACTAAATATATTAATGAGATTCTCATAAACCTTTTAGAGAACTCCCACTAGGTCTGCCCAACGTGTATCAACTATACACGCCTATGCAAATGACTAGACATCTCTATGTCCCCATAGCCCATGAAACTGCGCTATCAATCAATCTTGCAATCTAGTCCATGAAACAAGAATCATTTACGTTCAACCTTAATGATTCGAACTAGGGACAAAGGTAAATTATAACTCCCGTTCCCTTGGATAGGGTTTCATACGTCAAATCACATATTTGACAATCCTATCAAACGTTATAAAATACTTTGAACGTTTTATTTAATACTAAACCAAGATTAAATAAGAACATAACCTTTTATTGATAAACATAACCAAACATATCACAAGAGTAACTATAACTGTGAACTAATTAAAAGTAAATAGTACACAATCAAAGCCACTCTCCTACATGCTTAAGTCCTATAGCCCTAGTATGACTCTCATGCTTAGGCTGAGGTAATGGTTTAGTCAAAGGATCAGCGACATTGCTATCCGTATGAACTTTGCTAACTATTACATCTTTTCTCTCAACGATTTCTCGAATGAGATGAAACTTCCTAAGTACATGTTTACACCTTTGATGTGATCTTGGTTCCTTAGATCGAGCTATGGCACCATTATTATCACAATGTAAAACAATACCATTTCCAACACTAGGCACTACTCCTAGCTCCGAATGAACTTCTTCATCCAAACGGCTTCCTTTCTTTGCATCCGCCGCAAACAATGTACTCGGCTACTGTTGTAGAATCGGCAAGTACTTTGCTTTGAACTTTTCCAGTTCATCGCCCTCCATTTAGACAAAAGATGAAACCAGATTGGGATCGGAAATCATCTTTGTCGGTTTGAAGCTTCGCATACGTGTAACCCTCAACAATCAACTCACTTTCACCTCCATACACTAAGAAATTATCCTTAGTCCTTCGTAAGTACTTTAGGATATTCTTAGCCGCACTCCAGTGTGCGTCACCCGGATTTGATTGGAATCTGCTACACATGCTCAAGGCATATGAAACATCAGGCGAGTACAAATCATGGAGTACATAATGGACCCTATAGGCGACGCATAAGGAACATTACTCATTCGCTTAATCTCATCAGGTCCAGAAGGACACTGAGTCTTGCTAAGCGAAACACCATGTTGCATGGGTAGAAAACCTCTTTTAGAGTTTTCCATATTGAACTTAGTAACGATCTTATCTATATAAGTTCGTTGGCTAAGTCCAATCATCCTCTTAGACCTATCCCTATAGATCTTGATCCCCAAAATGTACTCGGCGTTTCCAAGGTCTTTCATAGAAAAACAACTCTTCAACCATTCCTCGATCGACTCAAGCATGGGAATGTCATTTCCTATGAGAAGTATGTCATCTACATATAAGACCAAGAAGACTATGTTACTCCCACTTTCCTTCTTGTAAACACAAGACTCTTCTCCGTTTTTGAGAAAACCAAACGGTTTGATTGCCTCATCAAAACGAAGATTCCAACTCCGGGATGCTTGCTTCAATCCATAAATGGACTTTTGAAGCTTACATGCCCTCCTAGTAAATTCTGGATCCACAAAACCTTCCGGTTGTGTCATATACACATCCTCTTTCAAGAACCCATTCAAGAAAGCGGTTTTGACATCCATTTGCCAAATCTCATAATCATAGAAGGCAAGAATCGCTAGGAGTATCCGAATGGATTTAAGCATTGCTCTCGGTGAAAAGGTTTCGTCATAGTCTATACCATGAACTTGCTTGAACCCTTTTGCAACCAATCTTGCTTTGTAAACCCGAACGTTACCATCCTTGTCTGTTTTCACTTTGAAAACCCATTTGCAACCAATAGGTGTAACCCCATCGAGGCAAATCCATCAAGTCCCATACTTGATTTTCGAGACATAGATGCCATTTCGGACCTCATGGCTTCAAGCCATTTTTCGAGTCTTCACTCATCAAAGCTTGCTTGTAGGTAGTAGGTTCTTCAAATTCTAAGATCATTATCTCAGAACTTTCAGTTAACAAGAAATCAACAAACCTTTTGTTTGGTATTCTTGATCTACTAGTCCTACGAGGGGCTGCAACAGGAGAAATTTTCTTCTCAACAATTTGAGAATTTTCGCACGAATTAGATTCGAGTGGGACAGTATGAGGTTCATGTACAAGATGCACGTCCTCCAACACTTGGTCAGTTATGGGAGAAGATTCCTCCAAAGGAGGAACTACTTCAAGCACCACAGCTGGCACTTGTGCTTCTGACTCTAATATAGGTTGAACTATGTCCATTTGTTGCTTTTCTCGAACCTCTTCGAGAAATATATTACTCCCACTTGCCTTTTTGGAAATAAAATCTTTTTCCAAAAAGATACCACGACGAGCAACAAACACTTTGCCCTCGGTCCAGATGGTAGAAGTAATAGCCCTTGGTCTCTTTGGGATAACCCACAAAGAAACACTTATCCGATTTAGGGGCGAGTTTATCGAAAGTAAACGTTTTACATAAACCTCACAACCCCAAATACGTAGAAAAGACAAACTTGGAGTTTTTCCACTCCACATCTCATATGGTGTTTTTTTCTTTGCCTTTGATGGAGTTCTATTAAGTGTGAAAGTAGCGGTTTCGAGAGCATATCCCCAAAAAGAGATGGGAAGATCAAGAAAACTCATCATAGACCGAACCATATCAAGTAGAGTTCGGTTCCTCCTTTCGGATACACCATTCAACTGAGGTGTTCCAGGCGGAGTGAGTTGGGAAAGAATCCCACAACTCTTCAGGTGATCACTAAACTCTTGGCTCAAATATTCACCACCACGATCGGATCGTAGTGCTTTAATTGTTTTGCCAAGCTGGTTTTGGACTTCATTATGGAATTCTTTGAATTTCTCAAACGATTCCGACTTATGCTTCATCAAATAGACATATCCATATCTACTTAAATCATCAGTAAAAGTAATGAAGTACCCAAACCCTCCCCCTAGCTTTTGTGCTCATTGGTCCACACACATCGGTATGTATTAGGCCCAATAGATCACCGGCCCTTTCACCCTTTCCAGTAAAAGGTGACTTTGTCATTTTACCCATTAAACATGATTCACATACATCAAATGGCTCAAAGTCAAAAGATGTCAGAAGTCCATCTTTATGTAACTTCTGAATGCGTTTCGCGTTTATATGTCCTAAACGACAATGCCATAAGTAAGTAGGATTAGTATCGCTTGATCTATGTTTTTTGCTGTCTATGTTAAGGACATCTTTGTCTAACTCTAGGAAATATAGACCATTAGACCTTTTAGCAATGGCATAAAACATTGAATTCAAATAAACAGAGAAACAACCTTTCTCAATTGTAAATGAAAACCCTTCATTATCCAAAACAGGAATAGAAATAATGTTTTTGGTAATAGCGGGGAACATAATAACGGTTATTAAGCTCTAATATTAAACCGGAAGGCAAAGGTAGACTGTAAGTCCCAACTGCAACGGCCGCAACCCTTGCACCATTTCCAACGCGCAGTTCTACCTCCCCTTTAGCCAAGGTTCTACTCCTTCTTAGTCCCTGCACATTCGAAATAATGTGAGAAACACAACCGGTATCAAATACCCAAGAAGTAGATGTTGCTAAATTAATGTCAATGACATAGATACCTGAAGAAGAAGCCCCAGACTTCTTATCATTCAGATACTTCGGGCAGTTACGCCTCCAATGGCCAATTTGACCACAATGGAAGCACTTGGCATTTGCGGCCACCTTTGGCTTTGCCATTGCATGTGGCTTATCAGCAGTCTTAGCGGCAACTTGCTTGCCCTTGTCTTGCTTTTTCTTGCCAGCCCATTCCTTCTTAAAACCCTTCCCTTTATGAACCATAAGAACTTCCTTCTTAGGTGCAACAGAGATATTTTGCTCGGCAGTCATGAGCATCCCATGTAACTCAAAGAAGGGTTTTCGACACCCCATTCATATTGAAGTTCAACCTAAACTGGTTGAAGCCTTCATGAAGGGAGTGTAGTATGATGTCAATAGCCAACTCTTGGCTATAAGGAAAGCCCAACCTCTCCATTGCCTCGAAATAACCAATCATTTCGAAGACATGAGTGGCGACTGGCTTGCCTTCGACTAACGCACACTCAAGAATAGCCTTGTGAGTTTCATACCTCTCTATCCAGAGCTTGTTCTTTGAAATATGGTTTTCGGTGTCGGATATCATACCGCAGCATCCAAGCTTGCAAACCTCTTTTGAAGGCTTGGTTCTATAGCCGCGAGCATAAGGCGGGTAACAATTACCGACCTTTCGCAATGGCCTTGTGGGCCGCCTTTTCGGCTCGGTAGAGGTGGTCGTTAAAACGGGATCGGGGTTTCAAGAACATCCTCTCGACCTTCGGATCTAAGAACAATTCTCAGATTCCTTTCCCAATCAAGGAAGTTGTTCCCGTTCAACTTATCCTTTTCAAGGATTGAACGTAAGTTAAAAGGTGAATTATTGTTGTTACCAGACATGATATCTACATAGAAGATGCAAAAGTAATGAGTATGTTTATCATAATAGCTTTTAACAAATTTTAAACACTTTAAAATAAAAGCTATGCACTTGACCAATTATAACAATGTCCCTTTTGAATCAAGTGATTCTAAGATCATATCAAACATGATTTATAAGTGGACTTTGGCCTCAACTTAAAACCAAATTTAAAAGGCAAGTAAACTCTTTTACTAATTACAACAATTGTAATTCTTAGTTGATGGGTGATTGCTAAGGTGATGAAAGTTCCCAGGTAAGGAAGTTACCCACAACGTTGGGGAAAGCCTTCCTAATCCTAGACAGAACTTGTCACCCAAACACAAAAACCCAACCCTTTGCTTCAAATCCAAAACCGTTTTGATGATTTTGTTGGGCCAAACCAAACTAAACATGCAAATTTCGGAAATTTACTCTACTTAGCCCAAGATTGGAAGTAACACTCTGCTTTGGCAGAACCTATTACTAACGATCAAGATTTTAGTAGATGTTTATTTGGAAAAGCAATTACCCAATATTAGCTTTAGGGACCTAAGTAAATTATTATGTGATTTAATTACTAGTGAACTCATTGCAAAAATAAATCACATGCATAATAAAACTTAAAAAACATTCAAAAGTAATATTTAAATGCATAAAATAAAATGTGATCCTAGTATGGCCCCTAACCCTAAAGACTACTCTTTAAGGCCTCCATCCTTGAACCACCTTGGATCTACATCCTTGTGCTCCACGGAAATGAAAAACATCGGATCTCCATCCTTGAATCACTTCAACTTGAATAATTTTTTGAAATTTAAACTAATATTACAAAAATACCAACGATTCATAGATCGTATTTAAATTACAAAAATACATTAACGATACGCAGATCGTATTTTCTATCCAAGTTTGGGCCATACTAGTCACCGCATGCATTCATAATATCATATATATAAAACATGCATTTTAATCAATTATTAAAATAAATTACTATGCTTTAACAACTTTAAACATAATAACACCATCTAGATTTAATCTCATATTAAATCAAATGGTTAGTACCTTAAGACAAATTTTAATCATATTAGAATTTATCTCCCAACGGCTTTAAAATATTAATCTAACAAATTTAATCAACTATTAAATTTAAAGAAAAATACATAAGCACTCTAAGGCACCACATATATTTTAATCATATTAAAACATAAAAGCATTGCATGACATTTAATCACAAACACTAGCATGCAAGAATTAATCAACTTATTAAAACTAACATCCTAACATAAAATTAAATGTCACAAAGTGAAACTCCCATCATAATTTTAATTCATTTAAGTATTAACATAGGATACCATGCATAATAACTTATTAATATGCATTAAGGGATAAACGGATTTTAACGTTTTAATCCGTTGAAAACAAGAACCAGCCGTTATGGCCAGTGACCAGGTCGCACCCCGCGAGCAGGGTCGCACCCCGCGAGCAGGATGGTCGCACCCCGCGACCAGGGTCGCACTCCGCGACCAGGCTCTGCCTCCGTTTTTCAATCTCAATTCAGGTAATTTTAATCGATAAACACATGATTTTCTTTATACAATAAAACATTTTTATGCATAAATAAATCACACTCGGCCTCTAATTCAAGAATTCATGCCATGAAATTATACATAATCAAATTAAGCATAAAAAACTCAAAGCATACAATTCATGAATCATACATATATACATCATATTCTAATTAACAACTTAATTAAAACATGAAATAATATGACAATTATATATATATACATGTATCGAAAAATGTATAAACAACTTTTATACTCCCACTAGATTAAAATCCTATTATTTTAATCATGCAAACAATATCCTCATGCTAATACCCTCCCCTAAATGAATTATAATGGAGGAAAACATTCATCAACATGATCATATTAATCTATGCAATAGGCTAACTGATACCACTGTAGGAATTTAGATGTTTAATGCGGAAAACGAGTATCACATACTCAAACATCTAACACCAAGATCTTTGCATAAATTAACATGAATCTAAAAAGAGTGTAGAATATACCTCTTGATGCGTGAATTCCACTTCCACCACAAACCTTCTAGTGGAGATCCTTTAGAACGTCACTCGTCGTTCCTCTAGTGTTGGTCCACGAACAACCCTTAGATCACCACGTATGCTAGTACGGAAGAGAGAATAATTCTCTTGCTTTTGAGGTGTGATGGCCGAATATGAGAAGAAAGAGAGGAGCAAAGAAAATCAGATTTTCTCTCTTACCAAAAGTGATGTACATACATCTCCTTTGTAACCCCCATATGATTATATAGGGTGGTTACAAAGAGATGATTCATGAGGCTTTATTTTGCCTCATAATGTCATACATTATGAGCCTAATAAACTCATGAGTTACAACTCTTCCATCAATCATAAAAACCGCCCAACCCATTTCACAAATGGATTTGGGTAATATCCAAGGGTTGTCACATTGTGTGACCTCATAGGACCCAATACATATTAGTAGTTGGCCTAAATATACTAGCCCAACAAACCGCAATTAGTTTTTAGCAAAACGTTGCGGTCACCTAATATTATTGAATATATTATCTTTATAATTTGTCCATATACATTTAGTTTGTTACACTTGATCGAGGACAAAATCCTTCAAATACACGGGTTGCATTTTGTTTATTAAGTAGTGTTTTTATTCCAAATATATTGAATTCATAATTATTAGATTTCATGCATTTAAAGTTGGAAGATTGTGAAATTTAAAATTATATTTCACGATATTTGTTACAAGACATTTTAAATTTTAAAAATTTTATAATTGTAATATATAAATTGATAAATACGTAAATGAAACAAAACACACATCGAAATGCACGGGAAGTTGTTGTTTTATAAATTTAAGATTTTAGGATGGTCTCGTAAAATCATGGTTTGAATATTAGCTCATGATTTAAATTTTTTATAATCATATTGTGTATGTGTATTAAGAATACATTTTAAAACTCGTTTTAGACCCGTGCAACTTACCGGGAAGTTTTGTGTTTAATAAATTTAAGATTTTATTCTATCTCCCCTAAAATCATGGTGGAAGTATTTAACCCGTTAATCTATAAAAGTGATAGTATAAAATTTAAGAATATAAAAATAAAGTATACATGCATGTAAGTTTTAAAAATTAAAAATTTGAATTTGTTATTCCCATATACAGGTTTTCTAAAGCATGAGTGGTCGGCTATAGGAAATTAACTAATGGTTGAATTCATGATTATTTACTTATATAAAGAAAAAACTTTGTTCAATACTTTTGAATTGGCAATATGAAATACTTTTTACATATTACTATCAATTTCAATGACTATAGTCAATGCTTTTAGACTTTAAGAACGCATGAGAATAATTCTATTTAAATTTTAAAACTAATAACATGTGACTTAAATTTTATGATCTTGTATTAAGGGTATTAAAAGTGGCTATGACCCGTATGTTGTATAATTATGATTTTTGTAAAATGGACTTGGTATCTAAAATTTTTGTTTAATACTTTTAAATTGGTAATATGAATTATTTTTTTACATATTACCATCAATGTCATTGACTATATAGTCAGTGCTTTTAGACTTTGAGAACTCAATGAGAATAATTCTATCTAAAATTTTAAACTAATAACTTATGATTTAAATTTTATAATCTTGTGTTGCTAATATTAAAACTGACACGTTGAATAATTACAATTTTAGGGAGAAGTGATTGTTATTGTAATGCTTAGTTGTGTTCAATACATTGTACAGGTATGGTTAAAAGATGTATGGATTAAATTATACAATCAATATCAGCTACACAATTTTCGTAACTTATACTATCTAATATTGAAAGTTGTTATGATATAATAAAATTTCAGTTATTAAAAGATTTATGAATAATATGATGTAATTGATAATTTTTTAGCAAGAAATCGTAGTGATTTGATTGTGCTTCTTAATAGTGTTTTACTGAAAAACATGAAAATAAATTGTGATATATGATTTTCATTTTTAACAAAAAAAAAATTTTCAAAAAAAAATATATAACAAAGATCATTTCCAAAATTTTCCATAAAGTCCTTTTCAATTTTGAATTTCAAATTTCAAACAATTGTAAAAATTACAGCTAAATATAAAAATATTAGCTGGTAATTTGAAATATTATGATCTTGTATTTAGAATAATTGAAAATTGGCTTGCAACCCATGCATTGCACTATGACTTATGATACCCTTTTATATCAATGTTATATTATACTATGACTTATTATTGGTCAATCTATGATAATAGCATGTTAATGGTATAAATTTACCTATATTAGTATTCTAGGCCTCTAGGGAGAGGCCAAATTATTTTTATTCTTTTGTGTAAAAGTATGTTTGATATTGTGTTGAACTACACCATATACTAAATTTCATTATGTATTAGAGAATATACTTAGGGTCCGTTATGTTCAACTTATTTTAACTTATATAAGATAAGATAAGATAAGATAAGATAAGATAAGATAAGATAAGATAAGATAAGATAAGATAAATAAGATGTTAGACACACACAATAAACTATCTTATATAATAAGATAAGATAAGATAAGATTTTATAAGATCTTATAAGATAAGATAATATAAGACAAAATAAGTTGAACAGCACGGACCCTTAGGATAAAGAACAATAGTGTTATATGACCACCATACTGGTTTATCATAAAACACTATTAAGTGAATTTTTTCTATTGTCAATTGCAATATGTTTTTTGTATTAAAAAGTTGTAGACTTGTAGTAGTCTTTCTATAATAGATTTTTTTAGAATCTTCAAATAAGTTCAAACTTTAGAAAGAACAATTATCTTAAAATAGAGTGCATATATAAATCACATAAATAAAAGGACTGCAAATTTGAAAAACTTTCGGTAACTTAAATAATTATATTCTTAGATAGATAACTCACGCTTTTGTTGAGAAACTGCAGCAGGTGAAAAGTAATTTGAAGCAGTGGAACAACTCAGTCTTTGGGCATATTGATCACAATATCACTGCTTTGAAGGAAAGAATCCATCACTTTGACTCTATTTCCATCAATAGGACTCTCGAGGAGTCAGAATTTGCGGAACGAAAAGAAGCCCAGCAGCTCTTGTGGACTTGGCTCAAGAGAAAGGAAGCCTATTGGGCCCAAAATTCCCGAGTTAAATGGCTAAAAGAGGGAGATAAAAACACAAGATACTTTCACGCCCTAGCCTCCATAAAAAAGCGGAAAAACACCATCACCTCCTTGTTTATTAATAATACTAACGTTGTTGACTGTGCAGGATTACAAAAAGAAGCTGTTAAGTATTTCAAAGGAATTTTTAAAGAAGATTTCCAAACTCGGTCCACTTTTGAGGGCCTGGACTTCAAGAAACTATCTGCTCATCAAGCTTCCTTGCTCGTCGAGCCAGTTTCTCGGCAGGAAATTGACGAGGCTGTTGCCTCCTGTGATTCTCAAAAGGCACCTGGCCCGGATGGTTTCAACTTCAAGTTCATCAAGGAAGCGTGGGAAGTAATTAAAGATGATGTTTATGCTATGGTGGAAAAATTCTGGTCATCCAACATCCTTCCAAAAGGATCGAATGTTGCATTCATTGCGTTGATACCTAAAACTGAAAATCCGAAAAATTTCAGTGAATTTCGACCAATTAGTATGGTTGGTGCTTCATACAAGATCATTGCAAAGGTGTTAGCAAGAAGACTACAGAAGGTAATGAGTTCACTCATTGGGCCATATCAATCCTCTTTTGTTGAAGGAAGACAAATCTTGGATGGTGCCTTAATAGCGGGGGAATTGATCGAGACTTGCAAAAGGAGGAAAATAAGTTCAATAATTTTGAAACTAGATTTCCATAAGGCCTTTGATAGCATTTCTTGGAACTTTCTGGATTGGACTCTTGATCAAATGGGGTTCCCATTACAATGGCGAAAATGGATTCAAGCATGTACTATGAGTGCCGCAGCATCAATTCTCATTAATGGTTCTCCCACTGCTCCATTCAAGCTCCATCGTGGTCTTCGCCAAGGAGACCCCCTCTCTCCTTTCTTATTCGACCTTGTTGTTGAGACTCTAAGCCTTGTTATTCAAAAGGCCACAAATATGAAGCTGTGGGAGGGTGTTGAAGTGGGGAGTGGGGGCTTAAAGCTCACTCATTTGCAATACGCGGATGACACCATTCTTTTTTGTCCCCCGAATCTCGATTATCTTCTTAATATCAAGAAAATACTGATTTTATTTCATCTCTCCTCAGGTTTGAAAGTGAATTTTCATAAAACCTCAATGATTGGCATTCACACAAACGACGAGTGGCTTAAGGACGCTGCGAATAACCTCCAATGCAACATAGGAAGCCTCCCTTTCACCTACTTGGGGCTTCCTATAGGAGGGAATTCGTCTCTATGCAATACATGGGAGCCTATTATCAACCGCATAAGTAATAAGCTAGCAACATGGCGAGGAAAACTTCTATCTTTTGGAGGGCGAATTACTCTAATCAAGTCCTCTTTGTCAAGCTTACCTATATACTTCATGTCACTATTCCCGGTCCCAAAGAGCATCATTGAAAGGATAAACAAGCTCCAACGCCAATTCCTTTGGTGTGGTTATTCGGGCAAAAGCTCCTTTGCTCTTGCCCCTTGGAAGCTCCTCAAATTACCAAAGTGCCTCGGTGGTCTAAGCTTGGGTAGCCTTTTGCACAGGAATTTTGCACTTCTCTTCAAGTGGGTTTGGCGGTTCTTTAATGAACCAAATTCCCTTTGGCGCAAGGTTATTGTGAACAAATACTTATACTCTCCATCCTTCACCATCCAAGACTTATTCTCTCCACTTAAGGGTGGGCCATGGCAGAAAATTTGTCACTCCATTCTCAAGCACCCTGAAGTAAATTGCATTCTGAAATCCAAAATTCGCAAGCGCATTGGTAATGGGTATGATACGCTCTTTTGGCACGAATTATGGCTGGGAGATTTTCCTCTAAAAACCTCCTTTCCCCGTTTGTTCAAACTCGCCACAAATCAACAGGTTACAATTGCATCAAGTGGAGTGTGGGATGGCCAAAAATGGCTATGGTGTTTCTCGTGGTGCAGGCCACTAAGGATTCGAGATATTGAGGAACGAAACAGACTTCATTTTCTTCTTGAAAATGTCCACCTTTTCCCTGACAGTGATGATTCACTTGTATGGACTCCCCACAAATCGGGTGAGTTCTCAGTAAAATCCCTATGCTTGGAGCTCGCAAAGCATACCCAGCACCCAATGCAAGATGTCATAAAAGGTATTTGGCGTGGTCTTGTGCCTCCACGCATTGAATTTTTTTCTTGGCTTGCCCTCCTCGGCAAAATAAATACCAAGGAGAAGTTATGTCGAATTGGGATCATTTCGAATGATGAAAACACGTGTGTCCTGTGTAACTCATCCCCGAGAGCTATAACCACTTGTTGTTGCACTGTAGTTTTTCATGGCAGCTATGGAATTGGTGGGTTAATTTATGGGGCTTGCAATGGAGTTTCCCGGAAAACCTTCTTGAAGCATACAATCAATGGAGCTATGTAAACAAAGGACCTTTCTTTAAAAAAGTGTGGCATGCAATTTTTTTCATCATCATTTGGTCTTTGTGGAAGGAGAGAAATGCTAGAATCTTCAATAATTTGTCATGTTCTACTACTCAAATTCAAGATTTGGTGTTGCTAAGGCTAAGTTGGTGGCTAAAAGGGTGGAAAGACCCTTTCCCATATTCTTATGAGGACATCTCAAAGAACCCCTCTTGCTTACTATGGTCAATGCCCATCGTTAAATTGGGTGGTGTTAATGCATCCGCCCCGGAGCAATTTTGGGTGCCCCCCCACTCAATGTTTTGAAATGGAATGTCGACGCTTCCGTTAGCAGTGCTCAATCCCTATCTGCAATTGGCGGTGTCTTAAGGAACAACAATGGAAGCTTCATGTGTGTTTTTTCGTCCCCAATTCCACCTCTTGAAATAAACTGTGCTGAAGTCTTGGCTATTTTTCGAGCCATTCAAATCTCCTCCAAGTGTGACTCCATCAAAAACCTCTCAATCATTATAGAATCTGATTCATCAAATGCAGTTAGGTGGTGCAATGAAGACAATGGTGGTCCATGGAACTTAAACTTCCAATTAAACTCCATCCGGAATGCAAGAATACGTGGTCAGATCTTGGAAATTATTCATAAGGGGAGGGCCACAAATGTCGTCGCTGATACCTTAGCAAAACAAGGATTAGAAAGAGATGTTGAATTCATTGCTTGGCTCTAATTTTTTTTTTTGAATGATTTTGCAGCTTGTTTAGAAGCAGTGGTTAACTGCTCTTCTTGTGAACTACGTACTGTAAGTCTTGCTATGTACTTTTGAGTACTGAATAAAATCCTACAAAAATTATCAAAAAAAAAAAAGATAGATAACTCACGCTTCAAAAAAAAATTTGCCTGCAATGGTGAGTTTTCATGGTTTCAATATAAATAAAAATCTTTTGTAATCTTTGCTTAAAATTAGTGTAGATATCATAATTTCAATCTTGTTCATCATACAAAATTATTTCGGTGAAACAAATTTGTAATATTTGCCTAATACAATATAGATTCCATAGTTTCACCGGTAATCAGACACTTTCTCCTTAGTCAATAGTGTCCGAATCTCGGCGATTGCCCTTCTCTTATGCTGGTGTTCACGGGAAGCGCAACAAAAAGGCGGAAGAGAAGGCAAAGGTAAGATGAAAGTTTAAAAACAAACAAAAAATACATTTAGTTAGAAAAACCAAATACTGATGATGATTTACATATGTATCTAATCTATTATACTAAATAACTGAGAAACTAAAGTATTCACTATTCTTTTGATAATTACGTCCTAAATTCATACTATATACCCGTGACACAAATGCATACAAATGGAGTTTTTTTTTTTTTTTTTTTTGACAGGACATACAATGATCCAAATGGAGTTGAGTAAAACTCCTTTATATGATCGTGATATTCGATTAATTAGTCATGATTTTCATATGCTATGGTTTCAAATTTCCATATTTCTAGCGCACATTCCAAAGGAAAGATGAAGATATTATTCCTTCTACACAACGTTCCATGCCTAATTTTTGGAACTAATAATCTGTCAGTTTTTTCAGTAAGTTACAATTTAATTGTAATTGAAAAAATATTTCCGGAAATTAAGCTATGTGGCACACTCATGTTTTCATTGTAGAGTTGACACATCAGCATATCTTGGTGTTAATATTACACGTGACATTCAACATGTGAGCATCATTTGGGAAACGACATTTGGCGGATTGAATAATAGCTTGACACGAGGCTAATATGACTTTGCTTTATATATATATACAGAATACAAATAGATAGATAGATAGATAGATAAATAGTAGTATATTAATGTTAAATTACAGTGACTTTGAAAAGTAAAGGGGTAAACTAATAATAAAAAAAAAATCATATTATTAAAAATTTATATTAGTTTTAGCCAATTTACTAATTAATAATGTCATTTCATTGAATATTCACTCTTTTGTTTTTGAGGAGGTATTCACTCCTCTATAAATTCTCTGTTTCCCATCCCGGTTTCCAACAACACAACCAACAAAAAATCCACAACAATAAAAATCTTAATCAACTTTGAGCTGAACCGAAGAAAGAGAAAGTTGAGATGGAATCAGATTTATGCCCACCTGGTGAGGTTTAAGATGGCTTTACTTATATTGTCATTATATAATAATGCTATATAGCTATTGATAAAATTATGTACCTTAATTACACCATGCATGCATACATACTTGTATTATATACTTCCGTTTCTTTTTAATTGCAATATTTTGATTTTTATAATATTGATACGAAGTTTTAATTGCAAGAATGTTTTAGGTTGGTCTCTGGATTGAGGGCTGATTCTAAGTTGTTCTTTCCTTTTCATAAAAAATAAAAAACGAAATTTTGATTAAGGTTGATTGTAATTTTCATTGTTTTGGATAAAATCAAGTATTTGTATGCAAGATGTTAAACTTATCTTAATTTTGCAGGAAAGCTTAGTTGGCCAGAATTGGTAGGGATGAATGGGGAAAAAGCAGCAAAAATCATTAAGGAAGAGAATCCTCATGTTCATCCCATTGAATGGGATAAGCCTGCTATCCCAACTGACGAAGATTGTTATCGAGTTTTTGTCATCGTTGACTCTGATGGAATTGTGATACGTCCTCCAGTCGCAGGTTAAACTATATATGCATCATCAGCAACAAGTTATATGTACATCAAAAATAAAACCTCGAATAAACTAGCCACTCTATAATTAAAGTTTGTATTATGCTTGATATTGAACTCGTAGTCAATGGTTACTAATTCTATAATTTAACTTGTTGCACTAATAATCAAATACATCGAGATGAAGCGTGTCCTTATTAGACATTAGTATGAACATATACAATTAAATTAGAGTTTATGGTATTTTCAACTCAAAAGCACAGCAAGCCACGAGGAGACAACTACATACATACTTCCTCCGTTTTTTATTACTTGCATCGTTTTATTTTGGAAATTCTCTATTACTTACATCGCTTGTGAAATGCCTTGAAACGGCATATTATACGTCGTGGACAGATTTATTGGTTAAGAGTTATAGTGTACATTAATCATAAACTAATTATTATGTTCTTATACTTGCTCGTGTATTTGTTTTTTTTGGGTTAAAAGGTTTTCTTTTATTCATTAATTTGATTGGATCCCCTGGATCCTCGTACAGGTTTGAGTACAACTACTAGTCGAGTTTGAGAGTGAACACAAGTGTACAACTACTAGTCGAGTTTGAGAGTGAACACAAGTGTACAACTACTACTTTAGTCTCTTAAAAACTTAATGTTTCGTTTATAATTGCTCTATTGTTCTCTAATCAGTTTAGTGCTATACTCTTCAATTCAATTTCTCCCGATGTTCTTTTTGAATGTGGTTAGCAACGCACACATCTTTTTTAAAATTCCTTGTCTTTTTCAAGCATGAGTACCATGAGTATTGTATACTCAAGTATACAATTTGATTTGTGTCTTTGGTACTCCTCAAATTCTAGTATAACATATGAGATTGAGGTGGTGGAGTAGTGGTATTGCTTCCCATCTCGTATTTATGAGGTGTAGGAATTAAATTTCATGGAATTCATTTGAGGAATCCCCCTTATCCCCCTCAAGTGAGCCCCCTTCATCTTACCTTAAAAAAATTCTAATATAACATATCTACAAACTATTAAGACTCATCATACTCATGTGTTGCATTGTGTACATGTTAGTTGTCTCACACTCAAAATAGAAGAAAATAATAACCACCTCAACTCTCCTTTTACTTTATGGATGTAACCAGGTCCATCCATATGTTCTCAGCAGTGGACACAAACAATGTTAAACTTAAGTAAAACCATAAAGACATTAATTTCGTGTGGTTGATTCTTCCTTCAGATCAAATTATTAATGAGCAAGTCTTGTGTTAAACGGTCTAAACAAACAAATTTATGCTAACAAAAAATAGTCACTAAATAACTTTTTTTTTTTGAGGGGATATTCACTAAATAACTTACTACATGTTCTTTGTAACTTTCAACACTCTTTTTTTTTAACTAATAACAGTTTGATCGTCAATCCGTCTTTCCTAAGACTTTATGTCTTATTATATTCTGTCGAGAGTTCAATTAATACAGGGCCATCACGTCCCACTACAAATTAGTAGGACATGAACATATACATGCCCTCTTTAAGTTGTAAAAAAAAAAAATGCAAGTTTCACACGTACGTAGGAATTAGGATGACATAAGTGTAGCGGCGGAATCACAAGAAATACATGTACCACTTTTAACCATGGCGTGGACCTCGTGGTGCAATAAGACTTTTTCTCTTTGCAACAAGAAATCAACTTTTTTTCTTTTCCTTTTGGAAGAAAAAAAAAAAAGAAAAGAATCCTAAATTTGTCGTTCAAGAAGGGAAATTATATTACTAAAAAAAATAGGGAATGAAGTAAACGAGTTGCAATTGAAACCCTAACTCATTTTAGATCTAAATTAAGTCAAGATTCCGCCTTTCTTCAAGATTTTGTGGTAGCTTCAGCTGAATTTGGGGATCTTCTATTCATCATTTTAATTTCAAAGGTAAAAATTTTCCATTGTTTTCAATGCTGTGAAATTAAGCTCATTTTGGAGTGCTGAACTTCGGTTTAATTATCTGGGTTTTGATTATCTTGCAAATTTAGAGATACCCAGTTAGATTTTTTGTGGGTTTTTTTTTGGTTTTTGTGTGAATTTATAGATACCCATTTGATCATTTTAGCTCATAGTGTAGAAATATATTTGTGGGTCACAGAAAAATGGGTCATGATTCTTTGTTGAAGGAGGAAGATAAGGTTATGGTGGAAGCTGTTGTGGGAAAAGATGCATATAATTTTTTGATGTCTACAGCATGTGATGATTCACTATCAGAATTTAATCCCCCAGGTGATATTTTGAATTTGCAACAAGGGTTGTGTCAGATTGTTGATGGATCTAGTTGGAATTATGCAATTTTTTGGCAAATTGCTAGCTCTAAGAATGGTAAGGCAGTGTTAATTTGGGGTGATGGGCATTGTCGAGATCCGAAGGCGGTGGTAGCTAGAGAGGGATTGGATGGTGGGAATGGTAAGTTTGGTGAGGTGAAAAATGAGGGGAAAAAAAGGGTTCTTGAGAAGTTACATGGTTGTTTTGGGGGTTCAGAGGAGGATAATTTTGCTGCAACTTTAGATAAAGTATCAGATGTAGAGATGTTGTATCTTACATCCATGTATTACTGGTTTCGCTTAGACTCTTCTCTAGGTCCTGCAAAGTCGTTTACTAGTGGCAGGTCGATTTGGGTTTCGGATGTTAGAAGTTGCTTAGATCACTATCAATCTCGTGCACACTTAGCTAAATCTGCTATGTTTCAGACTGTTGTGTTTGTGCCTGTGAAAACCGGAGTTTTAGAGTTGGGTTCGGTAAGAACAGTCATGGAAGAGCATAGTTTGGTGCAAATGGTAAAAAAGATATTTGGTGAATCACAATCTTTTCCGGCTAAGGTGTCACCTAAAGTCTTTGGGCATGATCTTAGCCTTGTTGCTTCTAGACCACGCTCAATGAATATAAGTTTTGCCCCAAAGATGGAAGATGATGCCTCATTTTCTGCAGAATCCCGTGTTGGTGCGAGTGATATGGGTGCTAAGCACATTTATGGGTCATCATCTAATGGTAAACATAGTGAACACAGTGACAAGAGAGTCTTTTCAGAGATCAATTTTGGGGGTTCGAATCCCGAGAGTGATTTCCCGGGGCTAGACGAGGCTAGTGAAGAGCTTTTGTTGCAGGCAGCTGAGCTAAGAGCACGAAAAAGACCGAGTAGAAGACCTGCTAGTGGGAGAGAAGAAGCAATGAGCCATGTTTTAGCAGAAAGACAAAGGCGTGAGAAGCTTAACCAACGGTTCTATGCATTGAGAGCTGTTGTCCCGAATATCTCCAAGATGGACAAAGCTTCACTCCTTCTTGATGCCATTTCATATATTAATGATCTCCAAACAAAGATTGGGGAGCTTGAAGCTGAAAAGGAGGTGACTAATCCCAAGGAAGAAGCGTTTGAAATCCCGGAGATTGATTTTCAAGCTAGGCAAGATGATGCACTTGTTCATGTTAGTTTTCCTCTTGATGCTCACCCTGTTTCTAAAGTTGTTAGAACTTTAAGGGAACATCAACTTGTCGCACTCGAGGCTAATGTTAGCACAACAGATGATAAGATGGTTCATACATTTACTATCCGAGCTCAAAGTGATGGGGCAGAGAATCTAAAGGAGAAGCTTGAGGCTGCTCTTTCCAAATGATATTTCAATAGGAGGAAATTTGCTTGTATAATCATTCTTTGTTGTATAATCTTGATGTAGGTAACAACTTTTAGATGAGGTTTTGTTTTTCTTCTTTCTAAATCATCTATTTATGTTGTACTATTTCTTGTCTGAGAGTAGTATTTATGTTAAGTATTGTGTGCCTTGTTAGACAATAGACACTGTATTAATCAAAACCAGAGGTCCCTGTTACTTGGCTGAGTTATTATTTCTTGTGATATCAGCGAGGGATGCACGAACATTAACAAAAAGTATAGTGAGGTATGAAGCACATAAATCTTTGGGACCCAACATTTCCCTATTTCAGATACGTTGATGTTATTGGAACCCCAACCGTTTTCATGTTAATGAAGCCGAAAATGGTTGGAATTCTAGTTTCCAACAGCAGCTGTTTTCTTGTTAATGAAGCCAAAAGAAATGGTTGGATTTCTAGTTTCCCCGTTTACCAAACGTGTGTTTCTGAACCCAATCTATTTTTGTGCTACATAGATGGAGACAGTCCTATTTCCAACTTTGGAGGGATACTCCCTGTTTTTTTATCCTTCCCACTTTTATGTGTGCGTCTCTCAATGCATCTCTTTAAACTTAAATATTTTTCATTATATATGAGTAAATATTATAATGATTGAATATTAATAAAGTACTAATTCAGACGAATCAAACAAGACCCTACATGACTATATTTTTTCTTATAAATCGAGAAAAATTGAGAAGATTCTCTCTAAGTATGAATAGTGTCAATATTACAAGTGAGAAAGATAAAAAAACAAGATGGAGTATTTCAAACTTTGAATTCACTATCCAAAATAACAAGTACATTTATGTCAACATTTATCCTCCGAGGAATACTAATATCTATTGGGAGATTAGTAGATTAGCACAAGGCATCTCCCTTTGCTTTTTCAAGTTAAACTGTGTATTTTGGGTTATGAATTCTCGCCAATATATATATTAACCATAGTCATGTGAAACTTTGTTGAATTTTATATTAATATATAATTAAAGATATGAACAGCAAAAAAGGTGTTTTGGAGATTGTGTAAAAAACAAATGATAAATCTATTAAGGAATTAAGATAGTATAATCATTATACATGTTAAATACCTCTATTCCGAGCTATATGTGTTAGGGTTCTTAAACATATTAATAATTTCATTTTTCAAACACTTAATCAAAAAGAGACAATAATTACGCTTTCTTCTTCTTTGGTAGTAGATTGTGCACAAGTAAGCAATCAATAATTCTCATTCCTCATCCTCGTCCATTTTCAATAAGAGGATTAAACCATCTTTTCCTCATTTTCATCCTCCCCCTTATACAACATTTCCCAACCCCATATATATATATATATATATATATATATAGAGTCTGCTGGGACATGGAAGGGAAGCGAGGGAAGGGAAGGGAGGGGAGGATGTATTTCTACCTTGACCTCTTAAGCAAACATGAGAGATCTTTACCTTCCATCCATCCCTTGTCTGAAAATTCTATTGTGCTCCTAGGAGCACGGTGGATACTGGTGCACCTATTAAATTTCTTCCATTTTCAATGAGTAAATGTTCTATTTCAACCAATGTTCTTTTTAAGCAAAAAAATATCTTCTATTTTCTATGAAAATTGTTCTATTTTCAATAAGCCAATGTTCTATTTCAACAAATGTTCGTTTTAAGCTTATTTTTCAGCAGAAAATTAGGTTATATTTTCCGTGAAAATTGTTCTACTTTCGATAAGCAAATGTTCTATTTTTTAAAAAATGTTCGTTTAAAGCTTATTTTTCAACAAAAATATGTTCTATATTTGATGAGCTAATGTTCTATTTAAGTAATCGAATTCTGGTAATGTTCCACTTCAACAAAGAAATGTTCGTTTTCGTAATTGAATTTCAGTAATGTTCCACTTCAACAAGTAAAATGTTCGTTTTCGTAAGTGAATTCTTGTAATATTCCACTTCAACAGTAAAATGCTCGTTTTCTTTTTCGTAAATGTTCTATTTTGTATTGTGGGAGCATAATTCTCATTGTGCTTCTGGGAGCACAATGCACGGATTATCCCTTGTCCCTAGACATATATCCCCAAAGAATATTATTATTATACACGAAATTTGAGAGCTTTGATCCACTATTTTGAAAGGGAGAAAGTGTTGGTAACTCACAGTGAGATGCCAAGATGGTACCAAAGTGGCATCTCACAAAATTTTTGGTACCAAAGCTAAGTCAAAGTGGTACCAAAATAGAGTCATTTGGTACCAAAATGTAATTTAGTTTGGTACCAAAATGTAATTTAGTTTGGTACCAAACTTACACTTTGGTACCAAGTAAGAGTTACTTTGGTATTGGTATCACAATGACTCTATTTTGGTACCAAGTTGACTTAGCTTTGGTACCAAAAATTTTGTGAGATGTTATTTTGGCATCTCACTATGAGACGCCAATCCAAGCTCTTTGAAAGGTTTTCATTTCAAATTTTGATCCCCTATTACTTGAAAAATGTCACAACTAAATTGAAACAGGGGAAGTACTTATATATCATTATAAATACCATGTAATAGGGCATTGTAGTGGGCCTATTCACTTTACAATTTAGACCCTTAACAGTTAGCAACTTTTTTTTTTAAAAGTAAGATGAAGGGGGCTCACTTGAGGGAGAATAAGGGGAAATCCTCAAATGAATCCCATAAGGTTTGATCCCTTGACCTTAGGGATATATGAGGTGGGAAGCGATGCCACTACTCCACCACCTCAACCTCAACAGTTAGCAACTTACATTACCAAAAAAAGATTTTATGTACTGTATTGTCTGTATATATACATAAAAGAAAAAAGAAATTGTACCTTTTACCTCCTTTTAACCTAATTTAGTCGTTTGCATCATGATACTTTGGTTATTTTAAGTGGTGTTAGGCACCTAATTTGTAAGCCAACTAGAATTTTAACTATTAAAGCCTTGTTCATAACTGATAAAATACTTTAACCATGTCCCACTAAGTAATTAGATGTTCATTTAAGAATATACTTCCTTTATATTTAATCTATTGCAATATTTGGACTTTTGCATATTATCCACGCATTATTCTTTACTTATCTTATGTGATTTAGACGTAAGGAAAAATATAGTTATGTGAGTTTTGTTAGATAATGCAATAGAAAAAAAATAGATGTTTATTCGTCTAAATATATCATTTAAAATATCAATTTTTAAATTTTAAGAGATTTTATGGTCAAAATTATGTATTGGCAAGTATGTAACCTCATATAATGCAATAGAAAAAAAATAGAGGAAGTAACAACATACACACAACCTAATTTTTTTTAAGAGTTACACATGGCCAACTTTAATTTTTCTTTATTCAACTTGCCATTTCTTTATATTTATAGTAACTTTTACGCAAGACATGTGTATGATATGATAAGAGCGACTAATGTGTTCTCTTCATTTTAAAAAATAATAAGTTTAAAATCTGATCAGGTCTAATTAAAGCTGATCAAGTCTAATTAGGTGTGAATATAAGGAAAAATCAAGGCTGATTCAGGTCCAAGCACGGCTGATTAGGTCCAATCATGGCTAAAAAGTTCAAGTTAATAAAATGATAGAGTACAACAAGAATGACTTTTATAATTAACTAACACGTTAGAAGATGAATTTTATCTATTTGTGAGACGGCCTCATATAAAATTTTATATTATTATTATTATATCCCAAAAATGAATTATGGAAACCAAATGGTCCAAATCTATATACTTCCTCCGTTCCATAATAAGTGAAACATAGGGATTGTGCATAAGATTTAATAAACATCACTTTCAAAAGCCAAAAAGTCATAAAATACCCTTTTCATTATCAAAAGGAGGAGAGAGAAAAGCAAACCACACAAGTTTGTGATGGGTACTCTTGTCATTTTGTCACTTTCTTTTTTCCATTTAAGATATGTTTTACTTATTTTGAAACGTTCTAAAATAGTAAGTGTTTCACTTATTATGAAACGGAGGAAGTATTATTTTCCCACTAGGCCACTACCTATTCTCCATCTTACCATCTATATCCTCTAACCGCCAACCTCCAAAACATTATCCTAGTACTCATCTCATCTCATGTGGCTTTTCTTCTAAGTTGCTATTCTTACACGTCAACTATTCCTTCGGAATCACAAGATGCATAACTTGTGTTTTTAACTGTTCCACCTGTACCTCGTGCTCGTTGAACTTTTTTCTATTTCCAGCAAAAAGGAGAAACACAAGGATAAAAGAATAGAAAAACAATAATATAAAATTTTAATTTAAGTAGCTAGAGCACTAGTAAAGACTAAAAATTTGAAACCCTAACTCTTCTCATCTCATCACACTCTCCAAGAATCCTCTTTTGTCCAAATAAAAAGTGTGCTCAATTTGGAGAATCTTCCATTTCATTACCCAGGTAAATCTTGTTTTCATTTTAAGTGTTGTAGAAATCATTTTGAGCTTCATTAAATGCTAAAGTTTGCTAATTTTTATCTGGGTTTTGATTATACTGCAAATTTGGAGATACCCAGATCGATTTTTTTGTGATTTGTTGAAGTTAGCTATGAAGTGAGAGATACCCAGATTTGTAATTAGCTTTTATTTTGATATTTTGATTTTAGGGTAAGTGATAATGGGTGTAAATTGTGAGTTTAAAGAGGAGGATAAGGCTATGCTGGAATCTGTTGTGGGAGTTGAAGCATGTAAGCTTTTGATTTCTAGAGGTTGTGAAGGTTTTCTTAGTGATTTTAAACCTACAAATGGTATGCTGAATCTTCAGCAAGGGCTTTGCCAAATTGTTGATAGTTCTAATTGGAATTATGCAATTTTGTGGCAAATTGTTAGCTCTAAGAAGGATGGAAGGTCAGTGTTGATTTGGGGTGATGGGCATTGCCGACACCCGAACGCGGTTGTAGCTGGGGAGAGAGGAGATGGTGGGGGAGGATAAATTGGTTGAAGGTAATGGAGAGATAAATAAGAAAGGTGAGGCAAAGAAGAGGGTTCTTGAGAAGCTGCATGCTTGTTTTGGAGGATCAGAGGGGGTAATTTTGCTGCAACTTTGGATAAAGTTTCAGATATAGAAATGTTATACCTCACATCAAAGTATTATTGGTTCTGGTTAGACTCTGCTATGGGTCCTGCCAAATGTTTTACTAGCGGTAGACCGATTTGGGTAACAGATGGTGAAGCTTGCTCGGATTACTACCAATCTCGAGCTCATTTAGCTAAATCAGCTAACCTTCAGACGGTTGTGTTTGTGCCTGTGCAAGCTGGAGTATTAGAGCTAGGTTCTATTAGAATGGTTTTGGAAGAGCCTAATTTGGTACATATGGTAAAGCATATTTTTGGTGAACCTCGATCGTTACAGGCTAAAGCGTTTCCGAAAATTTTTGGGTGTGAGCTTAGCCTTAGTGGACGGAAACCACAATCGACCAACTTAAACTTTTCCCCAAAGTTGGAAGATGATGCTGCATTTTCAGCAGAATCCCATGTTGGTGGAAGTAATGTGGGTGGTAAGCATACTTTTGGGTCATCTTCTAATGGGTGTTGTAGTGGTGACAGTGGTAAAAAGTTGGTTTCAGAGATCAATTTTACGGGTTTGAATCCTGAAACCCAAAATCCTGGCTTAGAGCAGGCTAAAGAAGAACTTATATTGCAGGCAAGTCAACCTAAACCGAGAAAGAGAGGTAGGAAACCGGCTAATGGAAGAGAAGAACCATTGAACCATGTTGAAGCCGAAAGACAGAGACGTGAGAAGCTTAATCAACGTTTCTATGCATTAAGAGCCGTTGTCCCCAACATATCTAAGATGGACAAGGCTTCGCTCCTTGGTGATGCTATTTCTTATATTACTGATCTTCAAATGAAGGTTAAGATGCTTGAAGCTGAAAAAGAGATGGCGAATCCAAATCATAAGCACATGGCTATCCCTGAGATAGATTTTCAGGCAAGGCAAGATGATACACTCTTACATGTCAGTTTCCCTTTGGATCTTCATCCTGCTTCAACGGTTGTAAGGACACTTAGGGAAAACCAAGTTATGGCTCCTGAAGCCAATGTGTCGACAACAGATAACAAGATTATTCACACATTCACAATTCGAACCCAAAATGGTGGTGCCGAGAATCTAAAGGAGAAATTACAGGCCGCTCTTTCGATTTGATAGGACGGCCCGGCCTTTAAAGCTTCATGTGGAAGATCGATCATTGTTGCATGACCCTGAAGCAGGAATGAGTAAAAAACTTTTCCTTTTAGAAGTTTAAGTCATCTTCCTCATATGTGTTCTATGTTGAATCTAGTGTTAGTAATCAATTCTGTTTATATATTCAAGTTTTCATGTATCATCTGCCTTGTTTAATCTAATAAATCATGCATAGCCTAGTATAGCACTACCCGCCTACGTAGCACGGAAACGGCTGGGTTTGGAAAGCGAAATATTTTCAAGCTTCTTTCCTTATAGCCATTGCTTCCAACCCATGATTTAAGTTGTGTTATTTGCTTCCATTTCTCTCTAACCTCGGCTTCTTATTTTCTCTCTGTCTCTTCCTCTCATCAGTAATCAGGATCCTTTTCATATCCACCCATTATCTAAACAAAGATCAAAATCTGAGAACAGTTGAGAATCTTCACCATCAAAATCATCGCATCCTTCTGTGTAATTAGTTTAGTGAAAGCTTTGAACTAGTCCTGCCCCTTCCTCCCCTTAAATTGTTCATCTTTTTCCCTTTTAAGGTTCAAATTACACCATTGTCTTAAATTGACTAATTGTTAGTTCCAATTTTCATCTTCTCACAAAGTCGGCCACCGCCTCGAAGATCGGATTACTAGTGTTCGATTTTTTTAAATTACATGATGTAATAAAGACATGTATTTGTTCACATTATCAAGTTCATCTTAATGTTGTAATTGTTCATCCTGTCTTGAACATTTGTGCACTCATTGTTGTATGGCTTGCTCTCTAATTATTTGGGCCTTCCATAATAAAAAGAGTCCGGTGCTAATACTGAGTGGCTCACGTTTTCACTTTTTTTTTTTTTTAATCCATTGGAGACACGAAGGCAGTACGTTTTCACTTTAATAAGACTATAGTTCTATAAGAGGCAAATGATGGATTAAGTTTTGGTATTATTGTTTCTATTGTTGCTACACTGAGGAAGAATTCCAATCATGGATCGCTAGTTTTAGTGTTGATAAAATAATAGTTACTGGGTATCAATATATATATCGTGCAATTTGACGGGTTCAGAATATAATTCTGATATTAGGCAAATAGGCATGTGTCTAATAAATCAGTAAGTCTTTTGTGAACCCTCGCCCGTCCTATATTAGTGTGGACCAAAAAAAGTCATACATGTGCTATAGGGATCCTTTTTCCTCTACATATTAATTACCTTTTTCAACCTACCGTTACTTTTATATTCTATTTTGAGTATTTTCTAACATAGTGATACTTATTTTTCATAGTCCTTTCTTATATTAATTGCCATAATAAAATTACCCGTAACAATGTAGTAATCTTCTTTTCTTATATAGTTATTCTTTGCAACCTATAGTTTGTTCATCCTTTATATCCATTGTTCTCTTTTTTTAATGTAGTAACCCTTATTTTCAAAAATCACATGTGTTACCATATCCTTAATAAGTTTTTTTGCCAATAAATATGGGTATGCCGTATGTGTGTGCCACCACCTTCAATAGGGGTGACTGGTGAGGAGCGATAACAAGCCAAGCCAAGCCAAGCTCAAACTTGGGCTTGTACAATGTGGCTTGTTACACTTGCATTCAAGCTCTTCTTCAAGATGAAATTATCCAGTTGAACTTAGTTTATGGCTCAACTAAAATTTACCCTCATAATGTTATAGCCATTTGTAATCATATTTTTGCTAATAAGTAAAGATTCTCACAAGTATTTTGCAAGTTTTTGTTATTAATTTACATCAAAATTTTATATATGAAAAAAATATAGCAGTTAAAAGAAATTTCTAATATGATAATTGAGCCTTTCGAGCCGAGTTCATTAAAAATTCAAACCAAACTGGAATACATAACGAGTCGGCTGTGCTCATTACCACCCCTAGACTCCAATATCCTACTATGTACATTCATAATAAAGGCAAGGCACCTCACAAGGTGCAATAATCTCTCAATACCTGCCTTGCAAGATCATGTGCTCCGCTGTTTTTGTAGATCAAATGCAAATTGTATGCTGCTTCTCTATGGAGATTGCAGTAGCCAGAATCTGGATCTTTTATAGGATCATTGCGCGTTTTAAAAAGTTCTGGCAAGGGGCAATCCTTTTGGTAAATTGCGAGAACTTTTTCATAATAATTAGCTGCTAATGTGACAAGTCCGACGTGGTGGTATGCACGAGCTATATTGTACAGGGCTTCCTATAAGAAAAACCAGAGATTAAAACAACTTTAAAAAGCAGACAACTTTGAAGTTAAAGGCTATAACATTATAAGGGTAACTTGTGAGACTGTGTCATACAATAAATGAGTGTTCAGTTTTCTAAGAGAATGGTTCAGATAGATGAAGGAATACTTCGGGTGGGAAAAGTCGACCCTAACCTAGCCTAATTAACTAAACTGGTTAATCGTGTCAACCCATTTACTTAAATATGCCGAAATTACTCTAACCGGTTAATTTGAGTAATTTTGGGTTCGGAACATATTTGATCAACTTTTACCAGCCCTACATCAACTATACCACATGACCAAAAGGATATCAGTTGATCAAAAACTGACCTGGCTGTTTTTACAAATTCGTAGATTGTTGTAGAGGAATGCTAAGCCTTGTGTAACACAATGATGCTTGTTTTGGAGCCGAAGTCCAAGGGCTAAATTGACAAGGGCAGTCCCTATAAATGAAGATACATGAGACAAATAAATAAGAAACTCCAGCATATCACATTGATCAGGTTCAATAACAATTACAGATGCTGCATACCAGTACAGAGGTTAATCAATGGGTTCTCTGGCATCTGTTTATAAGCCTCCAAGTATTCCATGGCAGCTATTTGATGTTGACTAATCATGGTAAACTGATTCCCAGCTATGATCTTGGGTGGTATCAAGTCTTTGTGATCAACTCTCATGCGATGCAGGAATTTATTGCGTTTCGAAAGCCGATTCTCCAATCTACATAGATGTAGAGATATTATAAGATGATAACAACTATCACTCATATTACTGGTGATATCATGGGAAATTATATCAATAATGAAGGTTTCATCAGATCAAGTCCAACCTAGAATGGGATTGTATGAGAAATGCAAAGGTAATATTTATGTACCTTAAGACTAATCTGTAATAGCAATTCCAGGCAGCAATACTGTGTGGATGCTTCTGAACAACGTAGCGTACAAAGTCAAATCCATCAGAAGGATCAGTGATGTCTAATGCTATTTCTGCAGAACAAACAAAATAACATACTAAGAGCATGTTCGGTATGCGATTTTTTTTTAATTGGACACGAAAAGCATAAACCATTTTCGTTACATGTTGTTTGGTATGAGCCATGAGGGGTGGGTTAATGGTTTCCATTTCTTGAGGATAACTATTTTCAGACAATTATTATTTATTACCCTCCTCCACCTTATAATAACACATTACTTTAGCCTCCTCAATCCTACATTTATTTTTCCTTTCTATAGCGAAACTAAACACCCGAATAAGTACCAATTATTGCAACCATTCCTTCCATCAATGTGATATAGTTCTCTTTCAATTCGAAAAGTTGAACCAAACATGAACTAATGGAAGACCCAACCAAAGCGAAAAGATCCACAACTTCTTCTCCTCTCTCTCCCAAGTCCTACCAACCCTTGATCCCTTGTCCTCCAGCAACCAATTGACAAGACACAAGGAGGATCGGTAAAAAGAACCGCAACTGAAAAGAGTGAAATATATATAATTTAATTTTCTGTATAATACTCCCTCACTTTTGATCAAAAATTACTATTTGACCAAATATTTCAGAAATATATAATTACATATTATGGTAATATGCTATTGAGTTTGTCTCAATATATACTCTCAAAATATAAATATTTTATAAGTTTGCCAATGGATAATAAATAGATAATTAAAAATAATAATGGTCAAGCTCGCATGGCGAATCCATGGAGGGTCATCATCGATTAGTCTCTTAGGAAGAGCCTATCTTTTAGTTTAGATTCAGGTAATATATGTGCATGTGTGGCTCAAGATATTGCCACACGTGGAAGTCAAAGTAAAACTAATAACAAACTAATATATGTACTTACTAGCACCGAGGGACCAAAATTGTTCCTTCTTCCCAGCAAGTGATGCTTTGTCAGCTCTTCTCAAAGTGAGTTTTATAAGTTCCAAAGCCTCATTATACCTTCCCAAAGATGTCATTGCCATGCATAACTAAAAATATAAAAACTCAGAGCTAATTAATCAATCCAATTAGTAATCAGTAAGCTACCCTTAGTATAAATATAAGAAGAATAGCAGAGGGTATGCATGTATTTGAGTAGTAAGAGTATCAATTGGAGAGTCTCACTGAATTGTATTTGTACACAAAAATTATCAGTATAATCGCTATCCTTAGTCATAAGTCTGGGGCTAACTACTTAAGTCCTTGCAGCAACCCAAACAAAAGAAGCAGCCAACAAAGAAAGCAGCACTGAAGATAAGAAGTATTGGCAAAAAGTGGTAGTCTCATCAACATAAGATGGATAGCTCCATGATTCAAGCAAGCAATATAAGTATGTATTCAAGATATGGAGACTGACATCTAAGATCAGCGAGAAATGCTCCTCGTCCTTGAAGAGGTCAGGCAATGGAGGCGGCTTCAGTGGCTGTAGCTGAACATGTCCAAAAGAAAAGCACAATGATCAATCAGATAAATGCAAATTGCAATCATTATTCTGGTGGGATTAAAGTTCTTAGATTAATAGTTCAATTTTACCGAACTTCACTTTCTGAATTCTCACTTTCTGAATCATCACTTTCTGAATCAAGTCTATCAACCATTGAAGCAGATATCTTCTCTTCTTTTGATCTTCCATCTGCCTTCAACCTACAACTTCGAATATACAGCAGTTAGTCACCCAGCAGGACAGCATTGTGTATACAAGAGCTTGACAAGGCCGTTCCCTAATACATTTTGTGATGGTACGGGGGGCAGGGGGGTGGGGATAGAAGGAAAGATTAAGACTGTTGAAACTAATTCACTAGCGAGCACCTGCTAATGCCATTACTGGAGAAGTGTCAGGGGAAGAAGACTGAAGAGTGAAAAGAGCAATAGCAATCCTAGATGCTGTCGGAGTAAAGGATCGTCAAGAATGAAGAAGGGGTAATATGACTGAATGAATACGAGCTGTGGCTAATACCCGAGTACTCCATGCCCAGAAAAATTCCAAAATTATATTACAAGCACAGGATTCAGGTACATACAGATCAAATGCAGAATCAGTTTGAGAATCTAGAATGTTATGTCTCTCTGATAGTTCACACCTTTGGAGCCACTTCCTCTGTTTTGCCTGAAAGCATAAAGACAGAATGAGGCAGTCAGAAATTACAAGAGGACGGAAATGCCATACGCATCAAAGGCAGCACAATTTCTCCTGATATATGGTGTACCAAAATAGTTACAATTACAAATCTGAGCTAATTGAAGATGCAGATACAAAGTAACTCATATCTCAGGACACGGGTGGTCGGATCTCCCTTGCCCAAACCTTGAGGTTGGGGTTCTGACTTCCATTATGTCAGTGTTAACATAATTGCAAGAAACAACACATAAACATGAGAAGACCAAAAGGGAGAAGATTAACCACACTCAATAATTATCTCAAAAAGTTCTAAGCTATGCATGTAATGTCTGAGTGTGTGCATATGCAAGAATCTTCACTGACGGGCAGGTGTGTACACTTGCATGTGTGGGGACCTGAGTGAGAGAAACTAGTAAACACAGCAATTTCTTGAAGAGTACCTTCTGTTGCACTGAATCATTTTCTATTGATTCACGAACGATTGGGTGGATCACTTCAACAAAGGCCTCAAGCATCCCTTTAGTTTTGTAGATATGGGATAGCTTCAGCTTCACTTTTACATTAAGCCACCAAGGTTCATGTCTATCTTCATCCATGTCATTTGTTGATACTGGCAGAAGAAAAGGTATGTATTTCAAATAAGAGGATTATGTCTAACAAGGGGGAGGAAATGCGAGAGTTAAGACACGAGATATAAGCCATATCTACCTGGGTTAGGTGGAGGTGTAAGCAACGCTATGGCTTCATCTTCTTTGTTTTCCTCAAGGAGGTGGGATACAAGAGCTAAGCGAGCATCGATATCATCTTCTCGTGCCTGCAATACTGAAATGCAGGATGGAACCCACATCAAATGTTTACAGAAGATTCAAAAGCCTACACTAGGACTCTATGTTGGGAAAATTGAAAAAATGGCCTCAGTAAACGAAATAATTTTCTGTACCTAAGAAATGAGTCATGCAAAATATTAAAAAAAGACAACACAAACCTTTGTGAAAAAAATAAATAGCTGAAGTAGCTCTGTTCAAAGCTGAGTAGCAGTGAGCAATTTTCGAATTTACAAGTTCCTGCAAAGATGAGAAAATAATAATTTCAGCAGAATATTTGAAATAAGAATGCCACAAATACAAGACCCACAACTCATGTAATACTCAACTGTCAATGATTTTTCTTCCATGGTAGTACTAGGCACTTAAACCATTTACCCATGAAACTGATTACATTTAACATTCAACATTTTTTTTGTTGATTCTGTGAATTGAACTTAGACCTATTTTTAACAGTTCAATTCAGAAAAACAAGTATTAAGGAAATCTTAGAAGAGTCGGGAGGAAACGAGCACAAGGCAGTAAATAAACATACATTGTTGGCCATACAGCCTTCTAGCATCATATAATACTTTAATGCAGACTCATGTTGCTGAAGAATCACAAATGAGTTTGCCACTGCCATGATCAGATCCATCTGATGCTCAGCGTTTATGCTTTGCAGAACATTGAAACAAACCTGCACAGGATTGAGAAAATAGAAATATAAATAAACTTACCTTACTGCTTAAGTAAAGCATACTAACATTCAAATATTATACCTCTGCTTTCTCCATATCTCCAAGATGAGCATGGCATATACCTTCTCTTATCATCAGATATAATGGAAACTCTTTTCCTGGACCACAGACCGCCTTCGCATGCTTAATGTACTGAAGAGCCTTCATAAACTCATTCCTTTCCATATATGACAAAGCCAACATATCAACCACAGTTAGATCAGCTTCTGAAGATTGATTTTTGAAGTATTCCTCCAACATGCTGATTGATTGATCAAACTCGCCACATTGCTTGTGCAACTGCGAGGAATGCAAGCCAATAAATTATAGAGAAATTTTACCGCACACTAAACATGTTCTGAGAGGACAACCAAGAGATGGAGAGTGAACATCACACCTTTGTTGCAGTCTTAAGTGCTTCAACGTTATTTGGACAAATTTGAACTACCTGATCATATGATTCAGCAGCTTTTGAGTACTCCCCTTTCTTTATGTGAAGTGAAGCTCGGCGGTACCTAAGAGTAATATCAGTTCGATCAGCATTAGTCGCTCTATCAAGGTACTTCAAGGCTTGATCAGTATTTCCCTCTTCTCTGCATAAAAAGCATAAACAAATGATCACATCTGACAGTTTGTAGTGATAAAGCAATCATGTTGTCAAACTAAGAGATATTTGACTTCTATGTAGCAGAGAACAAAAATGAGCATACTTACATGGACCAATCCACAAGAAGTTTCCAAAGAGATGGTTGTTTAGGATTTAATCTAGCTGCAATATCATAAAAAGCCATAGCTTTTGTTTTGTGACCCATGGAATTATATACAAGACCAAGTGTATGATATGCATCAGGGAGATGAGGCGCTATCCGAACCACATGAGTCAATAAGTTGATTGCCTTCAACATAAGAAACGAGAAAACCTTAAAACTGGAATAGCAGCATTAAAAGGTATAAATGAATGTTAAATTGGAGTAAGAGTGAGGTACATCTTTGAAACGTCCAAACGCGTAATGGAGGGTAGCATCACCAAGCTTCTTTACAATATCAGGACTAAGCTTACTTCTGGATCCTTGACGTCTCCCTCTTCTCTTATGCTAACATGTCACGAAAAATTTATTGGGACATGATCATTAAATTTCACTAACAGTTACAACTTACAAGTATTATACTTAATAGTTCAATCAAGTATATATCAGGAAGCTGCATGCATTGTTCATGCAATATATAGACTATAGTTCTCTCTCTCTTTCTCAATTAATTATCTTTCTGTTTCTGTTTCTCAATAATTATACTTCCTCCAAGTGAAACACTTTCCGAAAGAAGTGTTTCACTTATTTCAGAACGAAGTAATTACTTACACAACTACGCAAGCATGGCTTTCCATGGTTGCTTAAGTATTTGATTCGGGTGACAAAGATAGATACCTTCTTCCTGGATCGTCTGCGTCGGCCAAAAGTGACGGCCATGAATTCTGATATCTCCGCAGGGGTTGCTCCATTATGTAGTGGCGTATCCATGGGCGTCCTTGAGATAAACCTTAAAAATCAGTATGATCATACCCCCTTGATTAACTTTACTCAGGAAGCTAATTCAAATACAACTTAAGTTCCAATTAATCCAAGCATTTAGCATTCCAATAATTTAATTCGTAAACCTCTATTATATAAGGTAACACATCGGGGACACCAAAAAATAAGAAAAAAGGAAAAAAGAAAAATAAAAATAAAAAGAGAAGAGTAACTACCAAGTGCCAACCATATTTACAAAATAAAAAATAAAAATCCCTAATTTATCTCTTATCCCAAAAACAAGTTACACTACAACATCTTCTTCCTCATCATTATATCTTCATCATTTGCAAACAAAAAACACATAACTACAATTCCCCTTTTCAATATTTGTAAACAATTTTTGACGAAAATTATTACTAGAAGTAATTAAAGAATATATAATTTCGAATGCATAACATGCATATAAAAGCTTTACTATATGTACTAACTCAACTAATCTAATTTTGATAACAATTTCAATTTCGAACGCGTAGTGTGCAGATAAGACTAGTTGTAATTAATTCAACTATCCAAATCTAATTTTGATAACAATTTCAATTTCGCACGAGACTAGTTGTAATTAATTCAACTAAATAAATTGGCAAATGAAACCAAAGAAATTACCTTAACTCTTCAATTTCAAGAGTTCCAATCCGGTAGAGTGCGAGTGTGCAACTGTGGCACTGTGCACGAGCGGGTCGCCGGCGGACTGTAGAGCAGAGCAGCAGCAGTCAGTCGGTGAAGAAGCAACGGCTAAACTAATGTAGTGCAGCACAAATCACAAGAGTAATTATACATCTCCAAAGGAAAAATAACCCATCATACTCTTCTATTTCTAAATATAAGAATGTAGTGCAACACTATTATCCATGGTTACAGTACATGACAAAATAGATTATAATGAAGATCAGATGCACTACCATCATTGCACCAAACAAAATATTTCGTGATAGGCAAATTGAAAACAGAATTTTCAAACAATTCTAATCACAACAATTCAAAGCTATGAAGTTCAGTATCAACCAATTGAAAAGCCATAATTTCGTGATAAGCAAATTGAAAACAGAATTGAACAAAGCATATTTTCGTGATTTCCTTCGTAAAATTGAACAAAGCATGCGAAAATTTTCTCAAATACAAGACTTACAGATGGTAGTGCAGAATTGTCCCAGAGCAAATCTCGATCAACCTTCGGTCGTGGTGCAGAATTGTCCAAGACCAACCAAGAAAGCAGAGCAACGAAGAAGATGGGTTTTGGTTTTGTTTTGTTTTGCTTTGTATTTTGAGCAGTAGCAACTAGCAATAGGGAGGAAAGTTAATGGGTTTACGTAGTTAGGTTAGGGCGTTCTAGACACGCTGTTTTGTGGTTTTTTTTTTTGGTTTTTGATTTCAAAATCATATGATATATGTCCTATAATGAATAAAAAATTAGTCAAATTTATTGGCAACATGATGATTTTGAAAACTGACAACTAAAAAGTGAAAACCACTTTTTCTGGTTTTCTGTTTTTGGTTTTTTGTTTTCAAAAAAACTAAAAACTGAAAACAAAAAACGATAACGAACGTGCCCTTAGTAATTAGGTTTTAATGTTTTACCTTTTTATTTTAAGGGATCTAACTCAACATAACCTAACTAACATAATGTTTCCTAACTTTTTGTTAACAGTAGAGTCATGATAGCAATTAGGGTGTAATTATAGTGGTATTAGTTGGACAATTCTTAAAATTTGGGTACCAAATGGAATTTGCAAAAATTGAGTGGTACTAGATGGAATTTCCCATTAATTTATAAAACTCCCCTTGTAGATACATAATATTCCAAAAAAGGTTTACTTGGAAGGTGTCAGTTTTTAATAAAGTACTTACCTTCACGGAATGGATTGTTATAATTGTGTACAAATTAATCCCTCTTTTGATTTGCTAAATATTTGGAATTGTTTCAACTTAATTTGTACACTATATCATGCATGATGTTGCATGGTCTAGTAGGTTAGAAAAATTCAATTTGGTACTTGAACTTTTTGGTTCAAGTTTGACAGTGAAATAACACAATAAAATGTAGGATTTTTGGTGACTTAATAGAAGTGTTGTTTTTATATTTGTAGTACTCTAACAATAAGAAGGATAATTAATGGGTAGAAGATATAATCACAAGGTTAAGGAGGGAGATTAGTAGTTAGTACGTATATGAGAAAATACTTGTATTCAAAAAACTTGGATTTCTTCACCTTCCATCACGAGAAAGTATTCCATCATCAAGGACCTGGCCCAATGGTATACTTCCTATCTCCCACATGGGAGGCAAGGTTCAAATCTTGGTGGAAGCATAATTTCAATATTGTTGGGGGAGGGGGGTTTGGGGCTTGTTGGGCCTCGGGTGAGTATTTTGTGCGAGGGTAGCCCAGAGGTAATTCATCTTACCACGGGTTCCCGAAAGGGGCCCAAAAAAAATAAAAATCACGAGAAACTATTCTCCCATACCCGGGATTGGGCGGAAGTTGCCCCTACCAGGGTAAAAAAGTAATTTCACGAATTAAAGCAAGGGCATGAGCGTAATTCCAAACCTCTTTCTATCTCCTCCCTTCACCTCCGCCAGAATCACAACAACCACTTCGTCTCTCTTCTACTTTCTCTCTCCTCAAATTTACCACCTCAACTTCCGCCGTTTTCCGAAGATGTTGATCTTTAGTTATCGTCGCTTCTTCTTCGTCTTCCTCTTCGGTCGATGATTTCGATTCCACTGATAATTCTCTATCTAAGGTTATCTTTAATTTCAATTTTGTTTTAATTTTACGTTTTTTTTTCTTGTTTTTTTTTTTTTTTTGGCTGTGTTTGTAATGTTGTGAAGGTTTTGACCTTATTACTTGCTGAATTGGTGTTCGCTGAAACTTTGAGTATTTTAATTTAGTTTGAGATCGGTAATTGTGTATGTGAATTGTGAGATTGAGGTTTTTCGTAGTGATTTTTTGAAGTAATCTGACTTCGGATTTTATTGCGAACTTTCATTAGTCTGGAATTTTTTGGTTCGTTTAGGTTTAAATTTGAGTAGAATAGAGAATATAGTGGTATGTAATATACGAGAGTAAACGTTGTGAAGTACATAGAAATGATATGGATTAATCCAGCTATTTTTAATATTATTAACTTTTAGTGCTCTTGAAGTAGTAAGTATTGTAAATATGTGGATGAATTTGATTAGCAAACTGGCCAGTATGAGAATTTTGGTGTCAACTGGTATATTCTGGGGGTAAATTGTTGAAGAGAGAGGAGATATGTTTGATTGGCGAAATCTGGTATTTGATGTTTATGGAATGGAATGCTTCGGTCTTGGGGCTAATAATAAGGAAAATAAGTTGAGATTAAGGGAAATTAGTTGAATTCACGACTTAAATAAGTTTCGACGAGGATTTGAAATTGATTTGAAGGAAGCAAACCAAGCATGTTGAACCTTAAAATTTAACAGTTTGTGTTTGTGTTACGGATTTAACCTTGATAGTTTAGGTTTTCTGAGCTTAAAATTTGGTAGAGTTTACAAGTTATTATCACATTTCAATTTATATCAGTTTAGTGTTAGAATATGGTTCTTATTTTCTATTTTATTTTTAATTGAGGTTCCTACATTTGCTTGATTGTTGATGAAAATGTGTATTCGGCTTTTTTTTAGCTTGATGAACCTTTTGGAGCTAATAAGAGAGGTTGTTAAAATATGTGATTGTCTACACTTTATAGTTCATCTATTTTTAATGCCTACTTTTGTTTATTTTTTTTCTTGTGAATCAAGATATGTCTTAACAGTGATCAGTTTGTGTTTGTGTTACGGATTTGCTTATTCTTCTCCTCCCCTCCCTTCGGTGTTTATTATGGTGATGAATGAAAGTGTGGCGGCGTAAATGAAACTTTTGGGTTTTTTTTTTTTGTGTATTTTGGGTTATCTCATGTACCAGCGTCTAGGTGAATGCATGAATGCTCTTCTAGTGTAACCACCAATTATCTTTAGTCGATTTGTATCTAATGCCTTGTTATTCATCTATCTATTCTTGTGAATATCATATTAAACAATGTGGCCTACATTTGATGTGCGGTTTTCTAATAATGTTTTTTGATAGCTGTTTTTTATTTTTGGAGTTTAATTTTAACATGTTATAAGAGATATAAAGGATTTGTCTTGTTCTTGGGTTATGTTATACTTGCACTTTCATAAGTATCTGATGATTGATGGTGATGTTAAGATTATAAATTAATAATGAACTGTCCAAGCTCATATATGAAAATGTACGGTCTGTTGTGTGTTAAAGATATATCAGTTGCAACTAGTTATTTTGTTGCAACTGTAAGTTTGTAGGACATTCTTGAGCAATAATATGATTCAGTTTTTTTTTTGTTGATTCAAATTATCACTATTCTTTGATTTTCAGCAAGAGAAGCCACTAGGGTCCATTTGAATTTTGTGCCAAGTAAGTGGCCCTTGCACCTTTCATTTTTGTTTATCATAGAACTGCTAAACTCCCTCCCTGAGAAGAGTTTCTTTTCTCATTATGAAGATGCAGGTTGTTGAAAATGACAGGTTAAGGAACGGGAACAGGGAAGCATTAACATCACTTAGGAAGATGGCTCGTACAACAAAAAGTAGTATTCCTTCTCCATTTGAGTCTATCATGAAAGAAATTGGAGGGCGTAGTTCTAAACCATTGGTTCAAGAAATTTGTCCAACCTGTGGAAATCATGGTGCCACTGAGAATATGTAGATGATGTTCCTTGGAACTGATGTCTTTGCTCAGGTCCCCTTTCATGCAGCTCATACTATATTAGAGGAAGGTGCGTTGTTGTGTTTCTCGTCTTGTGGCATTGTTAGGCTCCATTTGGTTATGTTATATGGAAAATAATTTATATTCAAAAAACATCTTCCAAGGGATGACACAATAATGGTTTAGTTTTTCTTTGTTTGGTTTGTTGCATGAAAAGTTGGAGAGAACTATAAGAATTGGAAATGAAAGGGGGAGGATTGATGGGAGGAACGAAAGAGGAAAGTGAAGAACTGAAAAATGTGACGTTCCTTAACAAACCAAACAAAAGAATATAAGGTCGGTGTTCCTAGAAAATGTTTTCCGCCTTATGACACTCCTTTAGACTACTTGTTTCTTTTTATTATTTTTTTCAAGAGACCACGATTTTCACTTAATTTGATTAGAATACCTTGTTATATAAAAATGCTATTTTAAGTTTCAATACTTTAAATTGAAATATCTTTTTGATGTTGTTGCAGATCAAGAACGACCGGACTCAGACTTGAAGGAGCTGCAGAATGTTGTGAAAGAGAAAACTCTGATAATTTCGGAAAAGGGTGCTCTTGCTGACAAGATTAGCCCGGGGTACTCTGATTCGTGTCTGCTTAAATTAACTATGTTTGACTCTGTACTCTGTATAATCTAATTTTGTACATCTTTAGGCTATGTTTAGTTCACCACCTTTATTCTTTTTTACCTAATGTAGTCTAAACTTCTTTTTAGTGTGTTATTATATGGACTTATTTTACTGATCCAATTGGACTCCTTTTTTCCTAATCTATTTATTCTTAACTTTTTCTTTTTCTAATTTGATTTGATTTGAATTTTTTGTTCCATCTGATTTCTTCTCAAGGAATTGTTTTTGTATAATCTGATCTAAGTTAAACTTATTACTTTATCTGATCTAAATATTCATGGATATTGGGATTCATCTCAATATATATAATTTTCAGTTAATTAAGGATATTAATAGTCAAAGTAGTACGTTAAGAGAGCATAAATTTAAATTGTTGCAAATTGTAATAAACAAAACAAATAAGTATTAATGTATATTAACAAATAATAATAATTGCATCCATAATAGTGCAATATTTTTAAGGAGTTGAAGGAAAAGGATTACGTAACATTCATTTCCTTATTTGTTACATTCATATCAGTAACCTTTATTATCATATCAGATTATATGAAATTTATATCAAAGAGTTTAATATGAATAATAATCAATTAGTAGCTAATAAGTACTCCCTCGGTGTTTTTTTTTATCCTTCTCACTTGGAATCTTGACACTATTCATACTTAGAGAGAATCTTCTCAATTATTTTCAATTTATAAGAAAAATTATAGTCATGTGGAGTCGCGCACAGGAAAATGAGAAGGATAAAAAAAATAGAGGGAGTAACAACTAGTGGCTAATAAGTGTTTCACTTAATTGCTAAGTTAGCTAATAAGTAACAACTTAGGTATATCAACTCATATTAAACTCATATGAAAATAAGAATTAACAATTAGTAGCTAGTTAGTTAAAATTAGTAGCTAACAAGTAACAATTAGTTGCTAATAAGAAGTGTTTCACGTAGTTGCGAAGGTAGCTAATAAGTTTCAACTCATATTCAACTCATATGAAGCTCATATATGAAAGTATTTAAGAGTGTGTAATGTAACCAACTATTATGTTATTATTAATAACCCTTCAAGTGGATTCATATCAGAGAGGGGTTAAATTATGTCCAAGATTGAGTAAATAATATCATAACATAACTCAATCATATCATTTTAAAAACTATTTTTTCCAATGATAAGTCGTGAAAGGAGTAATATGATTATTCAAGTCATAAGCCGTGAAAGTACTAATATGGTTATCACATAACTACAATTAAATGACTAAATGAAAAATTATCCCATTACTCCAATTGTTATAAAAATACCTAAGTCTAAGAATTATTACTACATTACTTTATTCCAATAATAAGCCGTGAAATGAGTAACATGATTATTCAAGTATTAATAAGCCGTCCAAGGACTAATATGTTATTACTTAAGTCAATTGATTATTACATCACTGTATTCACTTTATTCCAATTATAAGCCGTCAAAGGAATAAGGAGTTGGTATGCTAAGCCGTGAAAGACATGACTATGGTATTCGAATAAAGCCGTTATGAGATTAAGAGTAAGAGTGTTCCGACCGATTAATAGTATATGATGTTTAGGATATTATTAATAAAATTAGTCCAATTAATTGTATGGTTCCTTTCGATATGAAATATATTATGTATCCCAATTAATTTTTGGCTTCAACAAAGTAATTTATAGTTAATCATGAATTTGGTTTGATATCATATGTTGAGGTAATCATATCAAGTTGTGAGAAAATCATATCAACGGAACAGAATTCATATCAAGTTGTGAGAAAATCATATCAACCGGAAAAGAAATCATATCGAAGATTGAATCATAGCATAAACTATTAATTTCATGTTAATTAAAAAAATCATAACATAACGTATTATGTTACTATGTATAGTTTATTTGAGATTGTACTAGTTCCAAATAAATAGTTTTACATATGTTATATATATATGGATTATTTAACTAGAATAATGCAAAAAAATTCAACCAACATCCAATGGTATTATTTTGTCAAAATGCTTATAAATAACCCTTTGTTGTGTATTTTTTTGTTATTCATGAAAATTCTTCTATATCAATTTTCTTTTTCTCTCCAAAACTATTTTATCCTCTCAAAAAATTATCCACCTATTGTATTTTTAATGGATCCAGAACAAAATTTTCGCACTATATATTCTCATGACATATTAAGTAATTAACGTTATAGAAAAAAAACATAAAATAGATTAAATATAAAATAATATGTTAAACTTTTTGTAGAGAGTATGGAAAGAGCCTGAGGAATAAAGTGTAAAACTGGAATGAGTCTGAAGTAAGTCTGAAGAATAAAAAGTAGGTAAAAGTTAGTAGAAAGTTGATGTGGCATAGTCTGAAGGTTGGGATTGGGTCTGAAGGACAAACACGCCCGTTGTGGGCACCCCTGCCCACTAACAACTTTATATTAATAGAATATTGTGGAAAGCATTAAAATAATATTAATCCAAAAAGTGAACCCATATTTGTGTATTTGAAACTCATGTTTATGTATTTGAAACTCATGTTATTGTTAAATCAACCCCTATTTGTGTGTTTGAAACCCATATTATTGTTAGATCAACCAAACCTATGATCTCTGTCATAAAGCAAAAAGTTGCATTGATTTGCGTGTCCCATTCAGCTTTTTTCCCCAAAAAGTACAATTGGTTATTGATAAGAACCCCTGTTTATGTATTTGAAACCCTTGTTATTGTCAAATCAACCCATGTTTTTGTTAAATCAATCCCTGTTTGTGTATGTAAATATGCGAAATAACACAATTACCCCCGTTAGCGGGCAAATGTACCCCACTAACTATTAGCGTTTTATCACTCCTTAGTATTATTTTCTTTTTTATAATTGTATCCTGTGTTCAACCAATCATATCATAGCAAGTGTAAATCATATCATATGGAGTATAAATCATATGCAAACGTCTTCTAATCATATCATGAATGAAACTTTAAATTATTTTGCACACAACACTTGAATTTGTGGCGAGAGTTGATATTCACCATTTCAATTGTATAGTTTATAATTTAAAAGATAATTTAAATAACATAAGTATTAGTACAGAAGTTGATATGATTACTACACACTTTGATATGATTACTACAGAAGTTGATATGAGTACTATAGAAGATAATATGACTACTTTACACTTTTATATGAGTACTATACGGTTTGATATGGGTACTAGAAGGTTTGATATGTTCATTATACAACATAAGTCGAAGGTCGGAAGCTGTGTAAACCGTACCCAAAATTAGGGGGTCCAGAGAAACATTGTGGCGAGAGTTGATATTCACCATGTCAATTCTTTTATTTTCCAATTCAAATAGCATTTCCCGGATTTATTTTGGTTTCATATTCTTATTTATTTATAATGTAAGTGACATTATAATTTATATTATTATATAGTAGTTTCATATATATATACTCCCTCCGTTTCATTTTAATTGTTACACTTTGACATTTTACACTATTCACAAGTTGCACTTTGACCCTCATTTGTGATTTATACATGAATAAAAACATAGTCATGTGGGATCTTGTTAGATTCGTCTTAGTATGTATTTTATTAATATGTACTTTTTATAATTTTTACAAATACAAAATTAGAGATATATATCCTCAAAGTTTTGTATTGGCATGCGTGAAAAGTGTAAGTGTAACCATTAAAAAGAAACGGAGGGAGTATATGTCAATCCCAAAAATAAGTCTAAATTGTCCTTCGCATTTACTAGATCAAAATTATATTTTATTACTATTATGTGATAACCAATATATTTAAGAGTGTGTAATAAATTTTATTACTATTATATTATTACTAGTAACCCTTTAAGTAAATTCATATCATAGAGGGGTTAATTTATGTCCAAGATTGAGTAAATCATATCAAAAAATAACTCAATCATATTATTTAACTCAATCAGGACTAATATGATTATTACATAACTATAATTAAATGACTAAATGAAACATTATCCGATTAGTACATTTAAATGACTAAGTCGAAGAAATAACATTACTTTATTACAATAATAAGCCGTGAAACGAGTAATATGATTATTCAACTATAAGTCGTCAAAGGGCTAATATGATTATTCAAGTAATAAGCCATTTAATGAAATAAGGATTCATTTTACTCAGTTAAGCCGTGAAAAGGCAATTTAATAGTAATCTAATTAATATGTAATAAACAACACATGTAATAGTTTGTTATAACCATTGTTATTAAAGTCCCTATCCGAATTTTACGACCTATCATTTTACGACCGTTTGATTTTAAATGGTCCGATTCTATGTTCCGGAAGGACGTTTTTTATCCAGATCATATAAGAGTATATGTTCACTTTTAAATCATTTAACAAGCATACAATTCATATCATAATTCATATCAGATTGGAGTGAAATTATGTCCATCATTGATTGAATCATATCAAAACATCAGTCAGTCATATTATGTTCTTACTTATTTTAAAACATTATATACCTACTATAATATAAACTTATGAATTCATATAGTACTATATTATACATTCGAAGAGGATAATACATGTCAATCATATTATGTTGAAAATAAGTTATTATGAGTTACCTTTTATGCATTTTTCGTCAAACAAACTATTTATTGTATACGTATACTTTGTAGTTTATTGCGTTGTGCAGGTGTGCCCGAACACAACACATGGGCTCAAAATTACACTATAAAATTTCAATAGATCTTATTTTCTTATATCAATATATTTCCTTATTAGATTAGTTCACATCCTTATAAGTTGACATTAACAATTACATTTAACATATATATATATATATATATATATATATATATATATATATATATATATATATATATATATATATATATATATATATATAGGTGTGTCGTACACCTAACAAAAATAACCTAACTAATCCTTCTAACTATGTAGCAAGGTAAGTCAAGGTCGAATCCACAGGGACAAACGGTATCAAACACTAGAAATCTCGACTCAATTTAACTAAGCAAGTGACAAACAATGGTGAAAAGATGTTGAACTAAGAATAATGCTAAATTATGACAACTATTAGAACACACGAGGTAAAATCAATCAATAAAGACATCTAGAATTAAGTATCCCCTCTAGCACGAATAATACCTGAATAATTCCCATCCCAATAAGCATAATCAATGATTCAAGAGTAGTAATGCACTCTATAACTACCAAAGATCTCTCCCGAGTACCTATGGCTACTCTAAACAAGCAATCAAACCTATTCCCATGGAATCATGCAAGAAAGAGACATTAAGCATGGCATCACAAATAAATTCCTAGTAATCCTATCTACTTATTCCCATAGAGATATTCATACTTTTGATTAAATCAACAAATTCATCTAGATTCAATTCCCATTGAAAACAAGATATAATGAATCAATTCAAAATCACCTATCCCTAGTATGATAATGAAATTAAGCACAATTCAATCAAACAAGAACAATTAATCACATCAAATTGGGATTATGGGAGGGATTCATGCATTAGTCATTGCTAGGGTTCAACTTAACCCTAGATTATAAAACTACTCAATCATAATTGAAATAACAAAGCAATTGATAATTAAATTGAAAGACATAATAATAATAAGGAAAAGAGGAAAAGTAGAAAAACTTAGTCTTTACTTCAATGGATCAAACTTGTAGAATTCAAGGTTTCAATAATGGAGTTTCCTCTCAAAAGCTCTCTAAAAAGTAGTACTATCTTTTTCTAATCTTTAAAAACTACTCAAAAGTATCTTTAATAAAACCTAAAAATCGTTTACAAAAACTAAAAAAGGAAACAATTAAAATCGCGGAAATCGGGTGAAGAACAGCTTGCACGGGCAAGCAGAAAAGCGCACGGGCGTGCGCCTTAGTGCACGGGCAAGCGAGAAGTTGCTTGGGCGTGCACGCGAGACGTAACGTTTTGTTGGTTGCATTCCACGGATCCGCACGGGCAAGCGATAGGTTGCTTGGGCGTGCGCCTAGGTGCACGGGCAAGCGGAATCTTGCTTGGGCGTGCACGTGAGACAGAATGATTTCTCCTTTCTTCCAGTAGATTTGCACGGGCAAGCAGCTATATGCTTGGGCGTGCGCCATAGTGCATGGGCAAGCGAAATCTTGCGTGGTCCCGCAAAGATAACATTCTTCAATATCATCATTCCTTCAACCCCAAAGCACTCAAACTCATCTTCTCGCATCCGAGGACCACCAATTAGACCATCTACGAACCATCTTAGCTTCTCTTAGTCACAATCGGCCTCAAGAACCCGAAAATCACATAAAAAGAGCCGAAAGTATCTCGAAATAACACAATGGTTCAAAAGAATGCTCAAATCATGCAATTAGACCTAAGATGCACTAAAAACTACATGAAAATGAGACTTAAGACCTACTTAAATGCAACTAAAAACCGACTTATCAAACTCCCCCAAGCTAAACTATTGCTTGTCCTCAAGCAATCCAAACTAAAAAATCAAGGAAGGAGTTCAATAGCCGCCTCAAGCAAAGGATTCATGTCAATTTTCAAAACCAATTCAAACATATTTCAAAGTTATCATGGTAGAAAACAATCAAACCTCATAGTATAACACAAGGAAAAGCAACCATCTTACCACAAGTTCTCCCCTAAGCTTGACTCAATCATGAATATAGTAGCCCTCACTTTAGTCGTGCACAATATCTCTCATGTGTATAAAAAGGGTCAGATGATCGCTCAAGACTCCATTCCATTGACTACATCCTACCATAAGCTTGCATATCTTCTCACTCTCCACCGCTACGGGACTACGTTACATGCAAAGAATCATGAGGACTTCATATGGGTTGTAGCGAAGGCTTAAGGTATGGGTATGGAAATTAAAGTTTTTGGAAAGTGGTGCTCAAAGGGGAAAGTGAAGCTTTTCAAACACCTTTGACAACAATTACCAAACTCCAATCACAAACATTCCAATTGCACTTCATATTTTTTTTCATTAACTGAACCATAACTCCTCAAATAGAAACTCCAATTTCCTTTTATTGTATACTAAAGACATAAATCACAATCTTTTTTTTTTTTTTTTTCATTTTGCTTTTTTTTTCGAAGGATTTAACCAAAATCATCTATAGAGGAAATTAATAGGAGTATTAAAAGTAACTCTGAGGAAATGAACTCAACACAGATCATGAGTTCTAACTAAGCATTATATCACATCAAACACCACAACAAATCTCCAATATCACAACTTAACTACCATCAACATAGCTTCACAATCCCCTAGGTAGGACAAGGTAAAGGGTTAGAGATGTAGCTAACAAAAGAATCAGGCTAGGCTCACAAGGGTGACAAAAAGGAGTAATCGATGTAGGTGGCATTTGGCTATGTAGCTCAGAAATAAACAATTGCTTCAATCATATTCAATGCATAAACAAGTCAATGCGGTTTCAAGGAGTATCAATGCAAGTTCTAGAGAATAGTCGTCAAGGAAGAGCATCACACACAAAAGAAAGAAGACTGAAAAGATGTCAGTCTATAAGGCATAAGAACATCCTCACTAGGTTGTAGCTACCAACAATGATCTAATCGCACATAGGAGAGACCAATCTTACCACAAACCAATCAATTCCTTGTTAACTATGAGATTCTCAAAAACATTTTTTCTATTTTCACAAGCACATGCATAGATCTTTGCTATCATTGGGGGACTACTCCTAATTTAAATGCAACCTAAATGCAAAAACTACTATGCAAATGATATGCAAGATGCATCCTGAAAATGAAACTAAATGCAAAAACGGGAAATAAGGAATGCCTAAATGATGACGAATATGTACGCATGGTGTGATATATATCCCTCCCCCAAGCTAAATGGCACAATGTCCTCAATGTGCAATAAAAAGCATGCAAAGAGAAGGGATAAAGGAAACTCAAGGATCAGGAGGAGCATCATGCATGGGATGATCGCTGGAGCGGCCCGGTGTCCATCCTTGCGATATGTGCCATGCGCGAAGATCGCGGAGCAACTCGGGAACATCACCAAAGGTGGACTGGAAAGCCTGGTACTGAGAGGTCATCACATCCACAGAACGCTGCATAGCTGCAACAGAATCAGTGTGAGACTGATGGAGCAGTTGAACCTCTGTACGAAGGCTCCTAATATCTCCTCTAAGAGCATCAAGGTGGTCAACATAAGGGGGTACTGGAGGCTCGTCAGCCTGAGTAGACGACCCTGGAGCATGGCTTGGCTCGCCGCTCGGTTCCTCAACAGGAACCCAAGGAAAGTCAGGAGCAAAGAGCCAGTTCTGCGGGTCGTAGATGACGGTGCGCTCCGGGTTTGGAAGGTAAGCATAGGGACGTTGCCCAACCTTCCAAACATACCCATCTGCAGTAGCCTCATTGGCTATCCAACCCATGGTCTGGAAAGCCTTCAAATCAAGTCTCGTGCTGCCGGGTATGACCTGCTGACCTGTCAAATCAACACCAAAGGAAAGAGCAATCACAGAAATCATACCACCTATAGCAATTTCACCCCGAGACTTGGCAACCTCATCAAAATGATCCATAAGCCAAATAGCGGGGTTCAAGAAACTGGCTCCATCGACAAGGCACCACAAAATAAAAAGCTCACGAGAGGTGACAACCCCGGCACTATCTCCCCTAGCAAAAAGAGTCAAAGAAAGAAAGCGATGGGTTGTACGGAGGCCGGGGCTAACAATCCAGAAGCCTTAGCACGCTGGGGATAATAGACAGCTTGACCCGTGATCAAGTTCCAAAATGTATTATCATCAAAGCGCTCAGGTCGATTAGAATGGGGGCCATATGAACCCTCGGTAGGCCAACCAAAAATGGCATTTAACTGGTTTCTGCTCAATTGCCTAGACTCATTCATGAGCTGAAAGGAGATGGAACGAGGGTTCTTAGTGGTAGAACGAACGACCTCTAAGGTAGAGAGAAATTCCAATGTAATGCGCTTGTAAGAGAGGGCATGCATGTTGAGGAATTGTTGCCAACCTACAGAGTAGAACAATTGTTGGAGGTCGCCATCTATGCCTAGTTCAATGGCTATTTCAGGATCATAGAAGCGAGTGGCGCGAAGGCGACGACCACTAAGGACACGAAAGCGCTCTAGGTGAGCCGCACAAGTGAATTGAATGCCTAGGGTGTCCAAAGGAGGTGGTTCAATGGCGGGTGGAGGAGGTGGAGTGGAGGGCACATTGGTGGGAGGAGTACGGGTGTTTCGAGATGGGAAGAGGAGGTGCGTCGGGCAGGGTTCGCTCTAGAAGATGGCTTAGGAGGCATGATGACTCACGAAGGAGGCAACAAACAAGGGAAGACACAACCAACAAATTCACAATAGCGCCACCCAATGATAAATTCCCAACCAAAAAAAACACCAACTAAATCTTCAGTGCAATGAATCCAATGTCAAGAAGAACAATAGCACTAACAATTCAACTCCACAAGTGATCAATTCACCACTAAGAACTTCGTAAAGTTTTAGGCACTAGCCAACACAAAAGATGTTCAAAATTGAGCAAGAAATCAAGAAATTACACCCAACAAGCAAGTAATCAACCCACAAATCAATGTCAAGCAAATAGTGCAATGAAATTCAAAGAGAAAAATCAAAAACACTAAAAGAGAGAAAAGAGAGTGGAAATAGTATACCAAACTTGAGGTGGGTGTTTAATACCCGCAATGGATCCGTTCTTCACTTCCAAAAGGATTAGAGATGCTTCCTTGCTACCCAAATTTCTTCAATTTCGAACCACAAATAAATCCCCAAATTGATTTCAAAGTTAGGGTTTTCAGAATTTTTGAATGAGAGAAGGGAGAAAGAAGGATGGAAAGAGGAGAAGAGGAGGTGTGAAGGTCGCCGGTGGGGCGGTGAGTTGTCCCCTGCAACGGCGCCAAAATTTGATAGGCGTGTCATACACCTAACAAAAATAACCTAACTAATCCTTCTAACTATGTAGCAAGGTAAGTCAAGGTCGAATCCACAGGGACAAACGGTATCAAACACTAGAAATCTCGACTCAATTTAACTAAACAAGTGACAAACAATGGTGAAAAGATGTTGAACTAAGAATAATGCTAAATTATGACAACTATTAGAACACACAAGGTAAAATCAATCAATAAAGACATCTAGAATTAAGTATCCCCTCTAGCACGAATAATACCTGAATAATTCCAATCCCAATAAGCATAATCAATGATTCAAGAGTAGTAATGCACTCTATAACTACCAAAGATCTCTCCCGAGTACCTATGGCTACTCTAAACAAGCAATCAAACCTATTCCCATGGAATCATGCAAGAAAGAGACATTAAGCATGGCATCACAAATAAATTCCTAGTAATCCTATCTACTTATTCCCATAGAGATATTCATACTTTTGATTAAATCAACAAATTCATCTAGATTCAATTCCCATTGAAAACAAGATATAATGAATCAATTCAAAATCACCTATCCCTAGTATGATAATGAAATTAAGCACAATTCAATCAAACAAGAACAATTAATCACATCAAATTGGGATTATGGGAGGGATTCATGCATTAGTCATTGCTAGGGTTCAACTTAACCCTAGATTATAAAACTACTCAATCATAATTGAAATAACAAAGCAATTGATAATTAAATTGAAAGACATAATAATAATAAGGAAAAGAGGAAAAGTAGAAAAACTTAGTCTTTACTTCAATGGATCAAACTTGTAGAATTCAAGGTTTCAATAATGGAGTTTCCTCTCAAAAGCTCTCTAAAAAGTAGTACTATCTTTTTCTAATCTTTAAAAACTACTCAAAAGTATCTTTAATAAAACCTAAAAATCGTTTACAAAAACTAAAAAAGGAAACAATTAAAATCGCGGAAATCGGGTGAAGAACAGCTTGCACGGGCAAGCAGAAAAGCGCACGGGCGTGCGCCTTAGTGCACGGGCAAGCGAGAAGTTGCTTGGGCGTGCACGCGAGACAGAACGTTTTGTTGGTTGCATTCACAGATCTGCACGGGCAAGCGATAGGTTGCTTGGGCGTGCGCCTAGGTGCACGGGCAAGCGGAATCTTGCTTGGGCGTGCACGTGAGACAGAATGATTTCTCCTTTCTTCCAGTAGATTTGCACGGGCAAGCAAACTATATGCTTGGGCGTGCGCCATAGTGCATGGGCAAGCGAAATCTTGCGTGGTCCCGCAAAGATAACATTCTTCAATATCATCATTCCTTCAACCCCAAAGCACTCAAACTCATCTTCTCGCATCTGAGGACCACCAATTAGACCATCTACGAACCATCTTAGCTTCTCTTAGTCACAATCGGCCTCAAGAACCTGAAAATCACATAAAAGAGCCGAAAGTATCTCGAAATAACACAATGGTTCAAAAGAATGCTCAAATCATGCAATTAGACCTAAGATGCACTAAAAACTACATGAAAATGAGACTTAAGACCTACTTAAATGCAACTAAAAACCGACTTATCAAACTCCCCAAGCTAAACTATTGCTTGTCCTCAAGCAATCCAAACTAAAAAATCAAGGAAGGAGTTCAATAGCCGCCTCAAGCAAAGGATTCATGTCAATTTTCAAAACCAATTCAAACATATTTCAAAGTTATCATGGTAGAAAACAATCAAACCTCATAGTATAACACAAGGAAAAGCAACCATCTTACCACAAGTTCTCCCCTAAGCTTGACTCAATCATGAATATAGTAGCCCTCACTTTAGTCGTGCACAATATCTCTCATGTGTATAAAAAGGGTCAGGTGATCGCTCAAGACTCCATTCCATTGACTACATCCTACCATAAGCTTGCATATCTTCTCACTCTCCACCGCTACGGGACTACGTTACATGCAAAGAATCATGAGGACTTCATATGGGTTGTAGCGAAGGCTTAAGGTATGGGTATGGAAATTAAAGTTTTTGGAAAGTGGTGCTCAAAGGGGAAAGTGAAGCTTTTCAAACACCTTTGACAACAATTACCAAACTCCAATCACAAACATTCCAATTGCACTTCATATTTTTTTTCATTAACTGAACCATAACTCCTCAAATAGAAACTCCAATTTCCTTTTATTGTATACTAAAGACATAAATCACAATCTTTTTTTTTTTTTTTTTCATTTTGCTTTTTTTTTCGAAGGATTTAACCAAAATCATCTATAGAGGAAATTAATAGGAGTATTAAAAGTAACTTCCGAGGAAATGAACTCAACACGGATCATGAGTTCTAACTAAGCATTATATCACATCAAACACCACAACAAATCTCCAATATCACAACTTAACTACCATCAACATAGCTTCACAATCCCCTAGGTAGGACAAGGTAAAGGGTTAGAGATGTAGCTAACAAAAAGAATCGTGCTAGGCTCACAAGGGTGACAAAAAGGAGTAATCGATGTAGGTGGCATTTGGCTATGTAGCTCAGAAATCAACAATTGCTTCAATCATATTCAATGCATAAACAAGTCAATGCGGTTTCAAGGAGTATCAATGCAAGTTCTAGAGAATAGTCGTCAAGGAAGAGCATCACACACAAAGAAAGAAGACTCGAAAAGATGTCGAGTCTATAAGGCATAAGAACATCCTCACTAGGTTGTAGCTACCAACAATGATCTAATCGCACATAGGAGAGACCCAATCTTACCACAAACCAATCAATTCCTTGTTAACTATGAGATTCTCAAAAACATTTTTTCTATTTTCACAAGCACATGCATAGATCTTTGCTATCATTGGGGGACTACTCCTAATTTAAATGCAACCTAAATGCAAAAACTACTATGCAAATGATATGCAAGATGCATCCCGAAAATGAAACTAAATGCAAAAACGGGAAATAAGGAATGCCTAAATGATGACGAATATGTACGCATGGTGTGATATATATCCCTCCCCCAAGCTAAATGGCACAATGTCCTCAATGTGCAATAAAAAAGCATGCAAAGAGAAGGGATAAAGGAAACTCAAGGATCGGGAGGAGCATCATGCATGGGATGATCGGTTGGAGCGGCCGGTGTCCATCCTTGCGATATGTGCCATGCGCGAAGATCGCGGAGCAACTCGGGAACATCACCAAAGGTGGACTGGAAAGCCCGGTACCGAGAGGTCATCACATCCACGTAACGCCGCATAGCCGCAATGAGAATCGGTGTGAGAGCGATGGAGCGGTTGAACCTCGCATCGAAGGCTCCTAATATCTCCTCTAAGAGCATCAAGGTGGTCAACATAAGGGGGTACTCGGAGGCTCGTCGGCTGAGTAGACGACCCCCGGAGCATGGCTTGGCTCGCCGCTCGGTTCCTCAACGGGAACCCAAGGAAAGTCGGGAGCAAAGAGCCGGTTCGCGGGGTCGTAGATGACGGTGCGCTCCCGGGTTTGGAAGGTAAGCATAGGGACGTTGCCCAACCTTCCAAACATACCCATCTGCGGTAGCCTCATTGGCTATCCAACCCATGGTCCGGAAAGCCTTCAAATCAAGTCTCGTCTTCTTAGGGTATGACCCGCCGACTGTCAAATCAACACCAAAGGAAAGAGCAATCACGTAAATCATACCACCTATAGCAATTTCACCCCGAGACTTGGCAACCTCATCAAAATGATCCATAAGCCAAATAGCGGGGTTCAAGAAACTGGCTCCATCGACAAGGCACCACAAAATAAAAAGCTCACGAGAGGTGACAACCCCGGCACTATCTCCCCTAGCAAAAAGAGTCAAAGAAAGAAAGCGATGGGTTGTACGGAGGCCGGGGCTAACAATCCAGAAGCCTTAGCACGCGGGGATAATAGGCTGACTTGACCCGTGATCAAGTTCCAAAATGTATTATCATCAAAGAGCTCGGAGTCGATTAGAATGGGGGCCATATGAACCCTCGGTAGGCCAACCAAAAATGGCATTTAACTGGTTTCTGCTCAATTGCCTAGACTCATTCATGAGCTGAAAGGAGATGGAACGAGGGTTCTTAGTGGTAGAACGAACGACCTCTAAGGTAGAGAGAAATTCCAATGTAATGCGCTTGTAAGAGAGGGCATGCATGTTGAGGAATTGTTGCCAACCTACAGAGTAGAACAATTGTTGGAGGTCGCCATCTATGCCTAGTTCAATGGCTATTTCAGGATCATAGAAGCGAGTGGCGCGAAGGCGACGACCACTAAGGACACGAAAGCGCTCTAGGTGAGCCGCACAAGTGAATTGAATGCCTAGGGTGTCCAAAGGAGGTGGTTCAATGGCGGGTGGAGGAGGTGGAGTGGAGGGCACATTGGTGGAGGGAGTACGGGTGTTTCTGAGATGGGAAGAGGAGGTGCGTCGGGCAGGGTTCGCTCTAGAAGATGGCTTAGGAGGCATGATGACTCACGAAGGAGGCAACAAACAAGGGAAGACACAACCAACAAATTCACAATAGCGCCACCCAATGATAAATTCCCAACCAAAAAAAACACCAACTAAATCTTCAGTGCAATGAATCCAATGTCAAGAAGAACAATAGCACTAACAATTCAACTCCACAAGTGATCAATTCACCACTAAGAACTTCGTAAAGTTTTAGGCACTAGCCAACACAAAAGATGTTCAAAATTGAGCAAGAAATCAAGAAATTACACCCAACAAGCAAGTAATCAACCCACAAATCAATGTCAAGCAAATAGTGCAATGAAATTCAAAGAGAAAAATCAAAAACACTAAAAGAGAGAAAAGAGAGTGGAAATAGTATACCAAACTTGAGGTGGGTGTTTAATACCCGCAATGGATCCGTTCTTCACTTCCAAAAGGATTAGAGATGCTTCCTTGCTACCCAAATTTCTTCAATTTCGAACCACAAATAAATCCCCAAATTGATTTCAAAGTTAGGGTTTTCAGAATTTTTGAATGAGAGAAGGGAGAAAGAAGGATGGAAAGAGGAGAAGAGGAGGTGTGAAGGTCGCCGGTGGGCGATGAGTTGTCCCCTGCAACGGCGCCAAAATTTGATAGGCGTGTCATACACCTAACAAAAATAACCTAACTAATCCTTCTAACTATGTAGCAAGGTAAGTCAAGGTCGAATCCACAGGGACAAACGGTATCAAACACTAGAAATCTCGACTCAATTTAACTAAACAAGTGACAAACAATGGTGAAAAGATGTTGAACTAAGAATAATGCTAAATTATGACAACTATTAGAACACACAAGGTAAAATCAATCAATAAAGACATCTAGAATTAAGTATCCCCTCTAGCACGAATAATACCTGAATAATTCCAATCCCAATAAGCATAATCAATGATTCAAGAGTAGTAATGCACTCTATAACTACCAAAGATCTCTCCCGAGTACCTATGGCTACTCTAAACAAGCAATCAAACCTATTCCCATGGAATCATGCAAGAAAGAGACATTAAGCATGGCATCACAAATAAATTCCTAGTAATCCTATCTACTTATTCCCATAGAGATATTCATACTTTTGATTAAATCAACAAATTCATCTAGATTCAATTCCCATTGAAAACAAGATATAATGAATCAATTCAAAATCACCTATCCCTAGTATGATAATGAAATTAAGCACAATTCAATCAAACAAGAACAATTAATCACATCAAATTGGGATTATGGGAGGGATTCATGCATTAGTCATTGCTAGGGTTCAACTTAACCCTAGATTATAAAACTACTCAATCATAATTGAAATAACAAAGCAATTGATAATTAAATTGAAAGACATAATAATAATAAGGAAAAGAGGAAAAGTAGAAAAACTTAGTCTTTACTTCAATGGATCAAACTTGTAGAATTCAAGGTTTCAATAATGGAGTTTCCTCTCAAAAGCTCTCTAAAAAGTAGTACTATCTTTTTCTAATCTTTAAAAACTACTCAAAAGTATCTTTTATAAAACTTAAAAATTGTTTACAAAAACTAAAAAAGGAAACAATTAAAATCGCGGAAATCGGGTGAAGAACAGCTTGCACGGGCAAGCAGAAAAGCGCACGGGCGTGCGCCTTAGTGCACGGGCAAGCGAGAAGTTGCTTGGGCGTGCACGCGAGCATAACGTTTTGTTGGTTGCATTCACGAGATCCGCACGGGCAAGCGATAGGTTGCTTGGGCGTGCGCCTAGGTGCACGGGCAAGCGGAATCTTGCTTGGGCGTGCACGTGAGATGAATGATTTCTCCTTTCTTCCGGTAGATTTGCACGGGCAGCAACTATATGCTTGGGCGTGCGCCATAGTGCATGGGCAAGCGAAATCTTGCGTGGTCCCGCAAAGATAACATTCTTCAATATCATCATTCCTTCAACCCCAAAGCACTCAAACTCATCTTCTCGCATTTGAGGACCACCAATTAGACCATCTACGAACCATCTTAGCTTCTCTTAGTCACAATCGGCCTCAAGAACCTGAAAATCACATAAAAGAGCCGAAAGTATCTCGAAATAACACAATGGTTCAAAAGAATGCTCAAATCATGCAATTAGACCTAAGATGCACTAAAAACTACATGAAAATGAGACTTAAGACCTACTTAAATGCAACTAAAAACCGACTTATCAATATATATATACATATACATATACATATATATATATATACATATACATATATATATATATACATATATATATATATATATAATCGGGTCAAAAGAGGGCCAAAGACTTATGCACCCTTGTTTAATTACATGAAATGCATATACTACAAAAAATATATACCTACGTCCAATGTTGTCAGGATCGCGATCCTACTTTGGATCATGAGGGGCTAGCAGGATCGGATCGTAGGAACGAATAGTAGGATCGTAAGATCCTACGAATATTGAAAAATTAAGTCGATTCTAGCTAATTTACTTGTACGTTTCTCATACTTGAAGTTAAATGATGCTAAAAACTTGTTATTTATCTAAAAATAGTTGATATTACATCCGAAAATCCAAACATACAATAACAATAGTTTAAAAACAAAACAAATAGTATATAAAATGTTAACAATACTAAACTACCGATACAAAGAATATCTCTACCAAACTAGGAATATCCCTTTCTTGATTCCACCAGCATGCACAACCTGGCAATATTTACACTTCAGTTTCCTAAAGTCCTGCCTGTAGAAGCATTTTTTTTCTCTTTTTATTTACCAGATGAAGTGACATTTTCTAAGCACAAAAAAAGTTAAAATAATTAAACAGATATTGAGATTAGAGAAATGAATTAAGCTAACAAATAGAAGAGAAGTTGAAATAACGGAATCAATCGAAACATTAAATAAGTTAATAATGCAGCAACAAGATCAGCTCACAATCACCAAACAATCTAATTTAAATGACGCCAAGTCAAACTCTTAAACATGGCAGCAACAAGATCAGCTCACAAACAATCACCAAACAACAAAATCAACAAGTAGTAAGAAAAAGTAGTTGAAAAAGTAAAAAAAAGAAAAGCCAACAGAAGAGAAAATTCACTCGTGCAGATAGAATAGAAGATAGATTAACTGAACAAATTATATAGCTTGGAGCACGGGAAAATCGCGAAGACAAGGAGGCAGCTCATTCACACCTCCCTGCCCCTGCTGATGCCCACCCTCCTCACACTCTTCATCACCTTCCTGGTCACCCTGAAAATGCTCACCATCAAACGCCTCCCGCGGCTCAAAAAACTGGTCATCATGCTCCTCTCATCCTGCCCAGCCTCATGATCAGTCGCATGCCCGGCCTCACAACAACGTCCACAACATTTCCAACAAAAAAAACTTTGCAAATTACTTACGTTAATAAGTTCCAGTAAATTCAAACACCTTAACAACTAACACTACTACATAAATGGTCTATTGCAACCCCTAAAAACCGTTGCAATAGACCCGTTAACCGTTGCAATAGAGCTATTGCAACGGTTAGACAACCGTTGCTGTTGCTGCCCTTGCATTAGCTCTAAAGCAACGGTCTTGAACACCTAATGCAACGGCCAATTGTAACACCAATAAACCGTTGCAATAGATCTAATGCAACACATGTTTATTGTCTAATGCAACGCCTCTATGGTATCCCATGGACCGTTGCATTACATATGATGCAACACATCATTTCAAAGTCTAATGCAACGCCTGTGTGGTATACAAATAACCGTTGCAATTTCCTTTTTTATTGCATATTTAGGCTACTGCAACGGATCTATAAATATGTATACCTGTTAATTTGATGTTGATGCAGAGCTAAAATAATTCTAAAAATTCTAAATAATCCTGATGATACAAATTTAGATTTCCAAAAAGACCCATAAATATATTCAATATCATCCAATAGTTTGAAGATTTACAATACCAAGTACTTAATATAGTACTATCATATATATAACAAATCCCAATAGAAGTTGATCACCAAAACATATTTACTTCCAACCTAAAATATATATGTACCAAAAAATATCTAATTCTAGCGTAAATATATTACCAAAAAATAAGATTACTAGCTAGTTGCCTAATTAATTCCAATTCCATGCTCCACATTTAAGCGAGCTCCCCAACCAACGCGCGATACCAATTGTTCTTCATGTGATACATTTTCCGCTACTTCATGTACCTATAGAATTATATAAAAGTTATCAATATGAGTAAATCAACAAATTAGTGGATATTGTTTTTAGTACTCCACTAGAAACTCTTCATTCCTTCGTAAACAATTGATCCATGTTCATAACAAAAGAAATTACTTCATACTACTTCACAGAGAGGAAGAAAGTAATTATTCTCAACACTAATATCTTGAAAATGCGAGTTGCGAAAACAATGTGGAACCACAAATAACATAATCACTCGGGAAGCTACGCATATAAGTATGAAGTCCAAGTTCTTGATTAATAGCTTCATCTTGTCCCGACCCCCAAAAAGACAAATGTTCATGACAATTTCATTGATACAGTTCCAACACAGAGCACTAAACTACTTATCTTCTGAGAAATTTCAGCCTTCCTAGTTCCTAATGATTTTAACCAAATTGACAAGTTATATGGCTTTTGAGAACAGTATTTGGATATCTGGACCAAATGTACTTTAAGAACCAATCAACTCAAGTGTCCAGAAAGAAGCTAATGAGACCCATAAGTAACAGAAATTCAGAGCGCTACTTCTCATATTCTTGGATCAGATTCATTTGTCGGACTTTTGGTTTTCGAAAAAACCCGTGAGTTACCCTCTTTCACCTCTCTCATGATATGTACTTCTTTCCAGCTTTTCTGCCTCCGGTAATCTTTATCTTCATTCTTCAATAGTTCAGCACATCAATCATTCATGGAATCATTCATTACCTTTGTTTTTTTAATAGGAATCATTCAGTACTGATATATTTAGTGTTAGATTTTCACCTCTACTGCTTGCATCTGAATATTACAATGAAGGTTGTTATTTCCTCTTGTTTCTCTTATTCTCTCTCCTGCAAAAGAATCCAATTTATCCAAGTTCGTCCATCTTGAATCGCTAAATAATTTGGTTTTGCTCATCACTAGTTTGTTTCATGCCTTCAATTTATTCTTAAGACTTCATCACTCATTTATTTAGTGAGTAACTAGCAAAAGAGTTTGATTCATAAAAAAAGATGAAGTATTTTTTGAATTTTGTAACAACATAGATTACTAACTGATAGATTTTGTGAAATTTTTGTCATTCTTGAACCTCATATAGTCATACTTCATGTCTTGCAATTGTAAATAAAAGCTTTATTTTTTTCATGAAATCAATACTTTATCACCCATTTTATAATTACAAGCGACAATTTACAATATTCAATAGCTGTAAATGACTCTTAATATAAGAAGATCACACTTTGACATGAAAAATTAGAATTCAAAGCAAAATGCACCCAAATAAATTTAAAGTAAGAAATTCAAGAGAAAAAAAAAACTAACCAATTATAATCACACTCATATAACCAATCAACCCAAATCCTTTCAATTATACGCATTATTTGCAATCAAGTTCCTGATAATATTCTGAACTTACAAATGAAACTAAATCCAATGAACAGAGAGATTGGAAAGGGTAGTACCTCATAGAGCAAAGAGAGGATGGAGAAGAAAGCAGTAACAACACCGCCACCAGCATCGCCGGCGCGCGGAGGCGCCAGCCGCACAAACCGAGGAGAGGGAGGATGGGAGCAGCAACATCAAGCGAGAGGAGAGAGAAAGGTGCGAGCAGGGAATTACACACAACAGGGAGGGGGAGAACTAAGATCCGGCAACGGCGACGGGCACCAGCGTGGTCGGCAAGTAACATGGCGGCATCACGGGGGTCCAGCGGTGTGAGGCGTCGCGAGCAGCGGCGAAACAGAGCAGCGAACAGGCGAGGAGACAGAGAAAACGCGAGCTGCACGGTGAGCTCCGGCGAGCTTGGGGCTCCGGCGAGAAGGCAGGATGGTGCGAGTGAGATGGTGATGTTGGCGCGGAGCCGCGAGGGAGAGAGAAGAGGGAGATCGGGGGAGAGGTGAGTGGGGTTTGGGGTTTGGGTCTCCACGGGGGAGGAGAGAGAGGTTAAGTGAGGGTTTGAGGGTTTTAGTCATTAACCGGCAACAAAAAAAGTGTTAGGGATTTTAGAATTTTTGGGGAAATAGAGAGGGAAAGCACATCAGCGCACTTATTGCTAATCCAACACCGTTGCATTAGCTATTAGGATAATGCAACCAGGGGCGGATCCAGGATCCAAAGTCAGGGGTAGCGTAATTTTGCAATACTATCTACTACGCTCCAAGTAAAATAAATGAAGCTAAAACATACAGTAATTACGGAGTAACTTTTTTTTTTTTTTTTGAATAAGGTAAGTAGAAACCTTGACAAGTTGGGGGGAACAAAGGGGATCCCAACTTGCCAAGGGTGAAAATCGATCCCAGGACCTCCTGGAACCGGGAGGGAAGCTCTAACCACTAGGCTATCCCTCACTCTCAATTACGGATTAACTTACATAATGCAGAAATTTCAATCATTATCAACTTTCAACATTACTATCTACTACGCATCACCTATAAGACTTCAACTTTAATTGGAGTCTACATCTTTTAATTTAAGCAAAACATCATTTTACAACTCTCAACAAAATTGAGCAGCTTTACATCATAACATATCATAGCCTCAAGTCCTTAACCATCTCCCACGGCTGCAAAGTCAAGGCTATATACATTGGGTACAGAGAGAACAAGAAGACAATTAAGTGAAAGCTCTTACCATAAGTTCAACATATTGCAAAATTGCTTCTATGCAATTCATATACTCCCACAATTACAAATTTGTTACTATGGTCTACGGTGGTTGCTACAGCGGCAAAGAACAACAACAACAAAGCCTTAGTCTCGAATGATTTGGGGTCGGCTAACACGAACCGTCATAGAGAATCGTTTCGCGACAATAACTACGGCGGGTGGCAGTTACTACTTACTATACTAATCGTATTCTCCTTCCCACTTAACCCTTCCACATTCCTCTAATAGAATTATACTATAATGTAAGATGATATCACGTTATATAAACAATGTAGGATTATACTAGCGATGGCAAAATATGAGTCATTTTACAATATCAATGCAATTATAACTCCAATGAAAATGTCTTAGATTTTGATCACACTAATTAATAAACCTAAAAGCGTAAAAACAACAAGTCAATAAACTTACCAACCAAGCACGGGACACGAAACCAACCGAGAAATCGAGATAAAATTAGGCAAATTCACAAAACAATCAATAAAACCACCGCCATTAACAACCACCTCATCATTAATTTTCTCTCTCCTCTCATCCGAGGGTTTCTCAACAAACCCTAACTTGATCGGAAACTCCATTTTCGCCTTAAATTAATCCCCCAAAATCAAATATTCACTAAAAATTGTTTCCACAATTACAATAAACTAACAATAATTCACTCATAAATCCTTAACTAACGTACAATTAGAAATTAAAATTCACTAACAATTGAAATTCACTAGGCGGCAGAAATGAAGTACTAAACCATCAAAGAAGATTCAATAACAATTAAAAAGCAGATCCAGAGTATCGAACCATCAAAGAAAATGAAAAAAAACCTCAATCGAAGAAGCAAGAACGTTGAAGAACGAAAAGGGCAATCCAAGTCGAAGTCTTGTCAATCGTGCTTGCGTAATCGAAGCCGAAGAGGGAAAGAGTTTGAGTGCGGCCAAGGTAAGTAATTAAGTTGAGGCTTTGAGCCAAGTTTGAGAGAGTGAAAGGAAGCCGACGTCCGACGACCGACGACCGACGACGAGAGAACAGAGAGTGATAGTTGAGAGGCGAGAGCAGCGTTTGAGTTTGAGAGAGAGAGAGAGGGAAAACGGCGCAGCGTTAGGTTTAGCGTTTCTTTTGTTTTTTCGAATTTTTTTTTTTTTTTTTTTTAAGAAAACAGGGGTAGCACGTGCTACCCCTTGTTACTACGTGGCTCCGCCACTGAATGCAACGATATAAACACTAGTGCAATGGTTATTGGACTAATCGTTGCAATAGATATAAATGGCGTTGCATTTAATTGTAACCGTTGCAATAAGCGTTGCGTTAGTAATACCCGCTGCAACAAACGTTGCATTAGCATATGTCGTTGCAATAGACCGTTGCTTTATGGTTAACCGTTGCATTAGACCGTTGCAATTGCTCCAAAATGTAGTAGTGTAAGCTTCAAAACCAATTACAATAAGTTCCAACGAGTTCATAATATAAGTTCAAAAAAGAAGAGTAGATGATGGTTCTAATATATAGAATGATCGATATTCAGTTCACAAAATAAGAAGAGGCGATGATGCTTTAAATGAGCACATACATGTATAGCACAGAAGATTGCAGACTCCATGATAGCTTTGCTGGCAGAAGGATCAGCAGTAGAATGACATGAAGCACCTATGTCCTATGACCAATTTGTGGAAGCATCTGAAAGCAACTGCTGTCTTCGTGCTCCAAGGAGGCAGCGATTTGAGTCCTACTACAAAGACAAGACCATCCTCAAAATACTTGACAACTAACTTCCCTAAAAACTCATTTTGGGTCACGGCTGAATCAATGATGACAGAGCAAAATGCAAGTAAATCTAGCTTTAACGACTTCAAGGCGAGCGCATCATATATATTCGGGGCCAACCCAATAACTAACCTCCGTTTCCCAACATCCTTTTCAGACAAAACCAGACGCTGTTGTCCTTCCTTAGAGACCAACACGAGGCGCCTACAAATCTCATCTTCCTGCCCATCAAATGTATCCAAAAACCTCCTAGAAAGCATCAAAACAACATGCCAAAGCAAAGGATCATAATTCTAAAGCAATCCAAAGAACTGAACCCAACAAAACAAAGTGCCCTCAAGCTCCAACCCAACCGCCAACAGCATCATCATATACATGAACTCCACCATCCCACATGAAGTCAAAACCTGTGGCCACTCCAACAAAAACGCCGTCACCCGCTTCAACTCCAACTCAACTCGATAATGCAGACCCTCCTCCTCCCCATTATCCTCCCCATCATCATGCGCCATCGCCATCCATATTGGAACATTAAAAGGCACTAAAGGAACAACAATACTAAAAACAAAAGCAACATTCAATTTACAAACAACAATGTGATGAATTACCTTTAACAGCAACAAAACATAGCAACAAAACATAGCTCAGAGAAGCATGAGTTCTCTCATTCTTATCTTTCAAGCTGTATATATAGTCTACCCGCAACATTTTTCAAACCCCTATTCACCTATTGTAGGGGAATTGCAAAACAACAACCTAATTCAAATTATAATTTAACCTTTCAAGCTAATTATACTGTACAAATAAATTGAACTTACAAGAAAAAATTACCTACTTATTAACTACCTGCCCATCCCGGGTATGGGAATATCACGACTCATTCCATCACATAGTGTAATTAACTATTTATAGAGGAAAGATGTCGGTTACTTTCCTTCTAGCAATATCCTTTTAGTAATCTACTCATGCTTAGGATAATTCTAGATACATCTCTCTTTTTCTTATATTTGCTTCTTAGCTTAGATTTTTCTAGACTTTCTAGGTATTTCTATCCTAGATTTTTCTAGCTACTTAATGACACATATATTACAAGATTTTTTTGATTATTCTAATATAAATAAACAAGTAATCCTTTTTTAAAATTAAAAGTTCATGAAAAACTTATTATAGGTGATTTACCTTACTGTAATCTTGAATGCTCAGAATATTCTTTGATTTTCATGATTATATAACACAACAAATAAATAAATTTATTACGGCACAACACGAACTAAAACATGGGAAAATATACTATTCAATAAATTTCATTATTCAGTAAAAAGAAACGACACCTAACCTATAACCTTTTCTCTTTTATCTAAAATCTATAGTACTCCATATGCTAAGAAACATCAGATCTTAAGAAGTAGGTGTTGGAGCACTACTACCAGAACACAGCTTGGTAACATTAGGATCTTGAACTAACTTGCAAGAATCTGCGATATTCTAGAGAGTATTACAACAATCAGAGCTAAGAGCTAGTTTATTTTGTGATTTTTAAGTATGAAATAACATTTTGTCTACACGACCATAACCCGGGGTAGATGTAGTTATGTCCGTAATCGAAGAAGCTCAACATTCAACCCACCATTCACTTGCTAATTCCCCTTGCAGTAAATTTGTTTACCATGGCTATTCCAGCATTTCCAAGGAATTCAGGTGATGGGTCTGGCATACGAGACAAAGCTCCAACACAAGTTCGTTTACTCATCCTTATTTCTTCAGTGATGCTAGACTCCTTCATCCCGAGCACGCCTATGAAGAGCTTGGTCTTGTAAATAGCTTCCGACAGGGTTACACTCCTCCTCTCTTCGCACAAGGTTGCCAAAGCTGTGATTATTTTGAGCGCGACTTTGACTACCTCATTTTTGTCGGACTTCAAAAACAGACGTACATTGTAGAATAAATCTGGATAAACTTCCGACTCGTATCCTTCAATGAGTGCCTCCGCTACCCTTCGGATTGGTTGATCGATTTCGCCAACTACTGCAAAGTTAGCAAGCATTATCCATATACTGCGAATAACGGTGGCCTTATGTGTATCCTCCAAATTGAATTCCTTAGTAAAATCAACAAGAGGAATTCTTTTTCCAATCACAAATTGTTTGAGAACTGGTACCACTTGTTCTCTTTTCTCTTTGTGGTAGTAGAACACGCACACCATAACCAAAATCTCTGCATACTTTTTATTCTCAATGTGAGTACCAAAGGTAGTGAAATCTCCGCAATTTAGAGCCTCACCAAATGCTACAAGAATACTTGAAGCTGCAACCTTATTGAAAAATTCTTCAGCAGTGCAGGGGACTGTTATCACAAAAAGAATTCATAACCCAGCCTTTCTAATATTTTTGGATATCAATGAAAATCTGATTATTGTGAATTATAAGTAATATTAATTATTAAATTTTTATATTATAGAATATTAATTTTCCATGTTCATACCAGTATCCAAATTTTTGATAGAGTCCCTGTGTCCTGATTTTTTGAAAGTGTCATACCGGACACTCGGAACCGTACCCATACCCGATACTCCTAGCCGAGTCCATGTAATATAGGTGTACACCACTTTAGTTATATAGGGAAATCACGGTAGATGTACACCACTTTAGTTATAGGGAAATTTAGGAGGCAAATTAATCATGGTTTTAAGCCAAAATTGAAACATTAGGAATTCCCAAAATAAGCATTGACTTATCACCCACAATATAACTATGTATGTATATATATATATAAACTTATTAGAATTATTATTTTAAATGGGATTTTAAATAAAACTTACTATTAATAAAACTGAACCATTATTATTAATAAAAGTAAATGAGTAGTATATCTTTTTTTCAGAAAAATTTTAAACTAACTGCATGATGTTTTACAGCAACAAAAATTATGGCAGGGAATGAATTTTTTACCCGCAGCAATGATAGTATCACTATCAGTATCACCATCAGAATCATCAAGGAAATTATCATCATCATCAACAACATCATCGTCGTCGTCATCAACATCAACATTATTATCATCAACAGATACAATCTGAGTTGAATTTGCATCAACAGATACACTGCTAGGATCTTGGTTAAGAGGCAGAGTAAAATTTGGTGTAGAATTTGCAGACATGTTTAGAGTAGGATTTTGAGAATAATGAAGCAGATTAAAGATGATTTCAGAAGAAAGAATTAATCAAGAATCATCATTTATAATCATTCTTCAATTCAATGTTGTAATTAAATTGAATTCAAGAACACAAGAAATAATACATCTGAATTTCTTATCAAGATATTTTGAACAGAAATTTTGATTGCAAATGTAGAATTTCAGAGAGAGAAATTTTATTTATGTAATGAATGAATTAGATTACGAAGTAGAAGGAATACATGTATTTATACTAGACTGAATAGTGAATAATGAGAGTTACATACTTCTAAACAACATTACAACTGGTTGTAACTAACTATTAACAGAAATAACTAACTGGAAAGGTGAGAGAAGAGTTAGTTATGAGCATCTGCTGAGCTGGAATCTGTTAGTGTTCCAATACTTCAACCTTCTTTAGCTCCTCTGTATCAACTGATTATTTTGAGAGATATTAAATAAATTTATTGACTTGGAAATAAAGTAGATAAAATCATAATAATTACCTAAGAAAACCTACCCTTAGTAATTTTATTTTGTTGAATTTGTTGAGAATTGAAAATGTCATTAATTATCTTCTACCTTAATTCTTCTCCATTTTACACAATGTGTTATTCTCCTCCAATTTTCATTTAACATTATAGTTTACTAAGATATATTTGTCAACTTCTTTTGTCCATATTATAGATTAAAAAACCTATAGTTTAACGTAGATTTACAAATTTTGGATTCATTCTTGTTCTCTAAGTAGGATCATATGATATTTGTGTTCTACTAATTTATAGGGAGTTTTCATTAGATAGACATCCCTGAACTATTAAAATGAGCACCCTGTGTTGAAAATTTTACCTTATAGACCTATACCCCTAAGTTTTGTAACAAATCCATCATATATAACCTTAATCACAATTAAAAAAAATTATTGTTAATTAATCCTTCTCCGAAAAGTTAAGCAGAATGCAAAAATATATTGAGATTGATGGAAGGGGTTCTGGAAACATAAAGGATAACTGATTTTCACTAGTAAAATTTTAACTTATTATCTGCGGTGATATTCTTTGCGGTTTTACCCATACGCAAAAAAAAGAAAAACCACGGAAAAAAAAGGAAAAATCGAATTAAACATATTCTTTGCGGTTTTGGCCGGAAACCGCAAAGAATATGTGTCAACCGGAATTTTTTTCAAATTTCGTTGATTGTTTAACCATATCTATTGTTGCGGTTCCCGGGCACAACCGCAAAGAATAGATTATAATATTATTTTTTTAATAAATATTAATCTATTGTTGCGGTTTTATGGGAGAACCGCAACAATATATGATATTTCATTTAAAGCCGCTAGGGTTGGACTTCACCCCTTATCTTTAGTCGTTTTCAGATTTCTCTCTCCTCCTTCAAATCTCCTACGCTATCCTCATTTCACTCCTTTCTCTCTCCTCCTTCAAACTCCTCGAGCTCCTCCTTCAGATCTGCTCTCCTTCAGGGCCGGTCAAACTCCTCTCGCTCCTCTCGTCGTCTTCCCTCGGCCGTCTCGACTCTCGCCGATCCGAACGAAAATCGACGCGGATAAAACTCAACGAATGCCACTCATTGTAAATCTGAAAAATCTTGAAAAAGCCACTCATCACTCGCGACGCTTCTTCGCAAACTCGTCACTCGCGAATCATTTCGAATGGTGGGGATGTGCGAATGGTGGTAGTCGGCTCGTGGATCTGAGCGAATGGTGGTTGTCGGCTTTGGTTTTAATATTTTTGCATTTTTTCACAATTTTTTTAATTGAATCCATCTCAGATCCAGGATCTTTTCATTTCTTTTACTCGTATTTTTTGTTTTAATTGTTTCTAATATGATTTTTTTTGTAATTCTTCTGTAATTTTCGTTTTGTTTATTCTTAGTTTTTTTAATTAGGGTTTTGTTTATTTGCCCCATGAACGTGTGTGATGAAGTGTCGTTGGCGGTTTCAGAGTTTTGTTGTGCGGTTCGAGCTTGATTATCAAGCGAGTCCTTAAAATTTCAGATCTACTTTAGTTTTTGGTGAAGATTACTGATTTTCTTTTGTGTTCTTAATTCTGATTTTTTTTTTGAGTTCTTAGTTCTTATTTCTTTGTATTTCCAGGCGAAGATTCGTCATTTTTTTAGTTTGTTTGTAATCTACAGGTTCTTTTGCTT
>CANSZD010001799.1:312500-356153 GCA_947648045.1 Beta corolliflora
AAACTTCCACTTATCACCTAGTACTTACAAGATTCAGCATGTACTTTTTTTCTTTGCTGGGGTTTGGACTTTCGACTAAGTTGCACGTTAATTGGGTTCACTGTGGAATGGAAACTCTAAGGTTACGGATCTCCGTCATGATAATTAATTACATTTTTCTTGTGAGAATGTCGGCTATTTAGATGGGTACTTCACTTAATACTTGTCCCTTGTAATTGATATTTACGTTTCATATCAGGGATGATAGTTACTTCACTTAATAATGTGTGGTATCCACTTTGTTAGAGTTTGAAGACATGTCTTTTGCTATCCACATACCCGACCCGATACAACCTAGCATAGCGAGTCACTCATTATATATATACGCATTAAAATATATTCCCTCAAAATGTAGATGCCCGTGTGAAGTATTTTCAGGTTGATAGTTGAATTTGATACCCAATTTTTACCATTCCCATTTTTTTTGCCGTTTTTTTTACCTCCGTCCAAGTATTAATTCTCGAATCCATTTTGGTGCTACTTAGGATTTGTTTGGTTGGGTGTAAAATATTTCCAGTGTAATTGATTTTCATGGAAAACAATTTACAATGGAAAACACAATTCCAACATTAGTTTTCCGTTGTTTGGTTCCATGTAAGAAAAATGATGAAACGAAAGGAAAATGAAAGGGAAAGTAAGGAGGTAGTGAGAGGACGATACAAGAGAGATAAGGAAAAAGAAGGAAAACAGTTGAAGGGAAAACGATTTTCCATCATTGGGAGAGCAATTTTACTCCTAGGGAAAATGGTTTTACACTCCTTTGCAAACCAAATAAGGTAAATTTGAAAATAGAGTAAAAAATTTTTCTAGGAAAATGTTTTACGCCCTACCAAACGGAATCTAAAGATAACGGAGGAAGTAATAGACTAAAATTTTACAGATCATTTTCGAGATAAATGTTACACCTATAGTATGACTAATAGTTGCTGAAAATACAATCGACGATTTGAGGTATGTTTGTTAGGTAAATGTCAGAGATGAACTGAAAGCTATGTCGTAATACACCTCTATCTCAAAATAACAGTCCATATTATTCTCTTTTATAATAGTCTGTTATAACAGATGTGAGAAAGAACAAATATTGAATGCAAAAATAAAGAGAAATCACACACAGATTTAACGTGGTTCACCAACGAATTGTTGGCTACGTCCACGGACAGAGAGAGAACTGATTTTATTGATTCAGAGGAAAACGGATTACAGATGTGTTATGAACTAATCCCGTCGCATTAACGAAATTAGGGTAAAAAAACCTATTTATAAACAAATCCGAAAATGCGTGTCCGCGTTTCCCGCAAACACGCCAAACCGTGCCTACCGCGAGTCGCGGCGCTGGCCGCGAGTCGCGGCGCCTGGCGCGAGTCGCGGTGCCAGACGCGACTCGCGGTCAGCTCTCGGCATCTTGCCGCGAGTCGACCCACCTCCCGCGAATCGCCCTTTTGTAGATAGCTCGACATAACACGATTCAAGGCATTATTCCTAACAAACTCCACCTTGACTTGAATCCTCTCACAATGAACCAGATAACCAGATTAACCAGAAGACCAGATGACATATGCATTAAACATAATGCCCAGATGCATTGAACACAATGCTCAGATTCTCCCTGCAACCAGATTTGCCCCGAAAGACAACCAAAAACACATTTGTCCCTGAAGAACAACCAACCAGATTTGTCCTTGAAGGACACCAGACTAGCCCCTCAAGACCCCATACCAGATTAGCCCCTAAGGCCCCAGACTTGCCCCCAGTGGGCAACTAACAATCACAATCAGCTTATAAGTCCAAGCAACCTTGGAACTTACCCTGTGGAACCAGATTCGAACAGATGTGTTCCTTATACTCTTTCCTAGCACAAGTAACACCTTCCTTGGACGGCCCAAATATATTCACCTCTCCAACATACAGTGCAAAACCCACCATGTCTTCACAACCGTCCCTTTGGGGAGAGTTCCCAAAGATTTCATGCCGACCAAGAGCCAAGTTTGACTGACCTGATTTTGACGACGAAGAACACGGAATTTCAGATTCAGATTGTGAGTGTTGGCGGACTTTTCCCTGACGTGAACCACCACTCCAACCTAGAGTGCCTCTGTGCTCCACCTGTATCTCAACACTACCACAAACAGTCAATGTGGCAACCCCAGGCACATATAACGTAGACCCTTGCAACACATACAATGTCTCCCGTTTAACCCCTTTCAGAATTATCTTTGAACCCCTATAAACATACAACCCTCCACCTTCACCTTTGAAACTGAACCCTTTCTTGTCTAACAGAGTAAGTGAAATCAGATTCTTTGTGACCTGTGGAACATGCCTAACATCATTCAAAGTACAGACTTTGCCATCACATGTCCTAATTCTGATGGACCCTATACCAACTGTCTTACAGACCTCACTGTTGGCCATAGTAACACTTCCATCAACCTATTTATAGTTCATAAACCACTCCCTGTGCGAACACATATGACAAGACGCTCCAGAATCTAAAACCCACACATCATTGCAATGTGTTTGTTCATTAGCAACTAAAGCAATATCATCATCAGAACTGAAATTTTCTGCTGCAACAGCAGCAGAACCAGACCCAGATTCATCAGACCCAGATTTATATTTCTTCTTAGGACATTCCCTTTTCCAATGCCCCGTTTCCTTACAGTAATTACAGACATCACTAGATTTAGGACCTATGGAAAACGGTTTCCTGGATTTTCTCCCCGAATTCCCCTGTCCATTACCACTGGCTACTAATCCAGCAGCCTGATCGACTGTACCTGTACCAGACGCCTTATGACGAATCTCTCTAGTATGAAGTGCAGATCGTACTTCTTCTAATGACAGACTATCTTTCCCAACAATAAAAGAATCCACAAAATTCTCATACGATAAAGGCAAGGATACTAACAGAATTAAAGCAGCATCCTCATTATCTACTTTAACATCAATATTACGAAGATCTAGTAAGATAGTATTCAACTTTTCGAGATGGTCCCTAAGAGACGTATCTTCCTGCATACGTAGGCTAAACAGACGTTGCTTCAAAAGTAACTTGTTGGTTAGAGATTTTGTCATATACAAACTCTCCAACTTCAACCACAGACCAGCGGCGGTTTCCTCATCCGCGACTTCAGTAATTATGTCGTCAGCCAGACACAACATAATCGTTGAATGCGCCTTTTCCTCCAGAACGGCCATCGCAGTGGTAACTGAATCCGTTGACTTCTTTTCCAACGGTGCCTAAAATCCTTGTTGCTTCAGTAAAGCCCGCATCTTGATCTGCCACAGACTGAAACTGTTTCTCCCAGTGAATTTATCGATTTTCACATTCATCCCGGACATCTTTCTCACCCGGATCGAACACAAAGCTCTTGATACCAATTTGTTATAACAGATGTGAGAAAGAACAAATATTGAATGCAAAAATAAAGAGAAATCACACACAGATTTAACGTGGTTCACCAACGGATTGTTGGCTACGTCCACGGACAGAGAGAGAACTGATTTTATTGATTCAGAGGAAAACGGATTACAGATGTGTTATGAACTAATCCCGTCGCATTAACGAAATTAGGGTAAAAAAAAACCTATTTATAAACAAATCCAGAAACGCGTGTCCGCGTTTCTCGCAAACACGCCAAACCGCGCCTACCGCGAGTCGCGGTGCCTGGCACGAGTCGCGGTGCCAGACGCGACTCGTGGTCAGCTCTCGGCATCTTGCCGCGAGTCGACCCACCTCCCGCGAATCGCCCTTTTGTAGATAGCTCGACATAACACGATTCAAGGCATTATTCCTAACATAGTCCAATTTTGATTTAACATTATTATTTACTAAGATATATTTGTAATCTTCTTTTGTCCATATTATAGATTAAAAACCCATAGTTTAACTTAGATTTACAAATTTTGGGTTCATTTCTTATTCTCGAAGTAAGATCATTTGGTATTTGTGTTATACTAATTCATAGGGAGTTTTCATTAGATAGACATCCCTAAACTATTAAAATTAGCATAATATGTTGAATATTTTACCTTATAGACCTATACCCCTAAGTTTTGTAACAAATCCATCATATATAACCTTAATCACAATTAAAAAAATTATCGTTAATTAATCCTTTCCCGAAAAGTTAAGCAGAAGGGGAAAAGTTAAGCAGAATGCAAAAATCTATTGAGATTGATGGAAGGGGTTTTGGAAACATAAAGAGTAACTGATTTTAGAATCTCGATGAACTGTTGTAGGGGTCAACTAGCGACATTCTTTAGGTTTCATAGTCGCTAAGTGTATATAATCTATCTGCTACAAAGTAGAGGGGTACCAGGTGCATGATGCTATTTGTAAAACAAGAGACCAACTTGTGCCTTTCAATAAAATTTTAGGGGTACCTTGTGAAATTTCTCTAATTTATAATATCAATATATATTTATAAAATACTTGAAATATATTCAAGCTTTTGTAAAAAGTTAGTAGATAATGCTAAAACCTAAAATTTAAGATACCATATACTCAAATATTTTTCAAACTTTTGAACTGTATACTACTGAGTTGACATAGACTATCTTAATTAAGCCTGATTAGGTTGGCAATTATATTACTTCAATAAGACTTCATTTGACAGACATCGTAATTAATTTAGAAGTGTGTTTGAGATTTGATTTTGTTTATGCATGACTATGCTTCCGCTATACTTCGTATATTCTAAAAAATGATTCTTCATTTAATGTGTACCAACGTGTTTAGGTAAATAATAAACTTTATCATGCAAACAAAAGAAGAATTAGAAAGGACAAGTGTATAAATTGATTACCTCAAAAAGATGTATTCACATCTCAATATGTAATAGCGAATAGGAAAATTAGGGAAAAATTTCTTATACAAAAAATAATTATTAAAGATGCGTAGGAGTTGTTTCATGATGATCTAACGTGTCAATTTATTATAATCGAGTATTGAAAATATATGCAAACTTAATTAGTGAACGTAAATTAAATATAATACTCCTAAATATCAAATGATTATATCATATACACCTTTAAGAGTTTTGATAAGTAATACTCCTCTGTTTTTTTTCCTACTTGGAATCTTGACACTTTCTACAATTAGATAAAATCTTCTAAATTCTTTTTAATATATTAAAAAATATAGTCATGTGGGGTATTGTTTGATTCGTGTTAGTGAGTACTTTATTAATATTCAATCGTTATAATTTTTACAAATATGTAATTGAAAATATTTAAGGTCAAAGAAGTCCATTTGCAAATGTCCACAATTAAAGTAGGAAGAACAAAAAAAAACAGATGAAGTAACTATCAAATTAATTTAGTGGTAAAACAACAAAAAAGTTTTTTTGTGTTAAAAATACCCAAGATAGGGTTGGTGCCTTGGTGCAAATGTGCAACTACCAACCTTATACAAGACTATAAAAAATTGTTTGCGTTAAAATCAATTTCCAAAAGCTATATACATGTTTCCATTTACGTATAAATAGAAAAAATTACTACATAAGATCATACACCTCACTGAACCCCCACCAACTTCCCACCAAAGGAAGGAAAAATCACTAGTGTTCACACTCTTCAACTAATATTATGTTGAATATACGTACTCTACAAAAAAAATTTACTTGGCTCTAAGCCCTTGGCAAAACTTTATCACTTTTCACAATAGAATTACTAGAAGGCTCAAAATGGATGACATTCTCAGACCAATAGGCTGGTGGCGTCACCATCTGATTCTTAGCCGCCTTATTGCGCCGCTTACCAGCACCACCGGCATCCACCTCCATGGCGCAACGACCCTTGCCGCCACTCTTGGGGATGTGAGTACATGGGCTAGCATTCGAAGGCGGTACCGGACCCTTAGGCAATGACACAAACAACAACCCCTTTTGCTCTTCTTTCAATGGCCTCATTGCTTCAATTGCATCAAACCTCGTTGCCAATAATATGAACATTATTGTAATCATTATAACATTGTATAAGTATCCTCTTCTTTGTGAAAAGCCCATGTTGAGGAGCATGTATTTCATGCACTAATTACACACAAAGTAAGAGTTTTGGTTTCTTGGTTAATCTTAGAAATGGTTGGATATATATGCTAGTGAATTTAGTTTATGTAGTTATGGCTTATATATATATATATATAATGCATGGGATGGTACTATAATATTAATGGGAATGGGTGGCATTGACTTATATACGTTTGTTATTCTGAAGGAAGTGGTTGACTAAAGTTTATAAGTGAGGGTGCTTAAATTGAAAGAATTGAAGAAGTGGAATGAATCAAAAGTATGACGCACCCGGTTAGACTGAATAATAATCCTACATAAAAAGCAATTACATTCTATATATGACATGTATTAGTCATAAAAAAGCGCAGCAAATTGTGTGTTTTTATGTTCATATATAGAAGTAGTAACTAATAAATAGAGATTTCATACCTAAATATGATGTTTTTTTCACCAACTTTTGGCCGGCGAAAATTCCAACATATTGTGCAAGAATACAGTTGTAAGACGGCAAAAAAAAAAAGAGCGCGGCAGTGTTTTAACCTGTACAAGTGTAGTATGGATTAAAAGGTGTAATATGGACGTATTAACTGGTCGGTTAATGAAGGATAAAAGCAAAAGAAGAAGTATATGGTTGTTGAACAACGATAAAAGTAAAAAAGTTAACAACGTCATGCTAACAAGCTTAGTTGTTAAATTCTTTGAGGGCTAGTTCTCAATATTTCAGCTTGAATTTTGTCTACGCCACACATTTTTTGTGGCTTTCTATGAACAAAATCCAATAGTTCAACAAGTTTGAAGGGGTAAACCTGAAGGTTAGAGAGCAACTAACTTAAATTTGATTCAAATGTTAATTGTAATACATTGTATATTAGAGCTTATATAGATCAAATGACGGACTCAAAATTGTAGTTTCAAGGTGTCACTAGTAGGTCATGAAACTGGTAATTGGGGTTGCGGTGTTGTCAAATAACACAATTTTTTCAAAAGTTAATCGCTCATTTCATAAAAGATAAAAAAATTTACGGATTTTTCACCATACATCCCCGACAATTTTTTTTATTCACCATATATTCTTGATGTTTTCAAAATTCACCTTATACCCCTCAATTTCTTGATAATTGACCATGTGCCCTTAATGATTAACGACTATCAACTTTTTTTTTATCATTAACCCCTGATTCTATTATTAAAACTTAATTAATTCCTATTTCACTCATTTACCCTAACAAATTAGCACTAAAACAATACCGATAGCTAAAGAAGAAGGAATAGTGTTATGGAGGAAGAATGATAAAAGGAGACATTTGTGGTGTTTTAATGGCTATCAATCAAGGTTAACGACTCAAATAGGGGTTAATTAGGGTTTGGTAACATAATTAAGGGTTAATTACTAAAAAAGTTGAAGGCCATTAGTCATTAAGGACTTATGATGAATTTTGAAGAGATCGAGGAGTATATGGTAAATTTTAAAAGTGACAGGGAGGATATATGGTGAATAAAAAAATTTGTCGGAGGTATATGGTGAAAAATCTGAAAAAATTATTTCTTTTCAATGTCAAGTGTCACCTTTTACCTCATTCGATTGATTTTAGGAAATTATCCAACATGATGGTGCATTATTATATATGTTAGCAAATAAATGTCTAAAATTTTGACCTTTAAAAAGCAAATGTCACACCTACTAAAGTACTTATATAGTTTTCCAACACAATCCACACACCATTGAAAAAAAAGTCAACTATCAAAGACCACAAACATATATCAGTATCTTTCTTAACATAAACAAATGAGAAAATGGGAGAATAGACCTGACAAGTAATATATATATCATTAATTTATTATGCACTTCATCCGAACTTTTTCCTTAGATAATGCTAATAACGAAACTATTTCTTGTTTTAAACCATTTTCAAAATTAATTCCATAGATATTGTTCATGGTCCACATAGGACTGGAAATGAGATCATTTTCCTTTTATTTTTGAGTAAAACCGCTAACTGAATTAGCGGTTACCTGAATTAAACGGCTACTACAACTAGCGATGTTGTTCGCTAATTGAAATAGCGACTCACCGAAAAGGACCCTTAATATAGTTTTAGCGGTTTATTTAATCATTATATTGCATTCGATCCCCACACAATTCATACACATTATTAAATGAAAAGGTCAGCTATCAAAGACAAACATGTATTAGTATTTCCCTTAACATAAACACATGGGAAAATGGGAGAATTCACTCGACCATAATTCAAAATCCATATAGATATATTATTAGAACTTCATCCTTACACTTTTCATAGAAGAATAAACAATTTTTTTCGATATAATAGTAAACTAACAAGTACTTAAAAGAATCCTTGTACACAAACTTTATTATACACGTAACTAAAGAATAAAAAAATAGTCTGTCAAATTAATTTTTCAGCTTTCCCATAGGCCATAGCACATATATATTTCTGCATGGCCAATTTTATGACCTTGCAAAAAATGAGAGAGTATAAGATTCATTTACGTGTACAAATAGGAGTATTGCATGTAGGGTTTGAAGTTGATGGAGGAGATGGGCTTTTAGTACTTTTAACTTGGAAAAAAAGTTTTGGTACCTTTTCCAACCATATTCCACTGCTCTCATCTTTAACTTCATGATCAAGAAAGCACGATTTTAGCACCCTACAACTTGCATGCTGTATAAAAACATTTAAACTTAGCAATAAAACTAAGATTATCAAGGGCTTAGTTACTTTGAGGAGGGTGTTAACGTTCATTTTTGGCGGATAGGAGTATAATATAATCTGTATGTGTGTATATGTTGTAATTTTGTAGTTGATGTATTGGCTGTTGATATAACTTAGCTTGAATGAATAATGCTTGTGATTTTGAGAGTTTGTGATAATTATACAATCACTCTGCGTTGCATTTTATAGTGTCGTGAATTATTTGATTTTCCAAGATATATTACTGTGGTATTAAGAATTTTTCTTGTATGTTATATGGCAGGATTCGAGACTTGGACCATTGAAAAGTTGTGATTCTGAATTTGGTGTATAGTGTTAGTTTATTGTAACGTGTAGTTGTGTAAGAATAGGTAAAAGGCTTGAATTCATGCAAACCGCACTTTGAATATTGAGGGTTTGACATTATCGCATTATAAAAATACAAAATGAAGGAGTAAATGGACATATTCACTATCGTCAAATTTAGATATAGTAGCATATATCGCATGAGACTATCAACATCACAGCCTTTAATTTGTTTAATTTTGATAATACATCAGAATCACACATTAAATCTAGAGTATATATATTCAGTACAAACTCCTCCAAAAAAATTGACGCGTCAGTTTTTTTTATTGGACACCGTAATCCTTTTGATGAATGAAACAACTTAGGGATTTCTATATATGCATAAATTATATTGTGAGATTTTGTAACTTTTCCCAGTGTGGAGATACAATCCTAGTAGGATTCTAATTACAGTGAGAGGACAATATTAACAAAATATATACAGAATAATATCATATTTGTAATAATTTGATTTTATATTATTTCATATAATTAAGTGTTTATATTATATGTAGAATTATCACAGTCAACTTTTAACTCAAATTAATTTATGAATAATTTAGAGAAAATCGGATAAGTTAATTAGATTTACTCAACTTTATTCATAATGCTTACATCTTTTAGTTATGTTACTTGTAAACCAACTCGTCTCAACTCTCAAGCAACCAATTTGTTTGAAGGTAATCTAGCTAGATCACAAGTTCTCATGAACAATAATATTGAATTTTATGATTAAGGAATCGTTACCTTATTATATAAATAATCACGCCTCTATATATATTATTCTCGTAGCAAGACTAGCAACTAACAAAAACAAAATATCAATATATATTTAAGAAAAATAGAGAAATACTCGCACTTTTATGTCTTCACAAGTGGCAAACTAAGACTTACATTCTACTTATAAGTTCAAAATTATGGTGGATTGATTATGTTTTAGTTGCCGAAATCAAAGTGTTTCTTCTAATTTTACGGATCGAAATTATCATTTTAAGCACTTGAAATCGGGATATTGCATAGGAAATTAAAATGGAGAAATTTACCATATATAAAACTCTAATCCTAATGTACTACTAAATTTTCTCAATTTGTATGTCATGTAACTATTTTTTAAGTTTTCATGCCACTTTACTAAGTCTTAATTGGTAGTTCCAAACTTCTAACAAAGAGCTCCTAGTCCAATTTCAAAGTCAGGCAATCGGATTCAAAGGCTAGAGTTTCAAAATATAGATTGCAAATAATGCTTATAAATTGGTCCAAGAAAATATATTTAGTCTTGTCAAAAGTATCAAGCATTTTCAATTCTCAAACATAGTACTAAACACTTGAAGAGATTGTCACGCTTAAAAATATCAAAAGCCGACCGACTTTTTCTTAGAATAAAAGTTGATGTTTTGATATTTCGCAGATGTTTCAAAGCCTTCGACATGTTTCATGTTTGTTAGTTAATGTGTTGATTTACGACTGATCCATCAGGGCTTAGCCCAAGAGCATCGAACTCGGGTGCGAACTATTCATGTACCAAACAAGTTTATAATATAATAAAAACAAATCAATATATTTTATATTTTTTGTGTGTGTGAATGAGCGACTAAGCACAAAATGTCTTTGACGGTATTTGATCCTATAGATCTTAGATACCAATCTACCATCCCCACAAGACTTTATTAACTAAGGCACTAAGTTGTATGACCTCCACAATATATTTTATTCTCTTCTAATATTTATATGCGCGAAAGACAATTTTGTTCCATATATTTTGGAAGTAGGATGGGAGTTATGTGTTGAGTCGATAGCTAATACGAGTAGTGTTCATGCATTTATCTCTATTTTTGATATTTTTATGCCTATTTCATGATTAGTTGGTGTTGAATCCCATCCCCTAACTTTGTTCATCTTTGATACTTAGCTTAGTTTAGTAAGTTGTAGTTGGTTTTGACAATCTCCGACTTGTTTTCAGCCTAACTTATCGTTAGATTGACTCTAATTAATATTCCTTAGTTAGGTTTAGCATGATTTAGGGGATTTGTTTAACAACGCAAAAAATCCTATGTCAAATTGGTCCTCGTAACTTTATCCGGTGCGCATAAGTGAGGACAAAAATGTGTCGAAAGAACTTGTGTTAATTGGTGAAGACATTTGTTGGGCTTAGATGCGCAATGGTGACAATAGACTCGAACACTATGTCGTGGGTCCGATGTTAAAATATATTCCTAGATGGAAATAAATTATCATATCATTTTAGCCTTAGATTGAATTTAGTCGAGTTTGAATTTTGCATGTTTGGATAGTTTATTGCTCCGACTTGTGTTTGATTCAAGTCGAAACCACCATACATTACGTTTTTTGTATTAATAAGCGCAACATTTTGACTGGGCATACATGCTAATGCACAAGCTTTGACAATTGATGTTTTTGTTCATATATTGTAAATAATTATTTTGTATAAATATTTTAGAAATAGTACATTGAGATTAACCCAAGAACAACTAAAATAACAACTTTTATCTTTACACATTAGTAATTAAATATGGTCAAAGTTAGTACATAAGTAATATAAAAAGTCAAAATGATACATCTATTAAGAAATAATGGAAGTATATTTAAAATTTGGTCAAACCCAATTGGACTATTATCACCGTACCGGCCTCTAAAACTAGTCATATTAAGGCATTGTTCTTTTGGACTGAATTAAACTGAATTTGTCTGAACTGAACTGAACGGAATTGAAATGAATTGAACGGAAATGAATGAAAACCGTGAGAGGAAACTAAACCGAATCGAATTGAATTTGTCGAACCGAACCGAATTGAATTGAATTTTTATTAATTCAACCCAAAAGAAAGAGCCTAAAGCCATGACTTCTTTATAGGATTGTAATAGAAAAGCAAATAAAAACAAATAACTGCTCTACTAGTAATTAACTTATTTAAAAATTATAAATATATTAAAATGGGGAGCATGACATGTATTAGTAACTCATCATTATTCGATCATTAGTATCATTATACATGCACTTCAAGCTTACAATTCATTTATATAAAATTTCAATAATCAAATCATTAAATATAATCGTCAACTAATTATTATGTACGTACAAGCTTTGTGTACGTACATAAAATAAAATAAAAAAACAAATACAATCTTGATCATTTCTTCAGTTTTCCCTCACCAGCTATATATGCAAATAAAAGTTTATTTTATCTAAGGTTAATATGTATACACAATTAACACATGCATATTATATATTCTTCACACAAAGGTGCATGAGTGCGCAAGACTCATTTGCGCGCACAGCTTGGAGTAAAGCAATTGTGGTTTGAGCCTGATGGAGGAGATGGACTCTTAGTAACCTTATTTTGTGAAAAAACTTTAGCCTCTTTTTGCACCCTCATGCTTTCATGCTCAACTAAGCTTTGTTTTTGCACCCTGCAATTTGCATGCTGCATAAGAGCATTAAAACTTAGTAACAAAATTAGGAATACTAACGGTTTAGTTAGTTTGAGAAGGGTATTCATTTTGTTGGTTATATATATAGTTTGTTTATGTATTTGCTGTTAATTAAAATAACTAGAAATGTGAATATTTTGTTTTGAATGTATGTAATGAATTAAACAATTTTGAGTTATATAATCGAAAAGAGGTGCGTTAAGTGTATTTATATATACGAAATTCTTATGCATGCATTATTGGCCTTGCTAAACAGAAACTCGGTAGAAGCTAAGGAAATTTGTTGCATTGGTATATGTACGTTAGGACTTGAGACTTGGACTATTGAAAAGTTATGGATCTGAATTTGGTATTATTTTGTAACGTGTAATACAGGTAATAGAATAGGTATAAGGATTGAAATGTTATGCAAACCGTATCATGACAATTGGGGTTTGACATCATATTCATATAATATAAATTATCTCAACATCTCAGTCTTGTCAAGTATAAAGTCATTTAGTTAAATCCTAATTATATTTTGAATAATGTAAGGTTTGAAAGAGGAAGAGGTTGATCATGGAAGTCATGTTTTGTATGTTGTTCTTATTAGGTAAGTTTAGGTGTAAAAATGAATACCTGTAAAGAGACCTGACCAATCAAATAGTTTTTTTCATAAAATAAAACAGAATTTTTTGGGTGCATTTGTTACACCATAACTTGGTGCAAAAACCACAACTTCTTTTGTAAATAAACTCAAATGAAATGAAATAAATGGCAAAATGAAATCAGATTCATGTCATTATTTTCATAGTCCATGTCATTTATGTTGTAGTTTGTATCATTATGTACGCGTGAGACTTTGTTACACAATAAATTACGGTATAACATATTATACCTAAGACGCACTCTAAATAAAATAAAAACTCTATATTTGGTTGAGGGTCATCTATAATATTTTCTACTACTTTATTATGTACTCCCATCATCCCATAATATAACGTTTGTTTCATTTTTTAATAGTACGGTCGACCTTTAAAATCTTTGACCAAATATACTCATTAATATATCCTGTTAGATTAATATCAATGTGTACTTTTATAAAATCAACATTTTCATAATTTTTGTTAAAGCGGAATTAAAGATGTTGATGGCTAAAGGTATGTTTTGGATACCGTGCAAAAAAAGAAACAAACACTATATCATGAAAGGGAGGGGGTACATAGTGCAATGAAGTTCTGACAATAACCCCAGTATAATGAGAGGTTTGGGGCATCGAATAAAACAATATATTACACTTTTTTCAATTGGCTGAAATATATATAGTGTGTTTCCACGATACTTGATTTATTGTTTTTACGTATGGACTTTATATTAGTTGAAATCCCTTGTAAGTAGGGGGAGAATTTGCCATTTTGGGATCCCTCTTGAAAGAGGTGAGTTAGTGAGACTCGATCCCTTAAATTCTAGAATTGCAGGTGATATCAATACCACTAGACTATGATAGATTGCTAGTGAATTTTCAAGATCTCTAAGCATACAAAAGCCAAATACTTCCTCCGTTCTTTTTCTATTGCAACAATTGAGTTTTCACGCTTGTCAACGCACAACTTTAACTATGAATATCTTTAATTACTTTTTGGTAAAAAATATAAAAATTGATATTGTGAAAGTATATATCGAGACGAATCTAACAAAACCCCACATGACTATATTTTTCCTTATGTAAAAATCACAATAGATAGTGAAAGAGTGGTGGATGAATAGTGCAAAAACCCAATTGTTGCAATAGAAAAAGAACGGAAGAAGTATGACTTAATATATAAGAATAAGGATTGTATGCAATATACTAATTATTCTTTAATATTGACTTTTATCAATTATGAGGTCCAATTATAGTACTTTTTCGATCCACGCCCTATGCTCCCCTCATATAATCAGGTCCCTCAAAAAAAAAAAAAATCAGGTCCCTATTTTTATTAAATGTAGTTATATCAACTGGTCAATGTAAATATGTACTCCAATTGCTTTCAAGTTGTCAAACCATTCTACTAAAACTTTCGTAGTTCAAGGCGCTCTACGCTGTAGGAAGTCCAACTTTAAGTTAGTCAGGCCAGGGATTCGTACGTGGTGAACAAGAAAGAAGTCTAGCATCAAATTGCTAGTGTGTCCAATCGGAAGGGAGTTGAAAATTTTACAATACCCAGAAACAATTGAAGAAATTTAGATTGCAAATACTTACAATTGCTAGTAGAATGGAAAATTCCAAATATTATATATGAGTCAAAATGGTGAGCATTTTCAAGAATAAAACAGTTCAAAGTCTTGTCAAAATTATATATAGCCAAACTTTGCTTTAGTAATGAAGGTTGTCAAACCCTTCAAAAAAAATTTAAAAATTGAAGGATTTCAGAATTACTTATGATAAGTGTTAGAATTTCTAAATGTTTCAAAGCCTGAATGATACAAGTAAATACTCTCTCTCGTCACGTAATACATCGCTTGTTTTATTTTTTAATGGCCAAACTTTAAAATCTTTGACCAAATGTACTCAATAATATATCAAGCAAACATACTCAAAAGGGAAATTGTTAGAATTGTCTTAATATGTACTTTTATAACATCAACTTTCTGTAATTTTTATTAAACGAAATTGAAGATATTGATGGTCGAAGGTACGTCTTGAATGCCGTACAAAAAAGAAATAAGACTATATTTGTGACAGGAGCGTGTATAATTCTAATCAGTAATTAGAAGTAAAGATGATCAAAGGGTTAATCTAGGATCACATCTCTTTTCGGCTTATAGATTGAGACTTATCCTTTACTTTTAAGTATTCATATATTCATATATTCTCTCTTTACTCATATATTTTACCTCTATATCCTTCACTCCTCATTTCTCTCAAACCTCGCAACTGTTACTAACAAAATATTACGTATGAAATTGTTTCGAAGAAACAACATAATAATAAACTTCTTGTACTACGAATTGATAATATCATACTCTGTACATTCTTTTTATATTTATACACTTTTTTTTTGGTCCGTTTTCTATTTATGGCAACATGTCCCATCTACTTTCTACTCTTTTTCCATCCATGTGATACAGCTTTTAATATATTAACCCATCTAATCAAAATTTTTCTGTCCACCATTTATTTAGAGTCTCTCTTACATAATTATTATTCACGTTTCTCTATCCACCTTTTTAGTTTCTCTCCCGCATATTTAGACTTGCTCATTTATTTTCCCCAAAGTAAAGTGAGTACGTAAAATAAAAAGAAACTGGGGTAGTAGTGAATTAATTAGTGGGAAATCAATGCTCCTCTAATTTTTCCCTATTCAAACAGTTTTCACATGCAAAATTATTAATCTTTTTACTCTTTATTTCCATCACTTTAGTCTGTCTAATTATTTCCTGTTCAAAGAGTATTATCTTAGTAGATATTAATTGATTGGTTATCATGCATTCATGCCTCTCAAACTAATTAAATTCTATCTTCGATAGTGAGACAGTATTGTAATCTATTCTACTTTTAGAGAAGAGTTAGTCTTGCGTGGACCTGGTCCACAATAATATTATTGTGGACCAAAACCACTTTTTTAACATAGTGACCCTTTAGTTCCATATAGTAACCTTTTCAAATTTTAAGTTACACTATACAGTTACTATCTACCATAGTGACTGTATTTTTTAATATAGTAACTCTTTCTCACATTAGTTTATCATGATGAAATTTTCACTTTGTGACATAGTAACCTTTTTTTTTCATAGTCAAACTTCATCATTTATATCTATTCATCTTTTATATATATTTTTTTATATAGTGATCCTTTTTTTTCATAAATCACATGAATTAGCATTAGGTCCACACTAACTTAGTGTGGACCAAGTCCGTATAAGTTTTTTACTTTAGAGAAAGCTGTCGGAGTCAATACTCCAATAACGAACCACTTGGGAGTAGATGTGGCTATCGGGCGGGCCTGACCGGATCCACGACTGAATCGACCCGCAAGAAGACTGACCCAGACCGAACCGCCAGGGGCCTGAACCGGCCTGGAATCGGACAACCAAACGGGTTTTCGTGGGCCAAATTGATGAGTGAAGAAATCGGCCCGCCCCACCCCTGAATCGGACCGTGAATCACACTCACCTTGAACTGGACCGTGAACCACATTTACCCTGAATCGTACCGTGAACAGTACTCAATCCTGATCCTGCCCGTTAAACCGATCGAGAAAATGCATAAAAAAAAAATTATCCTCGGCAAGCAGCTTATCAAAAAATACTAGTGTATCAAGTATATGGATGGCCTCGAAAATCATCTATTGTAAATACTAGTGTATATACAATTAAAATTCAAAAATTAAAACACATATTCATTTATGAAAAAAAAACCGAATACGTGGGCCAAACCCAAAACTCGGCCACTCAATCGAAACATAAACCGGTTCAGGTTTAAGAAAACCCAACCCTAAACCTGAACTGAATCGGTCAGTTAACCAGTTCAGATTCATGCTAACCAGTCCAGTTCATATTCATGCTGAACTAAATCAGCCCGGCCTATGGCCATGTTTACGTTGGGAGTCTCTAAAAGTCACTCTCCAATAATACTCAATACTCTAATATACTCTCTTTCGCTGTTATTGGAAATGCTCCTAGGCAAGCTGACAAGTGGCAAGTGGCAAGTGGCAAGTGGCAAGTGGCAAGTGGCAAGTATATGACATTTTATCATTTATGAATCATATACCGGTACTACGCTTACCGATTGCATGCGTTTACGTACCTAGGCTACACGCATGTTGATAGTTCAGTATTCTTGAACTTTCACTTGAATTGGTCACCATATCTTTCTTTATTTCATTTTGAAATATCAACAATTAGGTGTTTAGTCTAAACCGTCGTTCAAAATAGCTTGTAGGATGAATACGGTAACATGCATATGCTTAATATCTACAGGCTAACTAGCAGCTCCCCTTTGTATAAAATGGAATTATAAAGCGTGAATATTGAGAAGAGAGCATATGTTATTTGTATTCAAATATCTAGATAATTACATTATTGTTTTATGCTTACATCCTTATTATACTTCAATATTCAAAATAAAATAATATGAATCTTTTTTAGTACATCATAAATCCAAATATACAAGGTAATCAAGTACATAAAACAGATGTACTTCTATATATAGAAAATTAATTAAATTAATCCCTTTCCTCGATTTACTTAGTTTAATCTTAGTAAAACATTATTGTACTTCTATATTTCAGTTGAAAATAATATTGACTTATTTACGTGCACAAATTGGAGTGTAACATTTCCTATTTGCCCCGGACGATGAAAGTGATTGACGTTCAACATTCTTAACTCCTAAGAAAACTTTAGCCTCCTCTTGTATCCCCTTGGATTCATCAATATGATGAATAACCTCACGATTGAGAAAGCTTTTCTGTAACATCCTACCATTTCCATGCTGCATCAGAATGTTAAAACTTAACAACAAAACTAAGATCATCAAAGGTTTAGTTAATTTGAGAAGAGTGTTCATTTTATTGGGTTTATATTAATTGGATATAAAGTATTATTACGTGCGTGTATGTTGACGACTTGATGTATTGGCTTTTTAAAAACTTAGGAAGCTAAGGATCAAAACCTTGTGGCTTTTTTTCTATGTAGGTAATAAAGTTAACAACTATACATAATCTACAAAACGTGGGTTATATATGTGTGTTTATATATCCTACTAAATACTAATCCTAGTAACTTATAAATTAAACCTCACTATAAGCTAGAAATTTTCTTGCTATACGATAGGAGTATAGGACTATCGAGACTTGGACCATTGACAAGCTCGAGAACTGTATTTGGTGTACTTTTGCAAATTGCTTTGCTATTGAACTTTGATGCAGATCAAACACGCAAAAATTAACATCCTTATATGTGTACATCTTCCCTTTTTGGAGGAGATTTTCATGGTTAAATACAGAAGGCCTCCACAATAAGTAGCAAAATCGGACCTTTCATGTCATGATTTTATGTACGACTTGAAGTCAACCAACTTATTAAAAGGTGATGAAGAGACAGTAAGTTAGGTAGCCTTTCTAACTAGGCCATAAGAACTATATTCCTACTGTGTTGTTCAATTTACTATACGTGAGTACGATGCAAAAATTCTCTTATTGTTTTGTATATAGTTGTATTGTTTGTATTGTTAGTTTTGGAGGAATGAAAAGAATAATGCAGAAGCTGGAACACAGAAACTCAAACTCACAACTCAATATTTTCTCATAATGAAATCAACTTACATAATGCATTTAAATAGAAAAGAAAATGTAATTAATATGTCCTATAGTTTGGGAACACACTAACATTACTCCACTAACCCAATGATATTTGACCACTATTAGTTTCAGTTCCAAGGATTTCTAACTTACTAACTACTAACTGATTTCCTAAATAATAGCACCTAACTCCCACTAATCTACTCACTACATTATTTTAACTAAGAAACTGATATCCCTAACAATAAGATATGGCAACTAACGCATCTTTGAAGCACAACACCAACACACCCCCTTGCTTCAAAGCCACATGCAACTGCTAACTTCAACGACCATATTGCAACGACGGACTTTGATGACTTGAACTCGACACGCTTTGATTCTCGACACTCAAGGTACCTCAACCACGACTTTCACGACACACCCGCGACACACGACTTTAGAAGAGCCTATTCTCTTCTTCTTCAACCTTTTGAGCATAATTAGTTTGTTCACCACCTTGCTCATCTCTTTGTTTATCCCAACATCGGTCTTCTTTGTGACCATACCTCTTGCAATAGTAGCATTGGATGCTACTCATATATTGGCGTTGTCCTCCGAATTGACCACAACCACCACCTTCTTCACGACCGCGACTTCGACCACGACTACCCATACCACTACCACGACTTCCAAAGCCGCCTCGACCTTCTTCACGTGCTCCCCACTCTTGTAAAGGCTGCCCCTTCACTTGAAATGCCTTTTCTTCAACTTCTTCATCACTCTTATCAATTCTTTCTCCATGAGCCATCAAGGAATTCATCAAATGCATAAGTTGACAAGTCCTTAGACTCCAATATGGCAGTCACAACATGCTTATAATGCTTTACTTTATTAAGACTTCTCAACACCTTACTCACAATAGTCTCATTGGTGATAGTATCACCATATATTCTCATTTGACTCACAACTCCGGACACTCTAGACAAGAAATTTTGAACTGATTCTTTATCTTGCATTGCCATACTCTCAAAGCTACTACGAAGTGTTTGTAATTTAATAGCAATTACCTTCTTATCACCGAAAAATTCTTGCGTCAAATTTTCCCATGCTTGCTTGGATGTCGATGCATTGGAAATTCGTGGAAAAATCTGATCATCTAATGCCGATTGAATGAACAAAAGAGCCTTTGCATCTCTTTTCCGATTTTCTCGCAACTTTTGATCGGGGGTAGTCGGAACCACCTTTGGTTCTTCATACCCTTGCTCCACAATGTCCCATAACTCATGAGACTTGAACAAAGTCCGCATCTTGAGACTCCATAGATGGTAATTCTCCCCCTTAAATGTTGGTATTAAGGGTTGCGACGACGAGTTAACACCACAACTTGCCATTGTTATCAAACAACACACTCACAAAGCTTTTATTTAAGAAAAAAAAGACTTAGAACTCACAACTCAAACTCACATAATTTTTATTATGTTTTTTGTGTTTTGTATCGAACCTGGATTAGCTCTGTTACCATGTTAGTTTTGGAGGAGGGAAGAAAAGAATAATGCAGAAGCTGGAAAACAGAAACTCAAACTCACAACTCAATATTTTCTCATAATGAAATCAACTTACATAACGCATTTAAATAGAAAAGAAAATGTAACTAATATGTCCTATAGTTTGGGAGCACAAACCCACTAACATTACTCCACTAACCCAATGATATTTGACCACTGTTAGTTTCAGTTCCAAGCAGTTCTAACTGATAGGCGTGTCGCGCACCTAACAAAAATAAATAACCTAACTAATCCTTCTAATAATGTAGTAGGGAAGTCAGGGTCGAACCCACAGAGAGAAAGTTGTTCTATGATTAGTCCTTAAATAATGGTAAGACTAAAGGAGATTAATATCAAGAATAATGGTGGAATAAACTATACTAATCAATATCAAAATAAAAGACTCTAGAGTTAAGTATCCCCACTAGCATGAATTAATACAATAATAATTCCTACCCCAAACTAATCATTTAAATGCTCACAAGGAAAAGTACACCCTATAAAATACCATAAACCTCTCCCGAGTATTTATGGCTTCTCTAATATGCACTCAAGCCTACTCCCGTGGAATCATGCAAATTAAAGACATTAAATGCGGCACTCTAACTTCCTAACAATCCATTCTACCTACTCCCGTGGAGAATTTCATATCCTTAATTGAAATACCCAAACTCCGTCAAAACCCAACTCCCGTTGTGATCAAGTCAATGGAATAATAACAATACTAATTATCCATAATCTAGTATTCGAATATGCACAATCAATTAAGTAAGAACAATTAAACAATTAATTTGGGAATTTGAAGGCATAATCATGAATTAATTCATACTAGGGTTCAACTTAACAATAGATAAAAGAACTACTCAAGCATAATTGAAGTAAATAAAGAAACTAGAGAAGAATAATTACAATTCATAATAATTAACAAAGAGAAAAGAAAGAGAAAATAAATACTTGAATTAATGGAAGAAAGGTAGAGTCTTGGAGAACAATGAAGATCTACAAGTTTCTCTCTCTAACTTCTCTCTCTAAAAACTCTAAAAAGTGTATACTATAAAACTCCCCCTCCTCCCCTCGTCATTCAACGAATAAAAGGTATTTCTAACTTCCTAAAATATAAAACCGACAAAATAGAAGGCGCTACGGAGCAGACCAACACAGACGTGTCAATAATGACACGGACTTGTTGACCTGCTACTACATAAATATGCTGCGACTAAAAAGCTTTTGCCTCGAAGAAATCAGAGTGACACGGACGTGTCATAAGTGACACGGACGTGTTGTCCTGTAATCGTCAGATTCTCCAGCTCAACTTCGAACAGCTATAACTTTTGATCCAGAGCTTTGTTTGGTGCGTGTAATATATCGTTGGAAAGATATTCAAGTCTCGTTTCCAACCCAGTTGGAATCACCTTATTATCATTCTTGTGTCAAAAGTTATGAGTGAAATGGTGCAGAGGTGTCCTATTTCGCACAAGTACACATAGTCCTTTGTATCTTCTTCAATTCCAATCCGTTTTGGGCACATGATATATTGGTTTGGAGGTCATCTACGTGCCTTAATCGTCATGTCCTCAAATAGGAGTCCAAAGTATTTGAGATTAAATCAAAAGACCAAACAACCCGTGAAAGCATCGTAGCTTATTAAAAGGGACCTAAATATGCATAAATGCAATGTAAATGCTCTAATACTACATGAAAATGCACCCTAATATGCAACTAAGTGATGTTAGAATATGCACTTATCAAACTTCCCCAAGCTAAACCATTGCTTGTCCCCATGCAATAAGACATAAACATTGGAAAAGAAATACGACCTACAATATAGGACTACAGCAGGGCTAAACACTCAACTGAAAACACAAGAGATAAAATCACTACACAAACCAAGCATCAAAACAAGCTCGAACAAAGCCGCATAGCATGTCATGTATCGCAATCGACTTTCCAATCATACCACATACCATCTCCCCCCAAGTTGGATTCAACCAAACCCGATGCACCTCACTATAGTCATGTGCGCTCAAATCTCTCATGTGTTAAAAGGATAAATGATAACACTCAACCTAAAACAAGTCGACTTAGAAGAAACATAAACTCTTTAACTTTGACTTTTTGACTCACTTAATACTCAACAATACAATGCACAATGATCAAGAGGATTTTTAAGGGTTGTAATGGGGTTGAGGTTAAAGGTATGGAATATAATTTGGGAATTGTGGTGGAAAAACCAAGAAGGGGGAGCATTATATAACTGAAAACATGACCAAGAAAGGTCACAACAATTCCATACAACAACCAACAATCTCCAAATATAATCAACAACACTTTTCACTCAAGAAATTCAATCATAACCCTTTTTATTTCACTTTATTCACAACTTTTTTTTCCTACTTCTTTTTCATTTCATTTTTCACCTCTTTTTTTTTTTTTTTCGAACTTTCAATTCCATTTCAAAGCTCACTAAACATACTTTTCCATCCTTCTAAACCACAAATGGAGCACTTCAATTCAATACAAACCAAACCAAAACTAATACTCGGCCCCCCAAGCTAGGCTTAGGACAAATATCAAATGAGGCTAATGGCTTGTAATGTAGGTAGCAATCAAACATAGTCAGAAAGGCTCAACGGGGCTAGAGGAAGGATAATATGAAAACAAGAATAACTCTGGAGCTAAGATCATTAAATAGAATGTCTCAATCATATCAAAATGTATGCACTATCAAATATCAAAGAGTACCAAGTCAAAATCAAGATCAATGCGACAACTAAGGAGCTAATCACACATGAAAGAACATAACTGACACAGATACGTCAATTTATAGGCACGTAAGCTCACTTAGTTTAAGGTGTCTCGCACAATAAAGTTAAAACGAGGGCGAGAGAGATCAATCAATCTTACCACAAACAATAAATTGCGAAACAATCGTGCTATGAAGAATCATGAACAAGATGAATTATGCTTAGGAATTGTAGTAAAATATTAGCAAGGTTCTCAATAAGTGCTAGCAATAGTCCCATAGATGCAACTAAAATGACATGAAATCTAATATGAGATAAAATATGCCAATGCAACTACGAAAGCAATATAATATTTTTGGTTACATGTAAACTCCCACTCCTAGTGAGCGGTACAAACCGTGCAACATCCTACGAAAGCAATGAAAAAACTACTCTAAATGCAACTAACATGCGCTAAGTAATGATGACAAACATCCTCCCCCAAGCTGAATGACACATTGTCCTCAATGTGAACAAAGAGGAATTAAACGAGGGAGAGGTACAACTTACAATAGGGGTGGGTAATCAAAGGGAGTGTCAAAAAGCATCGACACCTCCACCACAATCGATAGTTGTAATGAGGCAGTGAACTTAGAAAAAAAAAATTGGCTATGCTTGTACCTAGCAAAAGACTTAATCACACATTAGCAAAGTTAGTCAAACAAAAAAAAATGAACAAAGTCGGGTTGCCTCCCGATAAACGCTGATTTAAGGTCTTGCATGACCGTTTAAGACTAGTAGATCACTCATAATAGTTCAATGCTCTAAGAAGCTTATCATATGTTCCTGCAAACATCTCAAAGCATATTATATAAGAGTGGAAAGGAAAAATGAAAAAAATTAGTACTAAAAAATTACTAAAACTACAAAAAAGAAAAATCAAAGGAAAAATTATATTTACAAGAAGAAGAAAAAGAAAAATTATTAGTCTTTTTACATGACTCAAAAGAAGGAAAAGAAACTAACTCGTACATCATTTACATTATCATGAGAGTTATTCAAAAGGGGAGAAAGAAGGAACGATGGAGGATATAATATAGAAGAAGAAGGAATAAGGTCAAGTTTTTGAGAGAAAGGAACATGAGACTCAAAAACAATAGGTGGTACCGATAAAGACTCATAAATCACCTCACTCTCAACTCGACTTACCTCCAAAGAGGAAACTTTAACCATGTTTTCTTGCTCCCGCAAAACATCCATCATAATAGTCTCTCTCTCAATCTTTTCATCATCCCAATAGCTCTCATTTATTATCCAACCCTCATTTATAAATAAACGGTTTGGGGCTAGAATTTTGAGCAAGCATTGAAATTCATATTGGGAAAGAGGGGTTAAAACCATAAACTAATGTCACATCACACGAAGAAAAATCATGTGAAGTAGACCGATAATTTGAACAATTAGGAGGTGTTGTAATATGCATCTCGATGAAAAGGATGGTCGAGAAGATAAAGACATATCCCACTCATAATTATTCTTAGTCAACCACTTAATTAGATCCCAACAATAATCAGGTGATTGAGATAGAAATTGTCCATTAGACATAGACTCCAACACCTTCCTAGTTTCTTCATTTAAACCCTCATAAATCACTAGGCACATATCCCAAATTTCAATTCCATGGTTAGGACCAATAAAATCGCCAAGTCTATAATAGTATTTCCAAAACAATTCATTCTCATATTGAGGAAAATAAAAAATTGCTCTAGAATTACTAGCAAAATATTGGGTTCATGGAACATGTATGGTAATTCATGAGAACTCATGCAAAAATTGGGAGAATTTTGATATGATGTATCAAAACTATAAACATGAGAACTACAAGAATTATGATTATGTTGCCTATCAGAAAAATTATCCCCATCAAAATAATAATATGACTCCATGATACGAAAAAGGGAAAAAAAATATTCACAAAAGGAAAGAAATAAAATATATACAATCTAGTCTCACCAAAAATAAAAACTAAAGAAAACAAACTATCTCCCCGGCAACGGCGCCAAAATTTGATAGGCGTGTCGCGCACCTAACAAAAAATAAATAACCTAACTAATCCTTCTAATAATGTAGTAGGAAGTCGTGGTCGAACCCACGTAGAGAAAGTTGTTCTATGATTAGTCCTTAAATAATGGTAAGACTAAAGGAGATTAATATCAAGAATAATGGTGGAATAAACTATACTAATCAATATCAAAATAAAAGACTCTAGAGTTAAGTATCCCCACTAGTATGAATTAATACAATACTAATTCCTACCCCAAACTAATCATTTAAATGCTCACAAGCAAAAGTACACCCTATAAAATACCATAAACCTCTCCCGATTATCTATGGCTTCTTTAATATGCACTCAAGCCTACTCCCGTGGAATCATGCAAATTAAAGACATTAAATGCGACACTCTAACTTCCTAACAATCCATTCTACCTACTCCCGTGGAGAATTTCATATCCTTAATTGAAATACCCAAATCCGTCAAAACCCAACTCCCGTTGTGATCAAGTCAATGGAATAACAACAATACTAATTATCCCTAATCTAGTATTGGAATATGCACAATCAATTAAGTAAGAACAATTAAACAATTAATTTGGGAATTTGAAGGCATAATCATGAATTAATTCATACTAGGGTTCAACTTAACAATAGATAAAAGAACTACTCAAGCATAATTGAAATAAATAAAGAAACTAGAGAAGAATAATTACAATTCATAATAATTAACAAAGAGAAAAGAAAGAGAAAATAAATACTTGAATTAATGGAAGAAAGGTAGAGTCTTGGAGAACAATGAAGATCTACAAGTTTCTCTCTCTAAAAACCCTAAAAAGTGTATACAATAAAACTCTCCCCCTCCTCCCCTTGTCTTTTAACGAATAAAAGGTATTTCTAACTTCCTAAAATATAAAACCGACAAAATAGAAGGCGCTACGGAGCAGACCAACACGGACGTGTCAATAATGACACGGACTTGTTGACCTCGCTACTACATAAATATGCTACGACCGAAAAGCTTTTGCCTCGAAGAAATCAGAGTGACACGGACGTGTCATACGTGACACGGACGTGTCATACGTGACACGGACGTGTTGTCCTATAATCATCGATTCTCCAGCTCATCTTCGAACAGCTATAACTTTTGATCCAGAGCTTTGTTTGGTGCATGTAATATATCGTTGGAAAGATATTCAAGTCTAGTTTCCAACCCAGTTGGAATCACCTCATTATCATTCTTGTGTCAAAAGTTATGTGTGAAATGGTGCAGAGGTGTCATATTTCGCACAAGTACACATAGTCCTTTGTATCTTCTTCAATTCCAATCCGTTTTGGGCACATGATATATTGTTTTGGAGGTCATCTACGTGCCTTAATCTTCATGTCCTCAAATTGGAGTCCAAAGTACCTGAGATTACAACAAAAGACCAAACAACCCGTGAAAGCATCGTAGCTTATTAAAAGGGACCTAAATATGCATAAATGCAATGTAAATGCTCTAATACTACATGAAAATGCACCCTAATATGCAACTAAATGATGTTAGAATATGCACTTATCACTAACTTACTAACTACTAACCGATTTCCTAAATAATAGCACCTAACTCCCACTAATCTACTCACTACATTATTTTAACTAAGAAACCGATATCCCTAACAATAAGATATGGCAACTAACGCATCTTTGAAGCACAACCACAACATGTATATGGGTGATAAAAATGCATATATTCTATTTGTGTGTAAATCAATTCGAGTATACTTCATAGCAACTCCGGCCATTAAAAAACACTGTCATGAAAATAAAATAAGTTACTTTCCTAGCTATTATGATGTTCCCGTAAAAACATATTGGCCAGACCTTGATTTTAGATTGGGCTTCGAAATGGAACATATTTTTATAGATAAGGAGAAACTATGTCAAGTTGGGGAGAATAAAGGGGATTTCATTTTGTCCAAGGTGAGAATTGATCCCAATATCTCTTGGAACCAGGAGAGAAGTTCTAGCCACTAGGCTATCATTCACTCTCACATCAAAAAAGTGCTGGAACATTTATAGTGTAATGGGTTTTATAAGCTCATATGGTTCTATACTAGAAGAGGAGGAGGTCTAGTATGCTAAGATTAGAATGCGCAAAATCACGTGAAACAAACAAGAGAAATAGGAAGGGCGTCACTGGTCGCGACATCCGTCGCGGGTGGCGACGTGGCCGTCACTGGTAGTGACACGTGTCGCGGGTCGCGACCAAGGCTGGCCCGTCACGACTCGCGATCTGTATCGCGGGTCGTGACGTGTATTCTGTTTTGGGGCGTGAAATTTTGCGTGGACGGTTTATAACCGTTGTATTGTGTACGTTATCCTTTTAATGACGATTAAGGATTCTTAATCAGGGGATTAAATGGAGATTAAGGCAATAACAGCTCTAATCTATAAAGGTAATATTGATATATGACCTTTGTGCTTATGAGGGTGGATGAAAAAAATCAGTTTTTCATATTCCAAAAGACTTGCTTTGCTTGAGAGAAACCTTGCTATTTTCTCTCTAGTGTTTTTCACAAACTACAAACTCAAAGTTCTTGTTGATTCACATAGAAGATCATCTTGTGAATTATTTTCTCCATTGTATCTCATTAGTTATTTCGTATTAACCCGGTGATCCTAGAGGGGCGAAATTAAACTAATAGGAAAGCGTAGTTTCCGTGCCTTGGAGTGGTATATCCGATTCCCTGGTCTGATCACACATCTAACAATCTATTAGTTTAATTTTCTTCTTTTCGGATATGGCTCAATCATTCAAGGACATTTTCCAAAAGTTGGACAAGTTTGAGGGGGTGGGTTATCGGAGATGGCAAAAGAAGATGCACTTCTTGTTGACAACTTTGAATGTGGTGTATGTTCTTTCAACACCCATGCCACCATTCCAGAAAGATGGAGAGGAAGAGTCCATGGAGACTACAAGGAAGAGAACAAAGTGGGAGAATGATGACTACATTTGCTGGGGTCACATCCTCAACTCCCTTACCGACACTTTGTTCGATCTTTACCAAAATGTGGAGAGTGCAAAGGAACTTTGGGATGCTCTTGAGGCCAAGTATATTTCGGAAGATGCTTCAAGTAAGAAATTTCTTGTTAGTAATTTTAATTCATTTAAAATGACTAATGATCGGCCTATTATAGAGCAATTTCATGAAGTTCATCATATTTTGAACCAAATAAGATCACATGGTATGGTGATGGATGAGGCTATTGCGGTTGCCTCAATCATTGATAAATTACCACATTCTTGAAAAGACACTAAGCATTCCTTGAAACATAGGAAGGAAGATATGTCCATGGAGCAATTAGGAACTCATCTTCGTATTGAAGAGGGTATCCGGGCTCAAGATGGGGTTAATGATACAACTACTAGTATTCCTAAGTCTACCGTGAATATGGTAGAGGTTGGTGGATCTAGTGGGACCAAGAAATCCAACAATAACAACTCTAAAACCAATTTTGCAAACAAGAAGAGGAAGACCCTCACTTGTTGGGTATGCAATGGACCTTATCTCAAGAGGGATTGTCCTTCTAAGAAGAAGAGGACAAAGAATGAACAACCTAGTGTTGTTCAAAACCAAGGTAAAGTTGCACATGAAAATGTAATTGAAGAAATGAATTTTGTGGCTATGATTTCGAAATTATGTTTGTGCAAAGTTGATGATTCTTCGTGGATAGATTCGGGGGCCTCTGGACATGTGTGCAATAATAAGCACTTCTTCAAGTCTTTGAACGAATTGGATGATGGTCCAATCTTGTATATGGGGAATGATTCTACGGTAAAGGCTAAGGGCATAGGCCAAGTAGAATTGTTGCTAACCTCTGGGAAAGACTTTAACTCTCCGGGATGTCGTTTATGTACCGGAAGTTAGGAAGAATCTTGTGTCGGGGGTCTTTTGAATAAATTTGGTTTTAAATTTGTATTTGAATCGGATAAGTTTATTGTTTCCAAGGGTGGTATTTATGTAGGACAAGGATTTTATTATAATGGGATGTTTAAATTTAGTATTAATAATGCAATTGATACTAGTTCTATTTACATGCTTCGATGTTTCTTCTCTATGGCACAATCGTTTATGTCATGTAAACTATCGTAGATTATATGACATGTCTAAGCTAGGTTTAATACCTTCTTTCGATTTAAAGTTAGAGAAGTGTAAGACATGCATGCTAAATAAGATTACAAAGAATCCTTATCCTAGTGTGACTAGCCAATCGGTATTGCTAGAATTGGTGCATAGTGACTTGTGTGACTTTCATAGTTCACCTTCTTTGGGAAATAAAAAATATATAGTGACTTTTATTGGTGATTATTCAAGGTTTTGTTACATATATTTATTATTTACTAAATATGAAGCACTAGAAAAGTTTAAGATTTTTAAGACCGAAGTGGAACTTCAACTTAATGAAAAAGTTAAAAGACTTCGGACGGATAGGGGTGGTGAATACTATAATCCTAGCTATTTTAGTTCCATTGGTGTAATTCATGAAACAACCGCCCCATACTCACCTCAAAGTAATGGTATAGCGGAAAGGAAAAATAGGGTTCTAAAAGAAATGGTTAACACCATGCTTTCTAATTCGGGTCTAAATGACGGTTTTTGGGGTGATGCAATTTAAACTGCATGTTATATATTAAATCGAGTTCCTAATAAGAGGAATAAGACTACCCCTTATGAACTTTGGTGTAACAAAAAAGCCTAATCTCAATTACCTTAAGGTATGGGGTTGTAGGGCAATTGTCAAATTGACTTGAACCTAAAAGGAATATTTTAGGTGAAAAAGGAATTGATTGCATTTTTATAGGCTATGCGGTACATAGCAAAGCCTATAGGTTTTATGTCATTGAGCCAAATGATTTTGTCTCTATCCATATATATATATATTTGATGAGACTCGATTCTCATCGATTCCAAGACCAAAGGACATGATACCTAGTACTAGTTCCAATGTTGTGGATGACATTAACAATGATCATGATACTACAACACCGGAAATTAGGAAAAGTAAAAGAATTAGAAAAGAGAAATCTTTTGGACCGGATTTTCAACTATATTTAGTTGAAGGGTTAAGAGAGTCTATTGTGACTCAAATTTCATATTGTTACAATATGGAGGAGGATCCTAGGACCTTTGATGAGGCTATGAAGTCTCATGGTTCTGCTTTCTGGAAAGAGGCAGTGAATGATGAAATGGATTCAATAATGGGAAATTATACTTGGATTTTAGCTAATTTACCTCCCGGTTGCAAACCTCTAGGTTGTAAGTGGATTTTCGTAAGGAAAAGGAAGATCGATGGAACCATACTAAAACATAAGGCCCGATTAGTGGTCCAAGGTTTTAGGCAAAGATATGGTATCGATTATTTTGACACTTATGCTCCGGTTGCTAGAATAGCTACCATTAGACTTTTGATAGCATTGGCTGCGATTCATGGTCTAGTAATTCACTAAATAGATGTCAAAACCGCCTTCCTTAATGGTGAATTGGAGGAGGAAGTGTACATGAATCAACCTGAAGGTTTTGTAGTCAAAGGTCAAGAGACTAAGGTTTGCAAATTAGTTCGATCTTTGTATGGTCTTAAACAAGCACCTAAGCAATGGCATCAAAAATTTGATGAGGGCATTTTGTCTAGTGGGTTCAAAATAAATCAGTCCGATAAGTGTGTATATAGTAAATTTGATAATAACGACAATGGAGTTATAATTTGCTTATATGTTGATGATATGCTTATCTTTGGGACTGATTTGGAACAAGTGGAAAAGACCAAAGTATTTCTCTCTTCTAGCTTCTCCATGAAAGATTTGGGTGAAGCTGATGTTATTCTAGGTATTAGAATAATGAGAGGTAAAGGGTCAATTTCTTTATCACAATCTCATTACATTGAGAAAGTGATCAAGAGGTTTAATGAATCGAACTCGACTCATTTTGCTACTCCGATGGATCCTAGTGTTCCCTTGGTTCAGAGTAGTGGTACTCCTATTTCACAATTGGAGTATGCAAGCTTAATTGAAAGCTTGATGTATGCTATGACTAGCACTCTCGGATATAGCTTTTGCTATTGGTAAACTCAAGAGGTATACTAGTAATCCTAGTATGTTGCATTGGCAAGCATTGAGAAGAGTGCTAAGGTATTTGAATAAAACCTTGGATTATGTCATAACTTACAAAGGAGAACCTTCTATTCTAGAAGGTTCCTCGAATGCTAGTTGGATTTCCAATAAGGAAGATTATTCATCCACAAGTGGATGGGTGTTTCTTCTTGGAGGAGGTGTTATTTCATGGGCATCCAAGAAGCAAAACATGTATAAATCGAATTCAACTATGGCATCGAATTCATTGCATTGGCATTGTTAGGGTTTTATTTTAATACCGCAAGTGTACTGGTGTTGTAGCACATACGGGTCGAACTCGAGGAGGTATAAGATTAACCACTACTTGATTTTAGATTACAAAATAGTTACACAATCCGAAAATGAGGAAGAGTCTATAAACTAAAGGCTAAACTAATGACAAAATATGACAAACTATATGAATATGATAATTAAAACACTAAGATTAAGTATCACCACTACTATAAATTGATCAAAACATAACTCACTTCCCAATTATTCAATTATAGCTTAGGTAAGAATGACATTCCCTTATATATGATTTAGCAATAAAGCACAAAAACGCGAACCGAAACTAAATCCCAAATCATCTAACAATACCTAAAGCTCACTTTCATGATAGCAAAAGGCCTAACTAACATATATGTCTCCTATTTTCATGGCTTACATACACAATTAGAAGCATTAAGAGCCAATGTCAATTAAATCCCAATTCCAATTCTCACCTATTTCATGGGAGAATTTAAATCAATGACAAGACTATCCGAATTAAGACCCAACTTTCGTTGATGAACTTAATTAATGAAATAACAATTTAGCAAACAAACATATGATCCTAATTTCTACTCCAACTTTCGTTGATAATAAAAGTTAGGGCTAAAGTAAGATGTGAAATTGACTACAAATACAATCTTGTCAAACCCTAAGCATATAATTCAATAACATGGGAATTAGAGCAACAATTTACATAATCAATCCATAATAGGGCTCAACTTAATCCTAGATAGAAGTACTACTCACTAATCATGGCAATAAGAACAATAAGCATAATTGAGTACATAATTAAATAGATCAAAGAGAGAGGAGAGAGTAAAACTTATTAAGATTGCTTCAATTGTAGAGGAATCCCAAAGTACTTGATCAAATTAATCTTCAAACTCCAAGTTTTGCATAGAAATTGAAAGCTAGGGCTAGAACTCTAATCATAAAGTGCATAAAAAACTGAAAAGAAATAACATCCACTATTTATATTTTCCGAAAACTCACTAAAAATAAATGTCAGAAAATAACACAAGAGAAAACGCTGCCCGCGTCCACCGTGATCCGCGGTGAGCACCGCGATCCGCGGTGAGCACCGCGAGTCGCGCCCAAAGCCGCGAGTCGCGCCCATGACCGCGAGTCGCGGTAAGCTCTCGGCATTCCACCGCGAGCTGCTGCCAACGCCGCGACTCGTGGTAGAACCGATGTCTCTTTCCTTCCTTGGACTCTTCAAGTACGGCTTCCAACCCACGTGGACCTTGTAGGAAGCCCAATTACTTCCATCTTGGACCTAGCATGGTGCCATTAAACCTCTAAATGAGCCACAAATGCATTCTCCTCTCGTAATTTGACATTTCTCCTCAATTCCTATCACTTGGGCACAAATCTACTCAAATTCATCCAAGTCACAACATAATATCCCTCAAAATGTGCCAAAATAAGAGTAAAATGCGGACTTAACAAATTCCCCCATGCTTAGACCTTGCTCGTCCTCGAGTAAGCAAGAGGCAATGAACAACAAGATAACCTCACAAGGCCTAAAACATGCAACAAACAACGAATAACAATCCACATCCAACATCAACTAACATCCATTCTACAGCCCTCTCTCATACTCCATAGTAGCAACTAACCTACACCTAACTCCGCTACTCCTAAGCATACTTCCCCCATGCTCAACCAAAAATAGAGTCATGTGTGACCATGTTCTGAAAGATCTCAAAGAACATGCACACATCTACTACGCATACCAACCATCAAGCCACAAATCACAAAAATATATCAAGTCAATCACAAAGGGTCAAGTTGACACCTGATGAGAGACATTTATGTCACTCATAGGGTAATAATTCGTGCTTAATTAGAGTGGTTTTAGTTAATTTTCGTAATTATTCTTCTAATTTTATTTCCATTTTAATTATTATTGTTTTCTTTATTTATTTTCATTTTATTATTTTATATGTATAGTTTCTCCCCTTGTGTTTGGTTTTCTATGTAGGTAACCTTTTTGGAGCTACGCGTTCGAGTTTTAAAGTTAGAGGGGTGACTTGATTTAGTGCTATAATATAGAGCTTATCCTACACCACACTTCCCACCTATCCATACCACACACCAAGCATAGAGTGGAGCAATTTTGCCAAAATAAGAGCTTTTGGAAGAATTTGTGCACAAGGATCATATTAAAACGGTCATAACTTTCACTAAAAATAATATTTTTCAGTGATTCAAGTTGGATATGAAATTTTAGCTCGATAGCTTTCCAACGAGTGGTCACAATCGTGATTCTCGATGAAAAATGAAAGAGATATGACTCTTTGAAGTCAGGTGCGTCTCGCTGACCCGCCCGAGCTATGCCCTGCACCGCCCGGGCTCCTCGGCCCGCCCGAGCAAGTGTCCCGCCTGCCCGGGCAGCTGAAGAGTGGAGCTTCGCCTCGACGAAGAAGGATAGCATGCCCCTCTCGGTGGATCGGCATGGACCCGACCACCCCGCACGCGGCCTTGACCCACCCGCCGCCGGGGTGCCTTGGTCGCCCGTCCGGGCCATGTGGAGCCCCGCCCGGCCGCCGTTATTCGCACGTTTTTCTTCGGCCCATTTTGTTTACGACGATATAATTGAGGGGGAGTATAAATACCCCCTTAGCCCATTTTGAGGAAAAAGTTTTATTTTATTCCCTACTTTTAGTTTTAGAATTTTTGTAGGTTTTAGGGAGGATTAGCCTCCATAACTTAGTTTAGGGGAAAAGTGAGAAAACTCAAAGAAACATTGAAGATTTGGAGATTCAAGGGTGATAACTTGTATTTGAAGATTCAACAATTTATCAATGAGCATTTCTTACTCTCTCTCATCTTTTATTTACTTTATTTTAATTGTTTTCATTGTTTAATCTTCATGTTTAATAGTTAATCTAGATTAAAGTTTTCATCTTTTCCTAGTTTCTTCTTGTTTGTTCACTAGAGTTTGTTTTGTTTTTGCTTTAAAGTCTTGATTTTTGGTTTTGCTATTTTTAGATTGGTGATTTATTGCTAGTTTTTTCATGTTTAGGATGTTTGGTAGTATAATAGATAGTGCGTAGTTCATTAACTAGGATTGGGAGTAGCCCAATCATTGTTTCCATCCTATTTTCATGAGTAAAGTTTATTAGGTTGGTTATGTTTGGGATTTGTGCAATTTCAATCATTGGTGTTGATTGGTGACTTAGTTGATGTGAGCTCCATCACCTTTTGATCCTTTTTATTGTCCATTTAATGGTTTTCTTTATGTGGTTGACCTTCATGATTGATTGATTAGTTGATATACATCAATTGTTGATTGTTATTAACTTGGGTTTGATTTCAATTCCTAACTTGGCCTAGTTTGGTGATAACACCTCGAAATATAGGTTTTGTTGCCATAATTAGGACTCTAAACTCCCTAACAACGATTTTAGAGGTGTTTAGGTTTGTTTGTTCCTTTGCATATCCCCAATACATGTCAATCCCTATATCTCTACTCGATTGTTGGATGTGAACTATGATTGTGGTGTTTTCCCATTCCTAGTGCTTTTCCTAATTTGATTTCAATAGTTTATACCCTTAGTTTAACCAAAACTTGATGATTTCTTCGGCCTAGCTTATTGTTAAATTAACACATATTGGTGTTCCTTAGTTCTTGTGGAAGAATGACCCTTGCTTGTCACTTTACTTAGTTTAGTGGTCTAGTTAGGTTTTGTTTCGACTTTAGGAGACTAGTAACGACCTAGTTTTCCCATATGTCAAAATGGCGCCGTTGCGTGGGACTTCGGCTAACATTGATTTGTGTTGATTAGATGAGTCTAGGCTATTTGTGAATACTCTTTATTTTTCTTTGATTTACTTTTCTTTAGTTTATTCTTACTAAAAAATGGCAAATATCTCTTTTCCTCAATATGAAAATGAGTCATTTTGGGTTTACTTTGAGAGACTTGAGAACTTTATAAAGTACTATGGTTATGGTCTTCGGGAGGCTTCGTGAGATTACTTATTGGGGTTTAAATGAGCATACTCGAGAGTGGTTGAAAATATGTTTAATGGTGAATTTCGAGCTATATCTTTAGATGAAGTCTTGGGATTTCTATTTGTGGTTAGCTAGGGATACTTATGATTTCGATTGTGCAAATTGTCATGATTCATCAAATGTTGGCATGAATTCCTTTAATAAGTCAAATGTTTCCACTAGTGAGCCTATTATGCATGATTTTAACCCCCATCCCTCTTATGCTTATAACAATGACGTGCACTCTAATGTTGATGATATTCATGCTACTTCTTAATATTCATCGAATTTGTGCATGGATTTCAATCAAGTGCCTCATATTCCCGATATTGATTCTCATATGCTTGATTGTGATCCCCCTCCCCAAAATGGTCTCCAAATTAGACTCCAAGCACCTCTTCAATTAGGAGCGTCCACCAACACCACTAGTCTAGAGAGTATGATGCAAACCTTCATGACTAATCAAGCTAAAGAGACTAGTGAGTTGAGAGAGAGCTTAAAACAAATGCAAGTTCATAATAAAATGCTAGATACTCAAGTTTCTCAATTGTTGGAGTCTAGGTTGGAGCCTACTTTTGCAAATCAAGAGCAAAATGGATCTTATGATGACCATGATGAGATTATTGATGATGATGGTGATTCGAGGGATGTTGAAGTTGAAGATCATTGGGAAAGAGTAGCCTAGATCTTGATGATGGTTTTTGGAGTAGTGATGATGAGGGGTATACTTTTTGAGGAGAAAAGACCCATTATTGAGAATGTTGTTGAAAGTGATGATGTTTACGAGTCTATACATTCTCTTTTTGAGTCTTATGTGTCTACCTCTAATGAATTGGACCTTACTCTCTCTCCTTGTGCTTTAGAGTACCCATCCTCTCCTACCCCATCATGCTTGAGTGAAGATCTTGGTCAATTTGAGAGTGAGATACCTCATTTGGTGGTTGGTGATGTTTTTGAGGCTTTAGAGGATGAGAAAGATGTTGGTAAGGAGTCATTGGTTGAAAAAAATGTGCGATTTGAAAACTTGTGATATAGGAGAAGTCATTTGTGAAACCTTAGTTTCCATTCCTTCACCTTATATCCCGTTTTCAAGAAAGCTCGTTCTAGTTCCTTCCTTTCCCATCTCTTTCCCTTATTTACCCAAATTACCTCCATTAAATGAGCCCCCTTCATCCTTTCCCCTTCAAGTATCCAATTTGATTAATTTTGAGGAAGATAGTGAGATTGCCACAAAAAAGAGTTTGTTGAGGAGAGTTTGTCATTTCATTTTTCTTTTTCTTCTTATTTTGATTCTTCTTCTTCTTATTTCTTTGTTTTTCCTTTTGTTCCTTCTTTTAGGCATCACTCTCCTCAATTGCATGTAGTTGCATTGCACTTTATGCACACTTTGCATATTATCATTGCATACTTAATAATAATAGAAATGCGTGCTAGTGCATTTGACAAACTCTTGCGATCGTTGAATTGCTATTTACTAGAAAGGTCAAGCTTATGACCTTAAACATGCCTTTCTTGGGAAGTAACCCATGATTTATTGCTTTCATTTTATTCCTTTTAATTTTACTCATTTTTTTTTCTATCCTTGATTTTGATTTAGGTACAAAATTGGAATAAGAATCATTCTCAATAGCACGTGGAAAGCAAATCATGGTTTGAGGAAGTTGATTAGAAATGGAGAAATTGGGTCATTTGCGGGTATTTACAACCACCTACTATCCGATAGCATCCTTCCTTTTCTCTTTCTCTAATGTTTTATGATTACGGAACATGTGCTTGTTGGTTTGGATGTTTCTTTTCCCTCCCTCTCCCTCCCTTTGATCGTCTTGTTCAAGCATTGAGGACAATGCTTTATTCTAGCTGGGGGAGTAGCTACTCGCTAGCTTGGGGGAATTGTACATAATTTATTATTTATTTTTCTCTTTTAAAAAAAATTCAAAATCTAAAAATATTTTCCTTTCTTTTATTTTTCCTTCAAGTTTTGAGCTTCTCTTTATAAAGAAAAAAAATTGAAAAAAATGAAAAAAGATGTTTGGCAAAATCCAAAAAAAATTGAGGAATAAGAAAAGTACAAAGCACTTTGTGTCCAAGGGAATATTCTTGATGCCAATTTATGTGGATTCCTTTATTTTGGTCATTTGGGTAGATGAGTATAGGTGTTTTCATTGGATGCTTACTTGTATGTGTAATTTGGGCGATTAGGGATCGATTAATCTTTGGTGCTTGATTTTCTACTTGAAAAAGACACTCTATTATTCTAAATGTTGTCAAACTTTGTGTTGAAAAGAGTCGAACTAGTTCCCTTTTGGAAGTTGTAGTGACCCTAGTTGGATCTTGAAATATTCTTTGGTGCACAAATGATTTACTTCCAAATAAGCTTATAGCTAAGAGTTAAATTGATTGTTAAAAAGAAAAAAATAATTTGTGGTTTATGTCTTGAGTCCAATAAGTGGAGCCAATGAGCCCTTATGGCCTGATAAGCCTATTAAAGTCCATGAAAACGAAAAAAAAAATCGAAAAGAGTCGATAAGTGGTAATATCCACATATCCTTGAGAAAGTGGGTTGTCGAAATGGTTGAGTGGGAGCTTGAAAATTTAATAAGTAGAGTCTCCCTAGTAATGATGAATGTCATTATGGCTTAAACATTGAGACTCTAGACCCATGCTTTCGATCGTTATAATACTACAATCATGGTTTTCTCTTAGCAAAAGTAAAGTTTGAGGGAGTTTATGTGCACTATAGGTGATTAGGATCAATCTTGGGACCATCTTCATCCATTTGAGAATGATTAGTAACTCTTGAATGCCTTAGTAGACTCTAATTGATGTTTTGATGCTTTTAATAGTGTCAATTTTACACCTTAGATTAGCCTATCCCTCTATATTCCTAAGTCATGGATACATATTGATGATGGTTATGCTTTGAAAGTTTGCTTAGATCGTCCATTGATTTGTGAACCATATTTAAAGAGATGACTTTGGCTTACTATATGTTTGTGCTTGATTAGAGTTGTGGGTTAAGCCTCATGGGAAACCCTCGCGATATCTCACTCGCCCTTTAAAGCGATTTAGGGGGTTTAAAGAGCTTGTTGCATGCGCTAAATGCACCGTGATTCCTACGAAAGTGAGTTAGATTTCTTGCTTTCTAGTTTAGCTTTTAATAAATCTTTTTGCTTTCCTATTTCCCTTTTGTGTCCAATTGTTTTGCTCGAGGACGAGCAAAGTTCAAGTTTGGGGGCATTTGATGAGAGACATTTATGTCACTCATAGGGTAATAATTCGTGCTTAATTAGAGTCGTTTTTAGTTAATTTTCGTAATTATTCTTCTAATTTTATTTCCATTTTAGTTATTATTGTTTTCTTTATTTATTTTCATTTTATTATTTTATATGTATAGTTTCTCCCCTTGTGTTTGGTTTTCTATGTAGGTAAGCTTTTGGAGCTACGCGTTCGAGTTTCAAAGTTAGAGGGTGGCTTGATTTAGTGCTATAATATAGAGCTTATCCTACACCACACTTCCCACCTATCCATACCACACACCAAGCATAGAGTGGGCGATTTTACCAAAATAAGAGCTTTTGGAAGGATTTGTGCACAAGGGTCATATTAAAACGGTCATAACTTTCACAAAAATAATATTTTTCAGTGATTCAAGTTGGATATGAAATTTTAGCTCGATAGCTTTCCAACGAGTGGTCATAATCGTGATTTCGTATGAACAATGAAAGAGATATAACTCTTTGAAGTCAGGGTGCATCTCGTCGACCCGCCCGAGCAATGCCCAGTACCGCCGGGCTCCTCGCCCGCCCGAGCAAGTGTCCTGCACTTCGGGGCAGCTGAAGAGTGGAGCTTCGCTCGACGAAGAAGGATAGCATGCCCCTCCCGGTGGATCAAGCATGGGCCCGACCACCTGCATCGCCCGGGCCTTGACCCGGCCTCGTGGGTGCCTTGGTCACCGGCCTTTGGGCCATGTGGAGCCCGCCAGGTCTTGTTATTCACACGTTTTCTTCGGCCCATTTTGCTTTGACGATGTAATTGAGGGGGAGTATAAATACCCCCCCTTAGCCCATTTTGAGGAAAAAGTTTTATTTTATTCCTTACTTTTAGTTTTAGAATATTTTTAGGGTTTTAGGAGGATTAGCCTCCATAACTTAGGTTTAGGGGAAAAGTTGAGAAAACTCAAAGAAACATTGAAGATTTGGAGATTCACGGGTGACAACTTGTATTTGAAGATTCAACAATTTATCAATGAGCATTTCTTATCTCTCTCTCTTCTTTTTATTTACTTTATTTTAATTATTTTCATTGTTTAATCTTCATGTTTAATAGTTAATCTAGATTAAAGTTTTCATCTTTTCCTAGTTTCTTCTTGTTTGTTCACTAGGTTTTGTTTTGTTTTTGCTTTAAAGTCTTGCATTTTTGGTTTTTGCTATTTTTAGATTGGTGATTTATTGCTAGTTTTTTTCATGTTTAGGATGTTTGGTAGTATAATGGATAGTGCGTAGTTCATTAACTAGGATTGGGAGTAGCCAATCCATTGTTTCCACCTATTTTCATGAGTAAAGTTTATTAGGTTGGTTATGTTTGGGATTTGTGCAATTTCGATCATTGATGTTGATTGGTGACTTAGTTGATGTGAGCTCCATCACCTTTTGAGTCCTTTTATTGTCCTTTTAATGGTTTTCTTTTATGTGGTTGACCTTAACTGATTGATTGATTAGTTGATATACCATCGTTGTTGATTGTTATTAACTTGGGTTTGATTTCAATTCCTAACTTGGCCTAGTTTGGCGATAACACCTCGAAATATAGGTTTTGTTGCCACAATTAGGACTCTAAACTCCCAGCAACGATTTTAGAGGTGTTTAGGTTTGTTTGTTCCCTTTGCATATCCCCGATACATGTCGATCCCCCCTTATCTCACCTCGATTGTTGGATGTGAACTATGATTGTGGTGTTTTCCCCTGTCTAGTGCTTTTCCTAATTTGATTTCAATAGTTTATACCCTTAGTTTAACCAAAACTTGATGATTTCTTTGGCCTAGCTTATTGTTAAATTAACACATATTAGTCTCCCTTAGTCCTTGTGGAAGAATGACCGCTTCCTTGTCACTTTACTTAGTTTAGTGTTCTAGTTAGGTTTTGTTTGACTTTAGGAGACTAGTAGCGACCTAGTTTTCCCATATTCGACACCCCCGTACTTTAACTCATCGATCCTCCCTACAATCGGAGTCTCAAGCCTCCTAAGTGAGACCTACATATCCTTACCAGCCCTCCGAGCCCTAAACCCCATCCGAACACTCCTATACTCCTCCTCCTTGTCTTGGCCATGCTCGATACATCTGAGATGAGTAACTTTTCTCTCTTTTCTTTTATCTCTCATTTTGCCTAAGAGCCCTTTCGGGTTTCATCCCTAGCCCCTCATTATTTTTTCTTTTGCTTTCACTTTCTCTCCCGTTCATTAGCCACTTTTTCCTAGGTTGCCCCTTTTGGGTTTCAACCTAACTTGGGCCCCCAGGTTTACCTAAGCCGCCCTTTTAGGTTTTCGGCTTAACGGGTCATTTGTTTTTTTTTTTTTTTATAAGAGAAAGAGTATATGAGCAAGCATATATCCAAGTGATGAGACATCCCCTCCTCCATGCTTAAACAAAGCTTGTTCTCAAATACGGGAGAAAAGGACAAAATGAAGAAGGAAGAGGAAGAACTCACCACTAGGAGCGACGAAGGTCCGTGTCGGAGATCCACAGCGTGATCTCCCGGAGGCACGCCTCCTCCGGCCTGCTCTTGTCGTCGCCGTGAAAGCTCTGCCTCGGGTGCAGTATATGTGTCGGGGTAGGTTTGGAGATGAAAAGTGTTAAGTGAAGTCATCGTGCAGTAGATAGCGTCCAGAAGTTGGTCCTCGGTCCCGTCTAGGCGAGATGAGAACCTAATCTGCCTCCAGAAAGCTGTGATCATCGCTTCCCTCGTATGATCTCGCAAAGGAGGAGGGACATGTGTGTGAGAGGACCCGACTTGGCCATCATGGCCACCAATACCTCCATCTCTGGGATTAGGCTCATCCTCATCCTCGTCCTCATCCTCATCGAACTCATCATCTTCAACATCCCTTCATCATCCACCAACATCCACCTAGTGACCTCCCCAAGCCGGGTTTGCGAACATGGCGACGGCTGATACTCGACACGCACCACCGGCGCAAAAGCGGCGTCGGGAGCAAGGAAAAAGTGCTATGATGTGGCATTGGCCCGGGGACTAGCCACCCGCCGAGGTTGAGGTAGGGTCACCCAAAGTGACATGCTTACTCAGTAAAGCCACACCAGCGACTATTCACCTACGATTGAGATCATCTTTGCACTAACCATCTTTGACTGGTCATCATCGTAAGAATCATCGGTCCGTACTCGGACATTATCATTTGATTGCACACCAAGGTGCTCGGCCAATCAAGAAGATCATCTCACCACCACCCACCTTGATTTTGCCTTTTTGCAGCTTAGAAAGCTCTAGACATCGAGCTACCCCTAGTGGCTGCAGTTAGTGATCCCAGGCTCTTTGGGTCAGCCAGATATAAAACTTTCAACCTCTCGGCTTTCAGGGATGTTAGTGGGTTCCCCTTGCAAATCCGGCCATAGAAAGTAACACGTACACGTAACGAAGAGAGGGGGTGGCTCGAAGGAACTCTTGTCATTAGGGTTCTTGCGCAGTGAGTGAGTGCGTGCCAAAAGTATCCTCATTGTACTCGTTGTTGTGGTGGAAGTTCAGCGGCGTTCCAAGTTCCTTGCCAACCAAAAATAGCTTTCAATTGTGGCTTGGTTAGGCTATAGGGCTTGTCTGTTAAGGTGGAACTCAATCAGGATGCTGCGCCCCTCGGTTTTTCGAGTAGAAAGGAATTCTAGGGTGGCTTGCTCCATAGGTGGCGCCCATTTGTGCCCAAAACCCTCGAGTCCATTTTTTGAAGTAGTTGGGTTTGTTGAGCTAACCTAGTGTCTCTAGTGCGGATAATCAATAGACTTTTAGTGACCTTGATGTGGCGGTTGGGTTTCGTGAGACACGCCCGACGCCGCGGTGCTCCGGGTGTAAGACTACGAAGTCCAGGGAGTATCACAGGGATTGATTGAAGGTACTAACTTCCCTATTTTGGTTCGTTTGAATTCGGGTGGCATGGTTCCGCGGTGTAATGACTTCCGATTGACAAATACGAAGCCCGAGAATTGCACCTCCGCGCTCAAATGACAAACCCGATTCCTGACAGGGACACAAAATTACCAACCACAATCCAATTATCAACCATGAGCTTACCAGCAATCACCAATAATCACCAATAATAATCAGCCCACAATCATATATATCCACCACGTAATGATTTTCGTGATCCTAAATATGAAGCTAGACACGAAGAATTCAATATTTATATCAAAGGAAGGTAGGAATGTGAAATTTATACCTCTAGGAGATCAAAGGGATGCACTCAGCGCCAATTTTGCCAAGCTAATTGCCCAATGTGGTTGATTGCACTCTCCAAATTTCACGAAGCGAGCCTCGATGTAAAAGCCCCAAATTTCTAGGGTTTATGGTAGTGGATTGATTTTTGTGAAATTTGGGTTGAAAATAGGAGTTAGGAGAAGGTTGGGGTGGATTTTGCTTAATAATTAGAAGAGGGTTGAAAAGGGGAAGGGTGGTGAATGTATGTGGTGGTGGTGGTTGAAATGGTGAAGGGGAGAGAACAGGTGAGAGATACGGGGGAAAATTTCGTGTGAGGGAGAAAGAGACGAAGTCGAGAGAAAAGAGTGAGGAAGAGAGAGAGAGACGGGTTTTAACGCGTTCCGACTTACCTAGTAAACCACAGTGGTGATCAAGGCCGCGATGCGCGGTTTACGCCGCGAGTCGCGGTAAGCTCGGCATTTTGCCGCGAGCTGAGGTAATGCGCCACAACTCGTGCCTTTGAAGGTGTGCTGCAGCTTCTTTTCTACAATTTTTTTTTGTTTTTTTATAACCTATAAACACACCAAAAACAAACACAAAGAGACATTAATGTAAACAAATCACACAAAAAAAGGAAAAAAAAAGGAAAAAATAAAAAAGAAGTAGGTGTAGAACTCGGGTTGCC